>JBAGKO010000001.1:10163074-10178418 GCA_037177275.1 Acacia concinna | reverse complement strand
TCTTTTCCTCACCAAATCCAGAAAAATGTATCGAGTCTATTATTTTTTTTTAAATAAGAGCGTGTGTCTTATTTCTAAACCTGTTGGGCTACCCTGATTAATTTTGGGCATTTAACCATGACTATGTAGGCTAGGCTGTTAAAAGACAGTACACCATTGTAGGTCGAAGATTACAAGGGCTTCTTCAAAAAGTTGAAACGGAAAATAATAACTAACTAAAAAACCATTAAAAAAAAGTACATAACTGCACATAGACATAGAAATGAATAGAAATGTAGGCTTTGAAGGTGTATTTCTCTAAGAGGAGAAAGATGGTGATTTAGCTTTATTAAATGAAATGCTTTAATTTATAAATGTTTTGCTTTAGCCATCAATGTCCTTGAAGACCCATGCCACAATTTTAATTACCTAAAATTTGTTTAAAAAAATCCAATACCCATCTTTAAAAAAAAAATTCTTATACATTTCTTTTATTCTTTTTTTTTAACTTAATTAATATTTCTACATATTTGGTAACTAACTCCCCATTATCCAAGATTAATTTATTTAGACAATATTTTATTTTATATTTTTATCTTACTTCCCACACTTCCGAAATTAAGATTCACAAACATTTCGTAACTACCCATTTCAAAAATACATTCATATATATTTGTTTTATTTTTTCTATTTTAAATCTTATTAATATCCCTATAAATGGGGCTTTATTTTTTTCAAATGCCTCAACTCTTGATATCTAATTTAAAAATATTTCCTTATACATTTAATTTATTTGTCTTGTTTTAAATATCACTAATATTCATTTGTTTTCGGTAACCACCTCCCATTACCCTAACTTCTGAAATACTTATTTTGAAAATATTTTATTTTATATTTTTTATCTTATAATCCCACCCATAATTTAAGATTCTCAAATATTTTGTAACTTCCTATTTCAAAAATATTTTTCTTTATTTTTGCTTTATTGTCTCGTCATAAATCATATTGATATAGATTATATTAATATGCCCATATCTTGAGTGTTTTTTTTTTATTCACTTCATGCCAACATTCGCTCATGTGTAGATTGTGGAGATGATTAAGTAGAGAGGTTTAATACTCTGAGACTTAGAATAAATTACCCCATAATTGTAACAAAACAAAGGATATTTTAGAGGGATGATGATCATACATAATATATTGTGAATATGTGTTTGAAAAATATGCTCGATGATTTGTTTGAATAGTTATTTTTTACTTTGAATAAAAATGTTCCTTATATTGCTTGCTAGATAGAAATCTATTAAAATACAAAAAGAAGAAATCATTTTTCTACAACCAAAGTCTTGTAATGATTCCCTAATTATATATGCATACAAATACTCTTATATATGCTTACTATGGTGATGTAAACACAAAGGTGTTGTGTGAATTCATGTAAAGGGTTTGTAAATATGAAAACAATAAATAGGACTTGCAATTTTTTATGTGCAAAGATGTTGGGGGTTTGAGTGTGTTTTATATATATATGTTGAAAATGAAAGTTAAAATCGAGATAACATCATATCTCCACCTATATAATATATATAGCAATATGGGTTATAGTACTTTTAATTGGGTGGATGTGAAAATGTTAATAATATATTTGCACAAGTAATATCCTACCACTTTAATTTAATGTATTTGCAATTGGTCATCATCCATTTTCGTGTATAAGAAAATAGGTTGAATAAAACTATAAAATATCCGTAAATATATTTATCATTTAATAACTATACAAAAAATATAAGAACTCAAAACTCTACTTGCGCATCGCGCGGGTCCTTTACTAGTTAAATCACTTTTGAAAGCAGGAATATAATGCTTCATTAATTTATTATTAAAATTTTATGGAGAAAAAATAACTAGAATTTTCTGAAAGCAATAGGATTTGTGTTGTACATTTTGTATTGCTCTGTTTGGGAGCTAGCAGTCTGGAATTATGATACATCATTATGAGGGTAAATGTTACAAAATAACAATTTGGTTTTTTATTAAGGAAAATGACAATAAGGTTTTAAGAACCAAACATATTAACAAAAAAGTTTCATCCATTTTGTCTTTAACCAAGAGGTCTTAAGGGACTTTTAGAATAATATATTTAGAAGAGAATGACCTACCTATCCTTGGTCATTAACAACTTATGAGGTTGTGATGACAATCATATGTACACGTTTTAACTTCTTTGTAAGCACGTTTTCACAGCTTCTTCTTCAGACCCCTCTCTCCCCCCTCCTGCCCCATTGCAAGACGAAGTCTCTTTCATCCCACTTTGTAAGTCTTTTTTTCATCCCATTGAGGACATAGGAGGTCAGCCTCTTGGTTGGTGGGTCCTGACGCTGACTGCACCCTCTTTGGCTTGTCTCTATTTTCTCTCTCCTCATCTTCTTCTTGGTTGCCACTGCTTTAGCCACAACTACCGTTAATGGAAAGATCGGTGTGGCGCTTATTAAGGGTGGGGAGTTGCCTGTCGGTTCAACTTCGGGCAACTCCACCTAATCGGTCCACCAAGGATTAGCCAGACTTGCTTCTCTTTAAACACACAGGTTCAAAAACAAAAGAAGATACAACTTAGAAAGAAGAAATCAAAATTAGTGCTTGAGCTTTTGTAGCTAGGTTCGAGAAGGTTTAGTTGCTTCAGGCAATGCAAGGGATAGAGTCATTGATAAAGAGGCTCTTTTTCACCTACAAGTTGTCAAAGCGTGAAAATGAAGTTATCAAAATATGCTTACAAAATTGTTAAAATATGCACATGTGATTGTTATCATAACCTCATAAGTTATTAAAATATCCAAGTGGTCTTGTCATGATAAGCATTAAACGAAGTTGTCACAACATGCTTACAAAATTGTCAAAACGTGCACATGTGGTTGTCATTACGGCCTCATAAGTTGTTAAAATGTCTAGATGGACTTGTCATATCATGCATTACAAGTTGTTAAAGCATGAAAATGAAGTTGTCAAAACATGCTTACGAAGTTATCAAAACGTTCACATGTGATTGTCATCACGGCTTCATGAGTTATTAAAATGTCTAGGTGGACTTGTTATAACATGCATTACAAATTATCAGAGAGTGAAAGTGAAGTTGTCAAAACGTACTTACGATGTTGTTAACATGTGCACATGTGATTGTTATCACGGCTTCATAAATTGTTAAAATTTATATGGCCGAGTGCAAAGAACCAGCATGAAAAGGCACGAATTTCTCTTTATTGACATTGCTTTAATGACTAGGGGTAGATAGGTCATTTATCTTTTAGATATATTATCACAAAAGTCCCTTGCGATCTCTTAGTTAGAGAAAAAATTGGTGAGACTTTTTTTGTTAATATGTTTGGTTTTTAAAAATTTATTGTCATTTTCCCTTTTTATTAAGTAAGAAAAAAATCAACAATCAAAGTGCCCATATTTTTTTTAATACTCAGTCATTGCCAACTTTGTTTTTCTGTTTATTGATTTATTGAGTTATTTGGATTAGTATTTGCTGCTGTAGTAAAAATATTGAAGTTCGGCGGATCTTTTATTATATTTAAGAAAAGTTAATCTGGCATTTCTTATAATTTTGTGCGATTTTCAATGGAAAAAGATAAATAAATGCCCTCTAAATATTAAGGGTTTTGAAAGATGACTTAAATTTAATAAATGATAAATAGGGACTCTGACTAAAACTCAATAGAAAATAATTAAAACTAAACATATAATGACTAAAATAAAATAATTAAAATTCAATAAAAAAATATCAAAACTCAATAGAAAAATGACTAAAACTGCACAGTTTTTTACCCCCATTTATCATTTATAAAATTTAAATCATTTTTAAATTTTTTTTATATTTATAAGATATTTATTTATTTTTTCCCATTTTCAACTTTAAACTCTTTTTTCCTCTTTTATTATATTTGTCCTCTTTTATTATGGAGAGATTTCGGGCAAAAAACTTCATTCCCATCGTTGCCCTCTTCGCGGGAAACTTCGGCGCGCCAAGCTCGATCCCATCATTCCAGTCCACCAGTCAACCACCGTTGTCCCTCGTTGCCGTGAAGGTGAGCACGACTCGCCAAGGAGATCGTCCGTCCAACAGTTTCGCCGTCCGTCGCAGTCATCTTCAGGTATCACCGAAATCTCCTCGTCTCTATTGTTGAACTCTGCCTCAGCTAGTGGCGAAAATGCTGGTTCTGAGTAATCTTGTTTTCACACCCTTTACAGTTGGAAATCGTGGTTTGAATTCTGCTTCTGATTCAAGAACCAAAAATATATATATATAGAAAAACCAAATCTGCTTTTGATGTTTTCCCATTCTGGAATGTTGCTAATTTGTTTGGTTTCCCATTCTTGTAATGTTGTTTCATTTTCTTTTCTGGCCCTTTTGATTCTGATTCAGATCGTAAGCTCCTGAGATGTTACTGATTGTTATCATGGACTGATTTGCTTACTTCTGATTCGAAATTGGTTAAGTTGCTGAAACCCAAATCTGTGCAATTGTAGCCCAGCAAATCTCTCTCATTCATGTGGGTTGATGTGTTCAACTTGGAAGACCAATCGTCATTTTAGTAAGAGGAGGGAACTTGCATGAGCTACTAGCTGCTGTATAGTGGGCATAAATTGTAATTATCTGATGTTACAGCTGATACGTGAATTTTCACGCTGATTTGGATTTCAACATTCTTGAATTTCATACAGAATATTGCTGCCTTCTGAATTGACACTTTAGGCTTGCTCGTGTTTTTGGTTTGGCGCTTTATTGCTTGGACTGAAGTTGCAATATTGGGAATCAGAACTGAGTTGTAATATCTCAATTACAAAGTTGCATGCTCAATCACCTATTGCCTGCACTTGATTATTTTGGCATATTTCATAAACTGAAATTCTTAGATCTTGGTTCGTTTGCGTACTCTTACCCTGCTTTATGGGCTGTTTCCTTAAAATTTGCTGCTGCATATTTGCCGAATGTGTAAATCTGCTTCCCTTGCTCCTATTCGTGTGAAATTTAAATTGTAGGCTGTCAAATATTGGTTAAGGTCCAATTGCATGATTGTATCATTGCCTTTACTCAATTTTTGCTGAAGCAGCTTATAGCCTTGGGAAAGTGCCTATTTAACTGGCTTTGGGGAAATTTAATTGCTACCTGCATCTTGATTAGCATTGTGGGTTTAATTGTTCTAGCTAAAATTGAATTGATTCATGTGCACTCACCCTTGCTAGAAAAGAGTTGTGGTTATACTGGCATGCTTCTTGTGCCTATTGGAAAGTTGGTTACATTGTTCCCCAGTTGTTGAAAATTAAATTGAAAATTTGCCTTGTGCTTCTTGCTAGGCACTCGTTCAGGTGAGGAGTGCATTACCTTCTCTAATTTGTACTAGGGAATTCTTTCTCTCTGGGTTGGCAGGAAGTACATCTAATTGTGCTACTCTTAGTTTTACATTGATATGATTTTGGTGCTGCAACATCCGATCTAAATTCTGCTATATTGTGCTCCTTGCTTTTACTGAGTTTTAAATTGATGTCACTTTGACTGCACTGTGGCTTTAGAGTTCTAGTTTGCTGAACTGAATTATACATGAATGAAGTACTGACTGCTGTCTCTTCCCAGTCACCTTGTATCTGCATTAACGAGCAGTAGTATATGCAGAATATTTCAGCTGTCCCCTTGGATTTGTTGCATTTTAATCTGTGATTGCAGGAAATTTATACTTCTGGTTTGAAATTTATCCCCTTTTAATTTTTTTTCCTACAATAGTAATTTTATTTGTTAAATAATTTATTTTCTTAACTAATTTTAAATAAAAAAATATTTTAATCATTCTAACATTTTACTCATTTTATTTTCTCTCCATTTTCTCTTCCTTACCTATGTAGGATGTGTGATTATATTTTCTTCCCAGACATTTTCTTTCTTCTCACTTCCTTTCCTCCCAACTTTCCATTCATCCAAACAAACCAATATTTCAGCCATTTCTCCCTCCCCTGTACCCGTGCACATCTCTCGCAGTCTCAGCTTCTTCGTCCTCACCAAGCTTCATCCTGCCTAACCGAGTTTCATCCTCCTGTATCGGGCAGATTGATGAGGGGGAGAGAAGTCACTTCTGTCTCTTTCTGTGCTCTGGTCTCCAGATAATTCCTCAGCTTTCAGCGTCGTTACCGGAGCTTCTTTCTCGTCTGTTCATCTTCTCCCTTGTGTAGGTAAACCCCCCTGCCTTCTAAGTTTTCCTAGAAGCTTTTATTACGTCTTTTGGATCGTATTTTTCTTTCCTACATGACATTCGCCATGGATGAATTGACAATCAACTCTTTTTCACTGCAATTTGGAGATGTCTAATTTCTGGTATCTATTGCAATATTAGGAACAATGAGTTAACGGTTAAGTGAATTTGAACTCGGGAGAAGAAATACTTGGGCTGTATGAGGAAATTTTGGTGTTTTTTATCTGGTTGTTACTTACTAAATCAATTCTCTTCTTGTTGTGATTGTGGTGGAGTGCGAATTTAATTTTCTTTGTGTTCCTTACTTAATGTGAAGCGTGATAATAACCCCAAATTATTTATTTGATGATTTTAGTATGTTTTGTTATTTTGTATAGGTTTCAGCCCAAGTTGCAACTCAATTTTGAATGTAGCCCAAAAGCTCAACTTTTAATAATATTGATTGATATGATCAAATTATTTAAATGTCACTATAGTGTTTTATTTGTGGTGTTTAAATTTTAAATTCTAAAGCAGAAAGTTGTTGATGTTTTGGTCTCTCACGATTAGTGTTAAGTAATACTCGTGCATGAAAAACTTTCTCCCCCAGACAATGAGATGGTGTATCTTTCATATCTTTTTCTTCACTGATCTTTGCCTCATGAGTTTTATGTCTACTATTGTCGAAAAATAAACTGAATATGGATTTTGTTACTTGATATTAATAAGAATGAAAGAGGTGAAACACTTCAATCTGACTTGGATCTTGGATGAGTTACCATGTTTTTGTTCCCTTGTCAAGTGGTTGTTAGGGGCCTTGTGCTTTATATCAAATTATGTATTCTTTTGTATTGATTTTATAGTGTGTGCCGCTTCGAGGTACAGCGGATCTTAGTTACGGAGAAGAATGAAGTGATGCAAATAAGGAATTATAAAATGATGTTCGTTACAACTAAAGTTATTGATTATTTATTTATTTTTTTATCCCTTTCTCATCTTGCCATTGCATGGCTTCAATGATTTTGAACTGTATGGTATATATGGGGAGCTTATCTCATAAAAATTCTATATAGATAGTCGGGTCACTGTATCAAGTGGGAAAGGCCTGTATTTCAAGGTAGGCTTGGTTAATATTAGGTGAAAGCCTCCTATATTTTTATGTGTTAATTTTTGTTTTGGTTTACTTGCCTTTGGTTCTGTAGGTTTACAGATATATGAACTCCATTTTATGTTGTGTTTGTCTACCTCCAGGTTTGGAGGCGTGATAACATGGCTCTTAAACTTCTACAGAAAAGAAATAGCTCTGCTGTGGTTGAGATTTCTCAGCATGCAAAGCTCTTGAACTTCATTGACAGAGCTTCCAATCCTAAATCAGGTAATCCCTGATCAATTTAAAGTCTTGGAAAAATAGTAAGAGTTTGAAACACACTATGAATGTCATAGATTAAAGTAGGAGTCTTGAGGAGGTTGGCTGGTCAAGTTCAGACATCAAATTCTCATTTATCATAGACTTTTTGTATTTATGGGACTAAAGATTTATTTTTCAATGAAAAAGAATACAAACAATTCTGATGCAGCATAACTCTTTGGGGGAGAAAAATCCTTATAGCCTTTGGGTGTGTGTATTTTCAGGAAGCCAGATTTTGGAACCTGAAGTTTCTGTGGTATTAGTTGATGAATTAATTATCATGTAATGTTAATTCTATTGAATTTCTATCAACGATTTTAAAGAAGATTACTAGATGACTGGTGATCCTAATACTGAGACTGATTGCAGCTTCATCTATTGTCAGGGAAGAGAGCAAGTATCTGCAAGTAATTACTCTTGTTTAATCAATGTAAGCTCCTTTGCCCCTTTATCTCTTCCATCAATTACATCCATGATTATGAATACTGTAAATCAATCTCTTCCTGAACCTGATTTATTTATTTATTTATTTTAAAACTTTTTGCATTCTTTTGTCAGTGTTAAACTCGTAACTTTTAGATTCAACAGTTTCAGATATGGAGAAGAGTATACACTCAATTTTGACTATAGACCGTTGGGAGTCACTGAATTTTATGAAATACAGATTGGCTGCCCTCAGACCTGTTCACGGAAGGTTAGCTCTGAAATTTCTTAAATGGGTCATCAAGCAACCTGGTTTGGAGCCCAATGATGTTACCCATATAATGTGCACTACAACACACATACTAGTTAGAGCTCGAATGTACAACTTTGCTAAGTCAGCCTTGAAACATCTTTTACAAAAGCCCATTGGTTTGAACTCTGTATTTTATGCCCTGATGGAGACATACCCCTTTTGCAATTCAAGCCCAGCTGTTTTTGACCTCCTAATTAGAGTTTGTTTACGAGAAGGTATGGTTGGAGATGCTGTATATACTTTCAAATTGATGGGACTACGTGGATTAAAGCCTTCTATATCCACTTGCAACATGGTGCTAGGTTCATTGGTAAAAGACCAGGAAGTTGAGTTGTTTTGGTCCTTTTTCAAAGAAATGCTGGCCAATAGGTTTCATCTCAATGTTGCTACATTTAACATATTGTTAAATGTTTTATGTGAAGAAGGAAAGTTTAAGAGTGCTGGTTATCTGTTAAGGAAAATGGAAGACAGTGGTTATTTTCCAACTGTAGTCACATATAATACTCTGCTGAATTGGTATTGCAAAAAAGGAAGGTATAAAGCAGCATCTGAACTGATTGACCGTATGGCTTCAAAGGGCATTATAGCAAATGTTTGTACGTATAATGTTTTCATTGATAGTTTGTGTAGGGATGGACGGACTGCAAAAGGTTATCTAGTATTGAAAAAGATGAGCATGAATGGTGTATACCCTAATGAGATTACTTATAATACACTCATTAATGGCTTTGTTAAGGAGGGGAAGATTCAAGTTGCTACTCGTGTTTTTGATGAGATGTCAGTAGTTAATTTATCACCAAACTCCATCACTTACAATATTTTGATTGATGGGAATTGTTATGAGGGCAATATTAGTGAAGCGTTGAGACTTTTGGATTTGATGGAATCACATGGTCTACGACCTAATGAAATGACTTATGGGGCACTTTTGAAAGGATTATCCAGGCATGCTGAATTTGACCTAGTCTCTAGTATTCTTGAGAGGATGAGACTGAATGGGTTAAGACCAAGTTGTATAAGTTATACAACAATTATTGATGGGATGTGTAAGAATGGCTTACTAAATGAAGCTGTGCTGGTACTAAATAATATGTTAAAAGATAATATAGACCCTGATGTTGTTACATTTTCTGTGCTTATAAATGGATTTTTCAAGGTGGGGAATATGCATAATGCAAAGGAGATAATGTGTAAAATGTACAAAGAAGGACTTGTACCAAACCGCATTTTGCATTCAACATTAATATATAACTATTGCAAAATGGAAAATACAAAAGAGGCTTTAAATGCTTATGCAGTTATGAATCGCAGAGGTCATGTTGCAGATCACTTTACATGTAATGTGTTGGTTGCAAGTCTTTGTAGAAGTGGAAAAGTTCGTGAGGCAGAACATTTCATGCATCACATGAGCAGGATGGGTCTTGATCCCAACACTATTACTCTTGATTGTATCATAAATGGTTATGCTATTTTGGGTGATGTGTTAAAATCCCTTTCTTTTCTTGATGAAATGATTGCTATGGGCCATTTTCCAAGTCATTTTACATTTGGGAGTCTATTGAAAGGACTTTGCATTGGTGGACATATTAATGAGGCAAAAAGGCTCTTGCATAGACTTCTTCACCAACCTTCTGCCATTGATAATGTTTCTTACAATACAGTACTGACTGAAACGTGTAGATCAGGAAATTTGTCGGATGCAGTCAGTCTTTTAAATGAGATGGTTATGAATAGTTTGCTTCCTGACAATCACACATTCACCAGTCTTATTGCTGGGCTATGCAGGAAAGGTAAATTGGTTGTTGCACTCACTTTGTCAGGGAAAGCAATGGAAAAAGGATTACTAACCCCAAATCCTGCTGTATACACTGCGTTGGTTAATGGCTTATTTAAGGCAGGTCACTCTAGAGCTGCTTTGTTCACTTTTGAAGAGATGATGAACAAAGGTGTTAGGCTTGATACTATTGCATTCAACGTACTTCTGGATCATTATTCAAAGATGGGACAAATGATTAGGGTAAATGATATCCTTTCAAACATGAAGAGCAGAGGTTTATCTTTCAATTTGGCTACTTACAATATTCTTCTGCATGGATATGCCAAGACGCATGCTGTAGTAAGTTGTTTTAGAATATATAAAGACATGATTGGACAAGGTATTGTACCAGACAGATTAACATGGCATTCTCTTATTCTTTGCTTGTCTGATGCATTGGAAGTTGCTGTAAAATTTTTGAAAAGCATGGCACTTGATGGTTTAATAGCTGATACTTATACATTTAACATTCTTATTTCCAAGTTATGTGGAAAGGATGAGATAAAGATGGCATTTGATGTGGTAGATCTAATGGAGCGGTTGGGAGTTGTACGTAATGTTGACACATATAATGCCCTTTTCAGTGGACTAGTTAGAGTGTCTGCTTTTAAGGAAGCCCATCTTATTCTGCATTCCTTGTTGGAAATTGGATGTGTTCCTACATGTAGACAGTATGCTACTTTAATAAATGGCATGTGTAGAGTGGGAAATGTACAGGGAGCAATGAGGCTGAAAGATGAGATGAAAACACTTGGTGTCTGCTCTTATGATGTTGCTGAGAGTGCAGTCATCAGGGGGCTTGCATCCTGCGGGAATATTGAAAATGCCATTCTAGTTCTTGATTTTACGCTTCGCAGTCAGTTGATTCCAACTATTGCTACTTTCACTACTTTGATGCATGTTTGTTTCAAAGAAGGTAACCTTGAGAAGGTTTTTTACCTGAGAAATGTAATGGAGGGCTGTGGTATGAAGCTTGATGTAGCTGCTTACAATGTTCTTATTTCTGGCTTTTGTGCTAATGGTGATGTTATGGCTGCTTTCAAACTGTATGAAGAAATGAAGCAAAGGCATCTTTGGCCCAATATCTCGATTTACACTGTTCTTATCGGTTCTGTCTGTGATGAAAATTTAAATGTTGAAAAGGAAAAGCTATTGAAGGATTTACAGACTAGGGGATTGGTACCTTTGGATTGGTCTGGAGGCAGGAATCGATTGAACGAGTTGTTGATGATTGCCAGGAAGAAGTTGAATTTCTTGAGGCACAATAGAGGGAGAAAACAAATGAGCATCTAAGCATAATGACAACAATTTTCTTGGTCCATCATATGCAGCTCTGCCTTCATCAAAAATGCAAATATGCGGAGGAGGATGAGATGATAGTTTCGTGACTTAACCAGATATCATCTGATTGGAATTCGTCTACATATGCTGGAGGGCAAACTAGTAGCATTTAGCTGGCGGATTCTTGTTTAGAGATGCCTAATACAGGTATACCATGGTTCATTAATTTATATTAGTGTTGATTTTGAAGTTAGTAATATCCTATTCTCAAAATGAGGCTTTTGATGTGTAGCAAGGGACCGCACTTTTTGCACTAGCTGCATATGTAAGTTTGAGTTATACACTTCCAAATAATTCTTTACTGCTTAAGTAGATAATGGTTTGTGTGTTCTTTTGCTCTTCCATTCAATACCCTGGACAATGTTTTGACACAACATGGATTATGCATTAGCGTAATGCTATTGGTTCTTTTCTTGTTTTTCTGCATGCTTAGGCTTTGAGTTACTGATATGCGGGCCTACTGGTCTGTGTGGCAAGGTTTATCAGAGGGGAAAGTGGGTAATCAGTGGTTTTGTTGCATATGATTCCGCTACCCTCCAGCAACTTAAGCAGTTAAGCCCTAGTCAAAGAGCAACTGAATAGTCCATTAAGGGTAGCAGCTCCATTAGAGAAGCTATAGCAAATATATGCTGGAGTAATGTTTTAAGGGAGAGGGCTTTAGAAGTTCTATCAACTGGTATGCTTTAACATTCCTTTCTTCATGATGATCACATATTTTCCATTGGTTACATATATTTATACTGTTTATTTTGTTTTATATTTGGCTTTATTTGCCACCACTTTTAGAGAAGCTGCTGGCGGTTATCATCTCCTGGCACTTGATGTTCTTCCCCGCTTACAGCCTGTGTGGACACGAGAAAGGCCAGCAAATCATTTGCTTCTATCTCCACTGTTCAGCGCCTCATTTGTTTGGTTAAATCACAGGCTGGTGCTGCTGTTTTTGGCTACTAATTTTACATTAGAAATTGCTGTGATATCATTGAAATTTCACGACTTCCAATTTTTCGCTGAGTCCCATCTTGAAGCTTGGTGGGTTGCATCTTACATTATTTCTAAATCATTTTATATCAATTTTCCCATTTGACGAAGGTTTAAATTAGCTACATATTTACTTGTATTAGCTGACACTGTAAAATTTCGCATAGGCAATAACAAGGAGGGGAAGGCTGACGAGAATGATAATTCTTCAAGATTCATAACAATGTCCCATCATGGTGTTGCACAATTTCGTAAAGAAGCAACTTGGTTTTATAGATTTCTGTCAAGAGAGGACAAAGACATTTCGCCACCTGGCTGCGTTGAGATGTACGCGTAGAGACAACATTAGGTGCGCAGAGTTCTTAGCACGAGAAGGATAGGGTGATAATTTTGATAGTGTTTTGTACCACATTGCTGTGTTGGGATGTTTCTAGCAGATAAACAATGCTGCTGTTAGTCTGTTTTTTCATTATTTTTTTGCAGGTATCTAGGAGCTTCTTTCTTAGTTTCTTATTTAATCCAAGCCAAGACTTGCCAGTTATTAAAAGGGGACATTGTAGCAAACTAAATGGTATTTTTAAATTTTTTTCTTTATTAGAATTTATCTGTCTTTTCCTAGGTGTCATTTATTATAATAATATGATATATTGCTCAATAAAACAAAGGTGAGATGACATGGACGGAAATTTTAACAGCAAGGGTTGATTAACCTTACAGAAATTATTCTTACAACTGTTGTATTTAATTCTCATATTTGACTAAAACACTTAGTAGAACATATTCTCTCTCTTTTACATAAATGAGGGTGTTTTTGAAAGACACAACTTATTTTTACATCTTTATTGAAGCCAACTAAGTTTGATGATCTCTTCAAACAATGTAATTTGGTTAATCTTATCTTATAAAAAGAGTGGGAGTAGCTCACATTTGTATATGCTGCTAAATTCAAATCATAGTCATACTTCGTATTGTTATGAATTAATGAAATGCTATCAATTTCATGAAAAAGAGGAATCCATTAAATTTCTTTGCAAGAAAGCTTAATATTGAAGGGTCTCTTAATCATCTGGATAATCTCTCACTTTTTCGTGAGCTTTTCATGAAAATTTCGGTTTTACTGGGTTGTAATGAAATGAGGTCAGTGATCTTTTTTTTACCCGTTCCTTGAAATTTATTTAGCTTCTCGGAGAAAAAAGAAATTTAGATTAAAAAAGAATGCATGTTGCTTTGGTATATACTCCCTCCGGGTCCTAAATATACAACAACATTGAATTGTTTAGAAAAAATCAAAAAAATAATTAAATTATTTCAAAATATTTATATTTATTGTTTTTTTCTAAAATATTTTATCTTATTTATAAATTGATATATAATTTATGTTACATAACATATGATACAATTGAGTACTCTCTCCAATCCTAAATATAAAATTCAGTTGATCTTCTTTATAAAGGTTAATATGGTAGATAAATTATATAATTATTAGAGCTAGTAATTTAGGCTGGGCTAGCGGGTTGAGCCCATTGGCCTAAAAAGTTAATTAGGTTGGTCCAATGAATTAAATGCTCGTTTGTTTTTGGGCTAAACGAGGTTAACCTACAGAATCAGGTGTTCTCTGGGCGAAAGGGTTAGCCCATTTAATAAAAGATTATGTATTTTTTTTGACAAAATTCCTCCGCCCTAAACCCTAATATCCCTCTCTGGATCTCTCCGTCCCTATTGTCTCTTAGGATGTATTTGGTTCAACTAAGGTTAGGTAAGGTTTATTAAAGTTATATTAGGGGAGGTTATAAACTTGTTTGGTTTATGAAAATGGTAAGTTAGGTTGCTTTTTTGTTTGGTTCAGGAGGTTAGGTAAGGAAAGTTAATTTTAAGTGAATAAATATGCCCTTTTCTTTTAATATATTTATGTTTTTTTAAAAAATATTTTTACAGTTTTTTATTAAAACTAATATTTAATATTAATTTATAAACATAATTATAACCCAACCTTAGAAAAATTGTCATTTTTTTTATCTTTTAATTACTAGTAAGATATTCCTAACAAATGGGCTTCCTGAATATGTGTTTGTCAAATTAAAGAGTGGGTTCTATTAAAAACATGGTTTTTGTGGAACTTGTGGTTTTAACAATGGCAAGTGTGTTCCTAATCACGTCCTAAAAAAGAAGGTAGGGAAGAGCATGGATCAGACCGGATTAGGTTGGATATCAACCCGAAGTCTGGTCTAAGGAGGACCTCAGGTTGCACAAGGTAGCCCACAATCCGGTCTAGTCTAATACCAACCTAAGTCGGACTGGACTAGACGGGTCTGGTGGACTGCTTGGACTAGTCTAGGGGGTCTAGTCTAGGTAGTCCAGACCTAATTTTTTTTTATTTTTTGTTGTTGGAAAAAAATATTTAAACCTTATAATCACAATTATTATAATAACATACCTACAATTATATAAAGATGATCATAAACAATGAACTGTATTATAAATCCTTAAAAAATCTATAGCAATATTCAATACAAAAAATAAAAAGTAACAAATAAATTTAAATATCTTTTTAAAAAATATTGACATGGACCACATCGAATCAATCCAGGTGGTCTAGTCCCTTGACTTGAAACCCAGTCCAACCCGACCAGTCAGTCTGGTCTAACTTCATTATGTACCTTATTTGGACCGAATTGGACCAGCTCAGGTTGGGTCGGACTTGATTGGACCATTAGGTTTTTACTCAACCCTATAAGAAGGTAAGTAAAAAGGGTAGCAGCACTTGGACTAGCGTTGTCAAAGCTTGAATAGAAGAAGATGGTTTTTCTTTAAAGGTGTGTTTGGTTTGAGGGGAGGGGAGGGGAGGGGATGAGAGGGTAGAGGCTC
>JBAGKO010000001.1:10134955-10146201 GCA_037177275.1 Acacia concinna | reverse complement strand
AAGTAATAAATCACATATCACTAAAAATTAAGTAAAAGTGTAAATAAAATAACTAACTAAATACACATAAGTTACTAAATCACCCTCATAGTTGAATCCATGTGTCACATTCCACTTTTCGGCCTTTCTCCGTCCCTCAAAGTGGCCCTTAGAACCACTTGATACATTCGTATAGCAGAAAATGGAGAGGGAAAAATTTTCACAACATACAGAAATGTTGAACAATTTTTCATTAATACACAGAGGCATACAAATTATAATCTAGAATATACATTGATTGTTCTGTATATACATGCCAAAATCAGGAAGCGTAAATACTTACGTCTAAACTCTTTTCCTCCTGTAGACCTTTCACCTGCATTGTGGAGAGAGTAAGGTTTTTTGGGAAACGTTAGTAGCAGAATCATAACCAATAACAGTATAATGCAATTCATGTTATGCTATATGCAATGCTCATACTACTCTTTTAATGCCTTCTCTCTCAGTACTTACCATATATAGGGAGCATGCATGTGACTCTACCTCTTTCACATAGCCAAGACATATAAATAGAGAGTCATATATCTCATACATATCATGCTCTCTCAACCAGAACACAGTAAACAAGCAATCAACACATGGCAAACAAACAGAGCATAACAAGTTAAGGGTAGAGATTCTAGCTACCATATACTCTTACACTGTGTAAGTGTTTGTCCCTGTCTCTGGGTGTATGCGTTTGATCCTTCGCTGTCGGGCTACTGGATCACTGCTGGACAACTAGTTCACTGTTATGTAATGGCTTCACAGACCACAATGTATGGCATTACTATATGCCTCTATCAGTATACTATAGCTCTTCCTCTCCTATACCCCATAGAGTCCTGGTTCCCTATTACATAAACCTTATCCTTCCCCTGCCTATGTCGTATCCTTCCCTTACTGGCACCCCTTTGCTATCCACCTTGTATAGCCTAGGTCCTTGCTGCTAGCCCCTCCCAACTACCTTAGCCAGGACAATTGGGCAGCATCTCCCCTTATATGTGCCTATTAGACCTCCCGATAGTTCCCCTTAAGAAATCCTACCTCTGTCTGGGACAGTCAGACAACACCTTCCTCTAGGAAATTCTATCTTAGTCTGGGATCATTGGACAACACCTCCCTTTAGAAAATGCTATATTAGTTTGGGACAGTTGGACAACACCTCCCCCTAGGAAAGACTATATTAGTTTGGGACAGTTGGACATCACCTCCCCCTAGGAAAGGCTATCCTGGTCCAGCACAATTGGGCAGCACTTCTCTTTAGGAAGGCTTGTTTTGGCCTAGATAGTTGGATAGAACCTCCCCCTAAACTACTCTAATGACTGCGGGAAAATCAAGGAATTCACAAGAGGGAGGGAATCGGGACTTACTTGGATCGAAGATTGGGCCGAGACCGCTCGAAATTGCTCTGGAAAGGGCTTACTTTGAGAAAAGTGGGAGAGCTTCCAAGAGAGAGGGGAGCATTTTATTGCATGAAGAGAGGGGGGAGAAGAAGTCTATTTATAGGTGAAGAGGAGGGGTTAAAATACAAATATTCATTGGGTCTTTAGGTGTAATTTTTCCAAAAAAAATTTCCCTTTTTTGACAAGTGTACCCTTCTTAATTTTTCTTTATTCCACATGCCAAAAACTGCCTACTTCTCCAAGCGAAGAGTAGGCCATGTCCAAGTGGGCCCAGGGAACCCTCTTAGCCCACTTTCATTCAACAATTTCCTCCGAATTGACCTGAAAATCGGAAAATTTCATAAACTTCTGTGGTTGTCCAAAAATTCTATAAAAATATCATAAGTATAAAATTAAAATTTCAAAATTTTTGGACATTTAGAGCTCCTAGAATAAATTCCTAAAAAAGTCTATTTTTTCGACGATTAGCCGATTTCAGCAATTTCAGCTGATATCTCTGGACTTTTTTCTGGGCCTCCAACCAACTTTATAAATCCTCAAAAATAACATACAAATTTTCCCAAGTTCCTATATAGAACATTGAGGTCCCTAAATGAAAAGACCCTGTCTACTAAACAAGATATTAAACTAATTAGCATGTATTAAACCATTCAGTTGGATTCTTATAATAGTTAACCATGATAGAAAAGTTTCAAACCATATTTCCCAAAACACTATCATGGTTAAAAGAATTAAACATACCTATAAGACTAACCATGATAGAAAAGAGTAAAACTAAATTCAAAAGGTCTATCATGGTTATAAAAAGGGTTTGTCTATCAGTTTAGAAAACCTTTTCATTAATCCAGAAGATTAACACATCGAGGTCCAGGGTGTAACACCTTAACTATAGACTATTTTTAGGTCACTTAACGTCCTTTAGAGTATTGCTACACGTGGAAATACATAAAAATTAAAACTTTTGTTTTACTTTTGTTTCCGAAGGTACCTTTATTACCAAATGTTAATTATGGTCAACGTAAGTAATTTGCAACTATCGTAACGTTTTCCAAAAACTTACTAAATAGTCTTTTATGGATTTTCAAAGAAAACTATTTCGTAATTCTTTCACTTTTAATAAAACAGTTTCTTTTTGTTTTATTTCTTAGCTTTCCTAACATACGTACTAAATTCCATTCTCATACATAGCTTCTGATAGATTAAAGCATAACTTAAACTACCACTAAAATCATGCCAAGATACATAATACAAAATAAGTCACCAAAACATGCTTCATCGTTATACAAATTAACCACATTATCTTAATTCATTTTACTAAAATGTCCTCGCGTGGTCTTCATCCTTGGATGTCCTTTCCATTTCGCCTTGAAGACTCGGGCCCTAAAATATGGTTATATTTGGGGGGTGAGATTCTAGTGAATCCCAATAGCAAGTTAACATAACTCAAATATCATACATGCATGCAACTATGTAACAAACAAAACTAATATGGGAGCTTATATGCTTTGTAATGCCCTATGGCAAACATAAACTTATTGCACATGGGGAAAAATAATAGCTATAGCATTTACATGTTAAGCATGCAAACATGACTAGTTATCATTTTCATGACAACAAATAAAGCAAATCATAAGCTCATAAAAACATATGCATCATCACATAAAAATGCAATACAAGTAAGATAAAAGAAATTATGTAACATGCTACCTTGCACCTTGGTCTTAAACTTAACTTTCTCCTTTGGCTTTATAAGTCCTTGCCTTATAAGGACCTCTTCCAAACTTATCAAATCCTAAACATTACAATAAGGTATAAGCCATCACTTAAAACATTGGCAAGTTCTAAGACCATTCTTCTTTGAAATTTCACTGATTCTGACCTTAATTTCAAAAATTCACATTTTTAATTCTAGACATCCATTTGTTATGATTTTAGACTAATATTAAACCTTAGGATGTCTACTTTTAACTAAAAAAATTTCATAGCAAACGAAATTGGTTTGCCCTGTCAAAACACCATATGAAACTATACTGACAGAATCATTCCAGACAGACAGGGGAACTTGTAAAATCCATAACTAATTCCACATAATAGCAAATGACCTGGTTCCAAGACCATAATAAAATTTAATATGTCTATTACATTATCCTAAAATTTCATGGTCATCCATGGCCATTTGAGTACATTTTCGAAAATATACATTTTCACAGACAGAACACATTCCAGAAGCATATCCTGAACTTACAAAAATCATAACTTAGCCTACACAATTCCAAATGATATGGGTCCAAGCTTATTTTAAAGCTTTACATATCTATTTGTTCCACATAAAATATCATAAGAATTCAAGTTCATTTGCATAGGTTTTTGAACAAAACATGTTCTGTCATCAAGATTATTATTCCAGAATGCAACTTCAACTTTCAAAAATCATATCTCACCATTTACAGAACCAAAATGCATGAAATAGGACTCATTTAAAATCTTGATAAGTCCTCTAAAACACTTCCAAGTTTCAGGAAAATTGGGCATCATTTGCCCCATAAAAGTTTCGCATGAAACAGAATAGTCCACACTGAACAGAATCAACATTTCCAGATATTTACCATAACTTCATAAATTTGTAACTCTCAATCTATAACTCCAAAATACATGTTCTAGGACTTATTAGAAAGCTTAACAAGTCTACTAAATTACTGTAAATTTTTAGAGTCATTGGGTTTCATTAACCCCATCAAAACTTAACTCAATCAGATCACTCCACTGGACCCAAAAACAGAATATATGCATGTACACATCATTGTTTCCAGAATTTCATTTCCCATCACATACACTCATTCACGAACAAAAGCAGAACCAGCATACATATATATACATTTCCAGCATAACAACCGAAGCATATACACATTTATACACTTTTCCAACATTTTCCAGAATTTCCAGAAAACAGAACATACACACTTTCGGTCATACATATTCATGTCCAAATTCATCTCGGTTTCAATTTCCAATTCAACATACTTTCAAATTTCAGCCACAATACCATTTCAAATTTCCAGATTTCATCACCCATTCAAGAATCATTTCCCATTCAGAAACAGAAATCGAAGATAGGAAAAATCTTGAAAACTTACCTCTTGGCTTCACACTCTTCCCTTCGGCTTCCAGCAAGACACAAAAATCAGAATCCTATTTCTCTTCCTCGGTTTCCCCTCTAATTCCGATGACTCTGATCTTACTCTCTAATTCGAGTTGCTCTGATTCTTCTTCCTTGCTTGCCAAAATTGAAGGGGAAATGGGTTTGCAGCTGTTCCTTTATCCTTCGGTTATCTCCATTTCCATAATGTCTTTGGTTAAATGTTTGAGAGAAATGAATGAAAGGAATGAATAGAAACCGATGGAGTGGAATCTTGAAACTGAACCATTTCTCCTTTTCTTCGGTAAACACAAGGCTGAGAAGAGTAAAGCTAATTGATTGCTTCATTTTCCTTTGCCACACGTGGAGTTATAGGGATTAAAATGAAATAACTAATTAATACATATTTGCAGTGTACATGTAAGAAGATAATACATTAAAATCCTCAAATTATTTTCCCCCATAAATTTAACTTCATCTTTGTCATCTCAGTTAACTTTAATTTCATAAAATAATGTGACATGTCAGATGAATTTCCAATAAAGCCAGTATATCGACTGTCTCTAAAAATTCCAATATGACTGTCATTAATCTTTAAATAATCCAAAGTTCTCCCCAATCATTCTTAGTCATTAATTCCAACATTTACTATTTTTCTAGAATTTATATGAATTTAAGCTTTTACCAATAAAATTTCAGATAGAAATTTCTAGAAATTCATCCTTCATAATTCACCCCAAAAATGTACATAAAATAATAAGATTTTAATCTTATTATAACTTAAAGAGTTTCCCAAAAATTGGGATGTTACATTCCATATATAAGCATCGAGAACTACATGGACGATGACAAGGAGATATTTTCCAAGATCAGGAGAGATATAGAGCATTTCCTAGATCAAGAGAGGAGAGGGATCAGAATCACCCTTGACTGTCGTCTTCGCGACAGACATGGGTTTGAGGTGGATGTTCAAGATAAGAAAAATGTCAATAGATAATGAATATTGTGATTAATGTTAGACATAATAAATAATTTATTCATCTTTTGTTTTAATATGTACAAATGAGCAGGAGAACACCACTAGGAGGAGGCTAGTTGTGGTGAGGTTGAACAATTTAGACCCCCGACTACGCGTAGTGGTCTAGTGGAATGATTCCACGGATCAAATGATCAGGAATGGCGACCACTTGTTCAACCACTATCTGAACGAGTTAGGTGGCAATTGGATGCGCTTCCCTCATGGCTACAAGCCGTGGCCACAGATTACCAGGCTAGTGAAGGTGCTCACATTTGAGGAGGTTGTGCAGGTATTAAAAAAAATTTATTAGTTAAGTGACTTTTGCTAAGTGTAATTTATATAACATGAAATTTTAATTTTTTTTCAGACAAAATTCACTATCAGGAATGAGGGGTGTCAGTACATGGTGCTGAAGATAGGGACGATGTGGAGGAACAGGAGGAATCGTCTATTCCATCATGTTGATAAGGATGGAACGATGCCCCTGGATCAGCTGATAGCGGCCGTGCCTGATGGCGTTCAACCCACGACTGGACCAGATTTGTGTAGCTCCACTAGAGCTCGGAAGGACAGATAAATTCGGTTTTAATTAATTTTAGATTTCTTTATATGTTTAATATGTTTAAGTTGTTTTAATTAATTTATAATTAATAATGCAAATTTGTGTTTTAGGCTGTTTCCAAGAGAAACACCAGGGTACAAGGGTAGCAGACGATCCATCATACAGTCAAATCGATGACATTTGCTGTGACATACAGCGAGCTGGTACTTAATTTAAGTTTAAATTAATATGTTTACAATTTTTTAATTGAATATTAATTTAAAAAATTTTATGCAAGAGAAAAAGGCTGAGGAGGAGCGCCGCTAGACTCACTATTGGGAGTTGTTTGAGTGCACCCATAGACATCACGACGTAACAACCACATCTCAACAGGCTAAGGAAGCGATAGTAAGATTTTTACAGTTGTAAATTGTAATTATTCTGTGTAATTATTGTGTGTAATAAGTGTCTAACTAAGCGTGGACTAAAGGCGTGGATGCATTAGGACGTGACTGAGATACTTGAGCCCCAGGGCTCTGCCATGGATTCCACTACACCCTTAAAAGTAGGTGTTGGTGAGGTTGAGCACCCCAGACAAGTCAGGCGTATGGGGTCGGGGGTGAGGCCGACCATGGTCTACGGCAGGAGTGACAAGTCGCAGACATCCAGACTTGAGACGTCTTGCACGAGGAGGTAGAGTGACAGGATGGTCAACGAGTTAAGGGAGGAGGTTGCCACCCAGGTTGAGCAGCAAGTGGATCGATGGGTTGCCAGCCAAGTTGAGTGCCAGGTTGGGACAGTGGTCAGTTCGCTCCAGGTTCAGTTGGACCAGTACTATACGAACCAGACTTAGTGGTGAAAGATAACGAACGCTCTACTTAGGAGGTTGCCTGACACACTAGAGATCCCATCAGCGCCTCAAATTGTGTTGCAGACCACCCTGACTCTGATACTCGGTGGCTCACAGCAGGCTGCACAGGATCGGGCCGAGGAGGGTAACGTGGACTCTTCAGCTTTTGATGCTCCTCCCCTCAATACTCCACACGATGATCAACCTCCTTTTGTTTAGCTACGATTTTATTCATTATCTTTATGTTTTTTTTTACATTAAATTACTTTTATTTGTATTTATATTTATGTTAGACATTTGTATATACAATGAGGTCAAAACAGTTTTTACAGTTTTTAGATGAAGTTTAATTTATTAATTGGACGAGAACAACAATACTTGTATAATTAAATACATTAGGTAATATAAAGTTGTGTAATTAAATATATTAAATTGTATGTAGTATAAAGTTGTATAATTTAATAAATTAATTTACGTAATATAAAATTGTATAGGTAAATGTATTAAATTAAATTAATAAAAATTTATCATTTTTAATAAAAATTTTAATATTTGTAGTAGTTACTGTAGTGGTTAAATATCTGTTACAAATTTATAGAAATTTGTAGCGGTTTTTATTTCAAAACCGCTACAAATTTTTGAGCTGCCAAACGTTAATAAATTTGTAGCATTTTTTGGGCAGGACCCGCTACAAAATGAGACATGTTGACATTCAAAATCCTGCCAACATTTTCATATTTGTAGCAGCTTTCAGTTTTTAATTTAAAAACTGCTACAAAATTAAAAAAAAATCGTTCAAAATTTTAAATCTTGCCAACAAGGTTTAATTTGTAGCAATTTAATGGAACAAAAACCGCTATAAAGAATCAACCGTTGAAGGTTCAACGGAATGAACTTTGTAGTAGTTTTGTGGGTGAAACTGCTACTAATGTTTAACATTTAGTAGTAGTTTTGAACCAAAAACGCTTCTAATATGCACATGTTTGTAACGGTTAAGATAGTGATTTTGTTAACCACTACAAACAAAAGGATGTTGGAGCCCTTTAAATGCTTCAAAACTCGACATTTTAAAAACGACCAAACATTCCTAAATCGTTTTTTACCCTCTACAAGCTATGGATAAGTCATGGATTCAATTACCCCACAATTCTCCAAGATATTTGGCCAACTTAAACAATTTCTAACGGTTTGCAAACTTTCATGCCAGTTGTAATGGCAAAATCTTGTGTCTGTGTTCAAAATGAAAATTTAAGAAGAGGCATATGTCAGAAGTTGTAAGACAACATTTACTTGATAAGCCTTTTCCTCAAGAATATGCATTTTAGGGAACTCATGGTGAAAAGCCCAATATGATCTATGTAGATATTCATGCAAGTTCATAAGCAGGAGTATATGTGCAACATGACGATACTATTAATGACGTTGTTCGTGATCCATTTAGGGTACATGATGACAACTTCAATGACGAAGTGGAAGGTGCAGACCCTATGTTCTTAAGGAACAAAGCTACTTGAGATTTCTTTAGGCTCATGGAAGAAGTAGATCATCCTTCATATCCTAGTTGTAGTAAATACTCTAAATTTTCTTTTCTAATCAAATTGTATCATATCAAGTGTTTGTGTGGAATTATAGATATGGTGATGTCGATACTGCTGGAGTTATTACAAGATGCATTTCTCAATGCTAAGATTCCCATGACGTTTTATGAGGTGAAGAAGATTATTAATAGTTTGGGATTGAACTACTAAAAAATATATACGTGTCCAAACAATTGTATGTTGTATTGGGAAGATGATGCTACAAGAGACACGTGTAAGTAGTGTCAAGCATCAAAGTACAAGAATGTTCGAAAGGGAAAAGGCACAAGAAGAAGCCTGCAAAGATTCTCAAATACTTTCCATTAAAGCCTCGTCTGCAAAGGTTATTTATGTCGTCTAAAATAGCTAAGCACATGAGGTGGCATCGTGTCGAATAGAATGAAGACAGGAAATTACGACATCCACGAGATGTGGAGGCATGGAAGTTATTCAATTTAGATTTTCTGGATTTAGCTGCCGACCCTAGAAATGTTTGGCTAGCTCTGACGACTGATGGATTTAATCCATTTGGGAATCTTAGCACAAGTTACAGTATTTGATCAGTTGTATTAGTTCCTTACAACTTGCCTCCATAGATGTGTATGAAACAAAGATCCTTCATTTTGTCCATGATCATTCCAGGGAAAAGGGCTCCGAGTCATGGGCTTGTCTAGCAAGGTTGTTGTGTATCTTTTTTACCTCTGCAAACACATGATCCATTTGGCAGGATTGATATCTTTATTCTTTTTTAATGGCAATTGAAAGAAGTAATTTTTGTTTTTCCATAAAGGAGATGGGTGTTTGAAATGGTCATGCCCATCAGCACACAGTTTCAAAAGCTTTTCTTTGATCTCAATATAAGCCGAAGGAGCTTAGCTTATTTCTAAGATATTGGGAGTCTTTGTTGCCTCATTACCTAATGAACTACAACCAAAATTTCACCGAATGCTTGTTACTCAGCAAAAAGACATAGCACAACTTACACTTGGTAAGATCTACCAACTGGTCTTAGCAACCCTTGACAAGCTATGTGACCAGCAAAAGCTATTTAGAGGTGTTATCCACAAGTTTGCTATTAGTAGGTCACTCAAGCTAGCGGTGGCCTTATGGGACATATATATTTTTATATATATATATATATATGAATAGTCCCTACCAATTAAATAAACTTTATTTTAGTGAAAGAGAGAGGGCTTTAGAATAATAGTCAACTTATATCCTAAGTTGTCAACACTAGTCGTTTTAAATCATAGGGATGTTATCAAACCTTTGAAATGAGGTAAAAGTATTTTCACCTAATGTTGTAGATGATGTAGTTCCAAACATTATTAGACGACTCTTGGGAGCAATCTTCTTCTATTTGTCAAATGGCGACTAATTTTCCACACATATACAACATAAATATATAAATCTTCTATCTGTTGTTGATTCTGATTCTTTGGAGTTTTTTTTTTATACTGATGATGGCAGGTTTTAACCTGAACTATAGCTTCATCCCACCACCGGTGGATGCCTAATTCTTTGGAGTTTTTAAAACAACAATACCACCATGATATTTTTAAATGGAAACCTTATACCATCCACATTTGATTAGACCAGTTAAAACTTTGAGACATAAGTACATGTTAAGTGTGAATTCAATATATTAAATATCTATTATAATACTCCGTCCGGTCCTAATTATAAAGGCCCATTGATTTTTTTAGAGAATCCTAAAAAAATCCTAAGAAAGTTAATTACATTGCTTTAAAAGATTAAAATTTATTGTTTTCTTCAAATTATGTTGTTTAACTTATGAATTAATATATAGTGTAATAAAACACAATATATGATATGATTAAGTAATGTAATTAGTTTTCTTAAAATTTTCTTAAGATTCTCCAAAAAAAGTCAACTGGCCATTATAATTAGAACTATAAGGAATAGTTAGGTTGGACTCAAATCCGGTCTAGGTTATTTGTATCTTGGAAAGACAGTTACAAGATCTTTATCAAGTCTAGTTCATATTCCTTGCTATTTTTTAAACAATATACTAACGTGAAATTATTAAATGGCACTCTTAGACCATTCACATTTGATTAGGACAGTCCAAAATTTGAGACATAAATATGAGTTAAAATTGAATTCAAGTTGTCAATTAAGTTTGTACTAACAGTTAGGTGATCTTAAATCTAGTCCAAATTATCTTTATCTCTGTTTAGGTTATTTGTTGTCTTCGAAACAACGTTACTGAAATTGTTAATTCCACCCATGGACCATCTATATACATTTTATTAGCAAGATTCAATGTAAAAGTAATACTATCATGACAATCATTTTTCAGAAACCACTAGTAATGACAAAAAATTAAATAAAAAATTGAAACAAAAATAGATAATTAAATAACTCGTTGGAGACTTCAACTTAAGACGTGGAAGGATCTATGGAGGCTTTAGTGTGTGTTTGGTATCCCATTTAGACTGAAATATCGGACGTTTTGGGGGCTAACGGACGGTAGAATAAGTTGGAAACAAATTTGAGTGTTTGGAAATCCATTTGCCTTACTGGACTAATTTTAAATAAGATCTTATTATTATAAGCAACTCTTTTGTGCTTATTCAGCCGATATATATCCGTTACAGGTACACCCACAAGCTCGTTTCACTCTCCTCGTCGACCCTCAAGCAATCACCGTTGTCCATAGCAGGAGAAGGGAAGAGC
>JBAGKO010000001.1:10123564-10134855 GCA_037177275.1 Acacia concinna | reverse complement strand
TAAAAAAAACCAACATTACACTTTTTAAAATTAAATTATATTCCTTCTCATTAAATTATAATACTTTAATATGGCCAGTTCAACCCCCGTTCCAACCCAGTTGGACCCTTTGAACCCTAAACCCATGCCGTAACCAGTTATTTGCCCGATCTAGTTTTTCATACCTTGCAAACATTAAATGTAGGCAATTCTCACAATAGGGATTCAAACGAGCCCTTCTATTAGACCCAATCTCATTAGTAATTTATCCACAATCTTGTTAAGAAGGAGCCCAACACATTGATGATAACCATTGGATTTTGATCTTCTATTATGATATTGGGCTCGGTCCAATCTATTTTGTGGCCCACTAATTTTTCTTAATTGAAAACTGGGGCACTCATTTTGGTCGGCCAACAATAATTTGACTGCAAAAAAAGGTCCAGACATTATGTGAATAACTTATAACGTAGTTACATGAAATATCTTTTATAAGTGAAAAGGTAGGTGTGATATCAAATTAAGAAAATTAACTAAATTAATTTTTTATTAAAAAAAACTATGTGTTGGTTCCCCTAAATTATCCCTTGCAATCATTTGTATTTGGATCGGAACTCCCTTATTGAAAAGCTATCTTAATATGTGCGCTCAATAAGAGAGTTTACAAAAAAAAGAAAAAAAAAGTTATAAATTTGAGACACCATGAATTGAAGTATTACAAACTTGTCTAATAATAACTAACTTGAATTGAGTTTATTATAATTTACTCAATCACCATATTAGATTCATTCTACTTGTACACGCACATATATTAATATATATGTACCGTTTGTTGTTCCCTGTGAGAAACTTGAAAGCAAAAGAGAAGAAACAAAGAACAGTCATGCAACCCTATAAGTATGCCTCTCTTACTAAACTAATCGCAAGAATATATATATTGCCAGAAATATATATATATATAGACAAAAATGGATATGAAACTCTTTCAGAACATGCTCGCATGATATCTTGCTCATGTTATTGTGTGCATCGCACGTCCTCATTTTTTCAAAAAATAAAATAAAATTATTCCATAGTCGCACGTCTTTGCCTCTGCACAGTCTCAATAAAATATTCACAATCTCAAAGTATTCCAACACTATATGTATATGTGTGTGTGTCTGTAACACAGACAACAAAGTGACCAATCAGTATTGTATCGATCAATCCATTTGGTGACGGTGAGTTTATCATCACCATGTCATCTTCTTTCACCTGCTTCCTCTTGCTTCTTCTTTTGGCCTTTTGCTGCGTTTTACCTTCTTCAGCAAACTCTGCTGATAACTACCCTCATAATAATAATGGTGGTGAAGCTAACAAATACGGTTCACCGTCGTCACCTGAAGGTGTTGGCGATAAGAAATATGGTTCATCGCCTGAAGGAGGAGATAATGGTAATGGTGATGTTGGTGATGATACCTTCAACCTGGATGCACCGAATTTGGATGAAACCGCTTTGGATAATCTCCTATCCTTTGGACTCTATCGCAAAACTTGTGCGCAGTTTGAATCCATCGTTCACCAAAAAGTGAATGAATGGCTTAACAAGGATCGGACACTTGGCGCCAGTCTGTTGAGGTTGCACTTCCATGATTGTGTTGTGAAGGTAAGATTATCATCACTTTAATTTGTGTGCCTTCATTCGAATATTACAAGCTATATCTGTCAACCCTGTTTACATTATGATTTGCATAAATTTCATATACAAGGATTGCTTTGGTCTAAGGATTTAATATTTATTTTCCAGTTACATGAGTATAAAATGATTTATATTTTTTGAACGTATTTAATTATACTGTATGATTTTTTTCGGTAACTCAGCTCACTATTTCGATCACAATGTTCAAAACATTATTATGAATTTACATATTGTTCTAAATATTTGTTTTTACGACTACAAAATAAAATTTTAGGTTAAATTAGAGCTATTATGAAATTATAGGCATCTTCCACCTATTTTGAACACCTATTATATATATATATATATACATCTTCCAAATTAAAGATGAAAAATAAATACAAACAGTGAGGTTGGTGTAAGTAATAGCTTCCATCAAATAAATGCTTAGGTTCTTGATTCTTTTTCATATTATATGAAGCAAACCTAGTTTACTCTTGTTCCTTTCTATATTTTGGAAGAGATCAATTTCTCATACTGTAGGGATATGAGGTAAAAAAAATTACAAAAAAAAAAATTCTTTTCTTTGACATATTTTAGTTTGTTTGACTCACAAAAATGTTCCTTTCTTTTGCATTGATAAAAAATCTTCCCTTTATATTCAAAAACTACGGAAATCTTTTTTTAAAAAAATAAATATTGAATTACATTTTATATTTTTTGAATTTTGCACTATCCAACCAATTAAAATGAAATATTTCATGGGTTTCAAAAATTTACAAAAAAAAAAAAAGATCATATGCTCATTAAATTGTTCTTAAAAAATGAAATCTAATAAAAGAAAAATATTTCAAACAACCTTCATCAACAAATCAGTGAAATTTCTTTCCTTAAAAAACTTATCAGGATTATTATTAAACTTTCTCTAATAATAATCATGCAAATTTCATGATTATCATGTCTAAATATGTGATATATATATAAACGTGTAGGGATGTGATGCCTCTATTCTCTTAAACCATGAAACGAGTGAGAGAAGAGCAAATGCGAGCAAGACATTGAGAGGGTTTGAAGTGATAGACGACATCAAGGCCGAGTTGGAGAAGCAATGTCCCAAAACGGTGTCGTGTGCTGACATATTGAGCACTGCGACAAGAGATGCCACCGTGGCTTTGGGTGGTCCGTACTGGGCAGTGCCTTATGGCCGGAAAGATGGTCGGGTTTCGATCGCCGATGAGGCTGAGAAGGTCCCGATGGGTCATGAAGACATTACTTCTTTGCTTGAATTGTTCCAATCCATGGGCTTGAACGTCATTGACTTGGTTATTCTTTCAGGTAACTATAAGTGGGGGAAAAATGGAGAAAAAATAAAGCTCTTATCCTCTTTATAGTTGAATATGTTTCCTGAGTATTTAGAGTTTTCTTTATTTTTTTTTTCATATGCATTTTCGTGTTTTACTTTAGTCTTCTTATTCATATAGATATAGTCACCTAAAAATATGAGTCAACGACAATTTTTCATTATCAAATCAAATAGAAAATTAAAACACTGATTTAGAAGAATGTGTCGACCTAGTCATAATCAAATTACTGCAACTTATAAAGTGGGAGAAACACCAATATTTTTTGAAATTTTAATTTGTACATAAAATTACTCACACAAACATTATGCATAGACAATCTCTGTTCTTTAAATGATACAAACGCAATTGAGTTTTGTTTGATTTACCCAGCCCTGTATCAATTGCTTTAGTAAATTACCCAAAATTTATGCAAACTTCCTTTAATGTAAAAGAAGAAAAACTTGTACATTCTTAGGCTGCCTTGGTTTTCTTTTTTTTCTTTTTTCTTTTTTTGAAATTACACACAAACATCCATTATTTCATTATATATAAAGACTATTATGTTGTATTAGAAGTTTGTTCAACTTCAGCATTATTTTATGAAAAACAGAATTTTGTAATTTTAACATAACTAACGGGAAAACAGAAGTCTATATATATATATATATATATAATATTTTTCATTGACGTTGACCATGTGGGGCTGGCTTTTGGTGCTCAAATATCAGGAGCTCACACTATTGGGAGAGCATCATGTGGTTCCATTCAAGATAGGATCTTCAACTTCAAAGGAACTGGTAAACCAGACCCATCCATAGATCCAAAGTACCTTGACTTCTTACAAAGAAAGTGTAGATGGGCATCTGAATATGTTGATCTTGATGCTACCACACCCACTAAATTTGACCCTATCTATTACCTTAATCTCCACAAGAACATGGCTCTCTTGTCCACTGATCAATTGTTGTACTCTGATTCAAGAACCTCGCCTCTTGTTTCGGCTTTGTTCGGCTCGACGTCCTCGCTCTTTAACCACCAGTTCGCCGTCTCCATGGCCAAGCTCGGAAATGTTGGCGTACTTACTGGTGATGATGAAGGAGAAATCAGAACCAACTGTAATTCTGTAAATGGTGCTTATTGATTTTGTTTTGGTTTTATGTTCTTATTTATGTTTTAATGTTTTTTTTTCCCACTGTTTGGTTCCTTTAGTTAGATTTTGTATTGGATCATAAGTTCCTGTCTTTTCAATACTCTCTACTTTGGTGCACTCTACAATATGAAATTATTTGCTTCAAGTTCTTCAGGCTACTTCGAAAATCAATTGAAAGTAAAATTATTTAATACCTCATGTGGTCAATATAATAGTTAATTGTAGGTTGGATTTTGTTCTAAATATGAAGGCTTCAATCCAATTTGCCTTTCACATTTATAATTTTTCTCAAAATATCATCACTATTAATTGCATATATTAAGGAGATCCTATCCAACATATAATTGTTACAAAAAAACTAGCTCTTATATTAAGAATCAGATATGGTATTAAATTAGCATTCATGGTTAAACTATGAATAAGTGAAATATGATGAGAGAAATTCTTGGTTCATCTTGTCATTTATTGTCTGACCAATTAAAATTTAACAACTTAGCGAACATTAATCCTAGTTAGCTACATGTGATCTTCTTATTTTTATTTTTTCTAAAATAAATGAATCCATTAATTAAAATTTTATAAATAATGAAAAGGTGAATCTTATAAAATCTTTGAATTTTATTAATATGCCAACTAATATTTAGGAGTGCAAAATCATTTGCTAAATTATTGTATTTTAATTTATCAGACAACAAATGACATGGTGAATCAAATTTACACAAGAATTTCTCATATAATAAATTCGCAAAATGGAAATCCACACAGCACTTTTGTTGTGTTGTTGGGATTTTAGTGGTGGTGTGGTTTGAAACTCCAGCAGTAAACAAATATGAGGGACCAATAAGGTTTGGTCTAACAAAAGAGGTTAATTTTTCACAACGTGTCGAACCAATATTTAAAGGGAGAGTTACATTGAGATTCTAAGTAAATAATTTAATTTTTTGATAAGTCCCAGTTAGCCCCTCAATTTGTCAATAATAGCTTATCATTTCTTAATAAGGACATTTCTTATATTAATTTTCTTACTTGAGAAATCTGTATAATTCTCCCATATTTAAATGAGTTCTCTCATGCATAGAGGAATGGGCCGTTTTGGAGTAATGTTTTTAATCTTCATCCCTTACAATAGACCAAACTTGGTGGCGACACCGGTTTTCTACCTTCGGATTTCAACAAAATATGGTGGGAATTTTTCCAACAAACTTGATGGTGACAGCTTTATTTTGGTCTTATTGTTAGTTATTAGGGTATATTTTTGGGGGCCGTTGTTGGTTTGCTTGCGTTTTTTGTTGGTCCTCTTTTTTAGCTTTATGTTTATTTGTTTTTATTTTCACGAAAATATCATGCCCTGTGGTGAAAAGGAAATATCACAAGAATTGCCCGTAAATTAAAATGAACCCTTTACATTAAACCAATAGTATTAAGAGTGTGTTTAAATTAGCGGTGACAAAAGAAAGTGACTCTTTTATAATTTGACTTTAGCAAATGTAAAATATGGTAAAAATTAATATTGTATAATGAGATTTATATTTAATTGGCTTTTAAAAAAGTCAGCTTGATAAACTGAAACTTATTTGAATGATTAATACATAAGTAAGTTTGGATGTAAAATGACTGAAAATTATATGAATTTAATAAAAGTAAAAATATTTCACATATTCTTGAGAAAAAATTGAAAAATACAAAAATACTTAATTTTAGGAAAAATTGGAGAAAAGTCATTTTTCCGCATATTAGAGTATTGCCATTTTTCCGCATATATAAACTTATTAGGTTATTCACATTTATTACATTTCTAATTGGTCAATGATAAAATTGAAAAACAATCATTATTAACATTTAAGTAGACTTATATAATTATAATCAAAATTTTTATCTCCAAGTGAACTTATAACAAGGGCACAATATCTTTTCTTCATGAGGTATTTAAGTTCTTCTTTTTCTATGATATAAACTATTTTCTCTAAGAAAAATTAAAAGCATGAAATTTTGGTTTTTTGTGCCTTAAAGCTTTTTTAAAAAAAAAATTTAAATTAAAAAAAAAAAGTTGATCCAATCATCACAAAGAGTCAAAAATTGGAAAAAAAAAAAAGTGACTTTTAGCCGTTGAGATACACGTGATTCCAAACACTCCAAGCCTTCAAACTATTTAAAGATAATCGGTGCTTCGTAAGGCTAACTTCTAGGCTTGCCTGATAAATTGTTTTGTCTCCGTTAATGGGCCCATGTAATATAATGGGCCCATTAACTTATTACCAATCTCAAGATTTTATAGCTGGAGCGTGCATGTCCTTGATGTAGGGGTTAATTGAAATATTGATATTGGCCCATGTATTTTACCGTACGTACTTGTATATATTTTTTCCAAATTACCATTAGTGACATTTCCTCAAAAATAATTAAGTATGAGAGAGAGGAAAAGAATTAAAGAAAGATGAATTTGATGTTTGTTTTTTTAAAAAAAAAGTTGTACTAGTTAATTTCCTTAATTTAATTAAATTAGGTAATTAGGTCTTACATAAAAGAAAATAAAAATATACATATTAGAAATTTCATACAGCAGGTGCTTTATTTGAAAAGTTTGAGTTTGTTTGAGTTAAAATGGGAATGCTATAAATAAGTTGCTGGATTGCATATTCATTGTTGATTGGACTCACATGCATGTAAAGCCCATTGAACCAGTACACTTTATACACTTGATTTGATCATACTACATGTAGGAAAGTAAATTTATCCTTATATTCTTTGCCATTTCACTAAAGTCCTAATTAAGTTATTTATAATTGGCCAAAAAAAATTAAGTAATTTAAAATATAGGCATTCTTAGCAATGAGGCATTGAGGTTATAGAGTATAGTTAACTACTTCGTCAAAAGGATATTGCCCATTACAGAGCCAAGCTTGCCCGTTTTGGCTTGACTTTAGTAAAATTCCTCAATTATAAAGCCTGACCCTCATCTTTTTAATGAAATAAAATAAAAACAATAAATTTATAATTTAAGGCAAAGATATTATTAAAATTAAATTACAAAGAAACAACGTTACAATAACTATATATAATGAATGAAAATTTTAACTCAACACTTTACACACATGCTCACACATGAAAATGGTTTCTGGAAGGCACATGGTAGTAGAATCATATTTTTTAAAAAAATGAAAAAAAAAATTATCCTTATAGGTATCTACAGATAAGAATTTATCTTAAGTGATAAAAGTGAAACTGCAACGCATTAATTTGAACAAAAATTAACTCTTTTTTTGGGGAAAAATCAAGATGACTATAATATATTACCTCCATTCTTATTTATAAAATCCATATTGACTTTTTTAGAGAATCTTAATAAAATCTTAAGAAAACTAATTATATTATTTAATAATATCTTATATTGTATTTTGTTACATTATATAGTAGTTCATAAGTCAAACAATATAATTTGAAGAAAAACGACAAATTTTAATATCTTAAAGTAATGTAATTAGCTTTCTAAAGATTTTCTTAGAACTCTCCAAAAAAATTCAACAGGGTCTTATAAATAGCAACAGAGGAGTATTGCTTAAAATAATAAAATAAAAATCTTATAAACAAGTAATATAAACTTACTTAAAGAAGCATTTGTTGATTTAAGATTAACATTGTGACACAAATATCAAAAATATAAAAAATTTAATAAGAAAACTAACTCAAAAAATACTTTAAGGGTAAAATTACCCCAAAAAAGTTACTTTAGAATATCCGCTGCTATTAAAAGATGCCTTATGGTGTTGAATACTTCTTCACAAGATCCTTTTTATAGGGTTAATGACAGGTTAAAATTGTTCCAGGAAAAAATATTTCGAGCGTAAAATTGCTTACGAAAAATTGCTTAAGAACAACATTATACAACAAAATATTTTAAAAGGTTAATATTATTTTTGGTCTTTTAGTGCAAAACCGTTAAAGTACTGTTCAAAACCGTTAACTGTAACATTCTGATATTTTTAACTCTTTAGATGAGGAATTCAGGATGGGTAAAAGATCAGAATTAATATAAAAAAATTTTAAATATTTCAGGAGACTCTGATAAAAAATTTAGAATTTTTCGCCATCTATAACTCCCAAAATGAATTTTTCTCCAAAAATTACTTTATACTGATGATAAATTATTTCAATAAATTTTTGCTGCTTTCTTTGGACCTCCTTTTGTTCTTTCTCTAGACCTCCTCCTCTACTAATTTTTACCCTTTACTCATTTTGAATTCATCATCTAGGAATCTAAAAATATCAAGATGTTACAATTAACGGTTTTGAACAGCATTTTAACGGTTTTACATCATTTTATAAAGTTTATAGTTATTTTTGCACCAAAAATATTTTACTTTTATACTTTTAAAAAAAATTATGGCTATTTAAGGACTTTTTTTAAAAAAAAAAAACAGAAAAAGAATTATAGCATGCACGCTGCATAAATTGACGGTGGGGTGAGTGTTGCAATAATTATTGAATAATTTGACAAGACAAATAAAGAAGAGACGTTAATCAAATGTTAAAACAGAAAAGCCTCATGAGACGACTGGTACACTGGGCCTCTGTAGTATGGACCTGGTGCAGCTGACCCGGCAGCGTTTCACAACGTCAAGTGAAATCAATTTTGTTTTTGTAAGAAAAAAAAAACAAAATACCCACTCTATCCCTCTCCCTTCATTCTCCCTTTATTTAATAAACCCTGGAGGGTAAGGAAACAAACAAACAAACAAATCTGTGGGGAGGGCAGGGAGAATTTTATCTTATTTTTATTTTAAGATTAATCAACAATTTTGTTTTAGAAGTTTTTCTACAGGTAATTTTGCTTTAAAAATATGAAAAAAGAAACAATTTTGTCTAGATCATTATTTAAGTTAATTTTAATTGTTAATTGACTAAATATGTTAAGGTGGCAATCTACAAGTCATCCATATCATTTCCTTTATAAATCCATATATCATCTACTTTATCATTTTTTTTCAAAATTTAGATTCATAATTTTAAGAGCAAATTTGTATCTTAATAAAAAAGACTTAAATGATAAGTGGAATGTTAGTTGAGTATCTTTGGCTAACCAATTATCAAAATTAACTAGAATAATGATAAGAGAAACATTACTCCCTTTAACATAAGAGAAACATTACTCCCTTAACACTTTCATAAAAAAGTTGCCTCCTAAAAAATTTTTAGAATAAAATTGCCCATCGTTGACAACTTTAAAGATAAAGTTGCCGCTTAACCCTTTATTTTATACAATTTAAACACGCATGTATACAAATATATGTTAATATCACATTTAAGCTTGTGACATCATCCAAACATGAGGGGTTATGCCGCTATTAGGACAGCTTGGCACTAGTGACCGGTGAGAATATTTACTTTTAAGCAGGGTTATTAAACTCGTGAGTTTAAGTAAAATTGTGAGAATAATGTAAATTTTAATCATTATTTGAATTGCAAACCCGTAAGAATTTCCTTTTATCATTAAATAAGTGTTAAAATTATATTATAAATTATAAAAATATAAAAATGGGAATAGTTTAATTTAAATATATTTTAAACATTAATAATTGAATTATATTCATTAACATTTATAACGTATCATATCTAACAAAGAAATTTCTATAAAGTTTATACATAAAATCATTGATCATGATAAAGTCTAAGAGTGAGTTAATATAATTTTGTAAGGTAAAAACATATACTAAACTCAATATATAAACTCACAAGTTTAACCAACTTTATGGATAACACGAGTTTGAATACAATTTGGCTTGACTTTGTAAGTTAGAAATGTAAAACCGATAAATATATAGAGTTAACTCGCAATTTTGACAACAATAGCCATGAGAGAATGAAAGCTTGTGATTTTGACATGCATAATGTAAAAACTAGAGTTAATAAAATATTTAGTCCCTTTAAGTTTGCCCTCATTTAATTTTAGTCTATCAAGTTTCAAACCATTGGTTTTAGTCCCTGTAGGGGCAAAATGGTCCAAATTTTTATAAAGTTATAGTGACTGATCTTTTAAACAAAATAAAACTTAATCGATCAAAACTTATGGTTTGAAACTTAATTGACAAAAACCAAAATTATAGTAAACTTGAGGGGCCAAAAATTTTAAGGAAAATCCCTTAAAAAGAACTTTAACAATGATAAAAGATAAAAAGATGTTTTGAATATGTATAATTCCACATAGATGTTAGGCCTGAATCGTCCTTTTCCAATTTAAATAGAGAGGAGGTCCCGATATTATTTGCCCTAAAGAAAGGAGAAGGAGAAAGGCAAAACCAACTCCCTTTAACCTCGCAGCATATAGGAGAAAGAGGTTCACCTGCTACCAATCGTCTAAGCGTGTGTTTGGATGGGCGTTTGAGGCCCGATTGGAGGCTGAATCGGACAATTGTAATTGGGCTTCAAATAACATATGTTTGGTCTACCGATGAAAGCCATTTCGCTGCAGCATGAACAGAAGGCAAAAGTAAAAGCACCTGCAAGCATGCTTTTGATCCGATAGAGAAAAGGAATCTGACAAATATTTGCTGTGGTGGGAATTAAAGCTTTGCAGGTTTGGTGGATTTGACTTAATGCTTACCTCAAAAGCATTTTTCTTTTTTCCACGCTCATTGAGTCACTCCATATATTTAATTACGCCAAATTGTTATCTTTTTTTCAACTGGTTTGAACTACTAAATTAAAGATTAGTGAGTTAAACTAGATAAATAACTCAGAGTTAAATTAATGAAAAGGTTAAAATTTTAGATTTATTAATATAAAATTTTAAAATGAATAAACTTTTTTTTAATGAAAAGGGGTATAATCGATTCAGTCGGACCGGTCCGGTTCACCCTGGGCCATATAAGTGATGTGCGTGATGGCATTAGAGACAAAATAGTACAGTCCATATGATTTGAGCAATGGGGTAATATTGATAACAATTTTAATTCTAGGTACTTTCCAATTTATATGCATTTTTATTCATTTTACCATGTCATTAGTTATATATTTTTATTGTTTTTTTTAATGTTTGTGAAAAATTATTGTCCATTTTTTGAAATTTTTAAATATCAAATTAAATATGTAATCTATATAATATGATCCATACCCTTTTCAGTCATTTCCCATCAAAAGTAACTTTTACAAAATTTCAACCAAACAC
>JBAGKO010000001.1:10071028-10087951 GCA_037177275.1 Acacia concinna | reverse complement strand
GGACTTGCATATGGTTTTCATTGATTTGGAAAAAGCGTATGATTTCGTGCCCAAAGATGTACTTTGGAAAGACTTAGAAAGGAAGGTGATACATGTTACATATATCAAAGCTATTCAGGACATGTGTGAAGGGGTAACAACTAGTGTTAGAACGCCTGAAGGGGAGACAAATGACTTTTCTATAAGGATTGGTCTACGCTAGGGATCAACTTTGAGCCCTTATTTGTTTAACCTAGTGGTAGATGCTATAACTGAGCCTTTAAAAGACAAGATCCCTAAATGCATCTTTTTGTGGATGATAATGTTTTGTTGACTGATTCTAGAGAGGAAATTAATTATTTACTTAAAACATAGGGACAGACTTTGGAGGGGAAATGATTTTGTTTGAGTAGGAGCAAAACATAATATATGAATTGCAATTTTGACAAGCGACAAGCTATAAATGAAGTAGAAGTTAAATTGGTGGGGCCATGTTATTCCGTAAGTGACAAAATTTAGATATTTGAGTTCTATTATGAAATAAGATGGTGAAATTGATGGAGATGTTAATCATAGAATTCAAGCGGGACGATGTAAATGGAGAAAAGCTACTGGAGTTATTTGTGATAAGAAGGTACCCAATAGAGTAAAAGGGAAGTTCTATTGTATTGCTATAAACCAGCAATGCTATACGGTAGTGAGTGTTGGGCATTAAAGGGACAACATGAACATAAAATGGGAGTAGCCGAGATGAGAATGTTGAGATGGATGTGTGGCCATACAATACTAGATAAGATTCACAATAATCATATACACAAATGAGGTGGAGTGGCTTCTATTGCAAAGAAAATGGTAGAAAATCGTTTGAAGTGGTTTGGTCATGTGCAAAGAAGGCCATTGGATGCACCAGTAAGGAGGGTTGATCAAGTGGTATGGAGCCCCATAAAGAGAGGTCGAGGGAAGCCGAAGCAAACGCTAAGCAAAGTTATAGAGAGGGACATTTTGGTCAATAACCTATCTAAAGATATGATTTTCGATAGAGCACAATGGCATCGTGCGATCCATGTAGCTGACTCCACCTAGTGGCATTATGGCTTTGTTATTGTTGTAAGCTTTGATTTTCTTATTATTACTAGGGGTTGATTCTTATTTTGTCTTGCTTGAGAAACACTATTAGCTAACATTGTTGATAATAATGCTTTTAGTAATGATGTTTAAATGGATGCCGTTGGTAACAAAGTTTCTACAAGCTTTCTATAGATAAGATAGATAGATAAGTTGATCAGACTTAGGAGCAGTTAGCCTTTGTTCCGTTTTCCCGCTAAAACAAAAATAACCAAATTGAAACTAACTTATTTTTAAAACATCGTCCTTATAACTTGAAGCATGAAGTATGGCTTTTTCTTGACTTAAATATGACTTATTTATTCTTTATTTGTTTTTTTAAAAAAGAAAAAAACATTAACGCTAGCTTATTTTCTTGACTCGGTGTAGTTTGGAGTCACATGAAGTTGATATTAAAATATATTTGAAAGTAACTGCAGATCAAACCGAAAGCGTATCCTTATCGAAGCAAGAGACACATAAAGCCTATACTAAAAAACACAAGAAAGACATGAGTCCACCTCTAATGTGAAAAGCATTTGCATGTTAATGTTGACGCGACATGTGGATCCTTTGAATTTAAACTTAGATATATAGATGCTTCACAATAATATCTAATTGAATTTTAATTTTGGTCTCCATAGTTTTAAATGATTAGTTTTAGTTTCTATAATTTCGTAAAAATTTGGTTTGAGTTTAACATTTAGTCTCTATACTTTTAAGGAGTTTTTTATTTTGTTCTTGATGCCTAGACTCAAAAAAAATTATAAAATTAACTAAAATTTCATCAGGACCAATAATAATATTAACATGTCTATTTAAAATTTTAAGAGTTAATATTGTTGTTGGTTAGTCGGAATTCTACTTTTGGTCTTTATATTTAAAGATGTTAAATAAAGTTAATGCTTTAAACCCAAATCAAATCCTTAAAACTATATAACTAAGGGTTATGATTTGAAAATATCAAGAATATAATAAAAATTTGATCAAAATGTAAGGACTAATAATATATATTAATCCATTTTAAAATTATTCAAAAACATTACTGATATTTTTCTTTACCAGCATATATTGTTATATTTATTTTAGAAGTTATAGTGGCTTTGAAATGGAATAAAATCCGGGCAAAATGGCATATTTATCTTGTAAGTATGTTTATTGGGGCAATTTTACCTTAAAGTTTTATAAGGTCCAATTTTGCTCCGGAAGTTTTAGAAGTGGGGCAATTTTGCCCTTACTGTTAGTTAACCATTAGTTGACCAAATATGTTAAGCTGACAGTCCACAGGTCATCCACTTTATTTTTGTGAAGGTGAAAATTTGTCCTTGAAGTTTTCACTCCGTTAGTTTTGAACGTTAGTTGACCAAATATGTTGAACTGATAGTCCACATATCATTCAATTTATTTTTATTTAGATAAAAATTTATCTTAGAAATCCATCTGTCATCTAATTCATCTTTTTTAAAAGTTAGATTTAAAATTTCTGAAACATGACTTGTGGATTGTTAGCTTAACAAAGTGGTCAACTAACGGCAGAAGCAAAATTGTCTCAATTCTAAAACTTCTAAGGATAAACTTGCCTCTTGTAAAACTTTAAAGGTAAAATTGCCCATAGGCAAAACTTTTAAGGCAATTTTACCCATTTGTCCTAAAATTTGATGACAATGACTTATTTATAAGTTTTCTTTTAATCTGGCAAGAAAATTTTATAAGTTTCCTTTTAAAATGTTTATTTTATTATAATTTATTACGTTGATGAGTTTTTTTATTTTTTTTAGGCGTACTTTCATCAATGAGTCTTATACTTCACAAGTGGGGTAGCATCTCGAAGAAAATCACGAACGCCCAAAACCAACGGTTCATGATACTGTGGGCAACCCACAGTTGATCAGCGTTAAAGTTAATGTACTGGCCTGCATTTAATTACTCCCTTCCGGTCTTCCCTACTTTTTAGAAAATAATGGTTGAGAATATAGAGTACGTTAAAGTTGTCTAAATATGATTCCAATTTCCTTCTTTATCCCTAATAAATATCAATTTTTTTTTTAAAAAAATACACATTCTATATTTTCTTATTGAAAATTGAGATGGATGACATATTTAGAATAAATTAATTATTTTATATAAAATGTTATAAAATAACTTATGTTTCGCTTCACAGAAATTTGTATAGAAGTAACTTAATGGATCACCTATAACTTGTTTCTTAAAACGGGCAAATCATTATTAATGACACTTCTCTTTTTAAAAGAAAAAAAAAATTGTCCTTTATTTTACCTATATGCAAAATTTTTTCCCTTTAATATTTATTTTACTTTTATCCTTGCTTTTATATACAAAAGGTATTTATAGAAAATATATAAGAGCCATTTATCTTTTGTCTCCACCAAGTATATTCTTTGACGACGTAGATGACAAATTGACAACGCTTTGAATTCAGCTTTATCCCTTCCTTAAAATTTGATTTTTCAACGATATATTAATATTAACTCATTATATATATACATATATATATATATATGCCTCTTATCCTAATTATAAGATCAAATTGACTTTTTTTTTTGAAAATTCTAAGAAAGCTAATTACATTATTTTAAGATATTAAAATTTATTATTTTTCTTCAAATTATGTTATTTGACTATGAACTAATATATAATATAATAAAATACAACATATCATATGATTAAGTAATGTAATTAGTTTTATTAAAATTCTTTAAAAAAATCAACTGGACTTTGTAATTAGGATCAGAAGGAGTATATATATATATATATATATATATGAAATTTAAACTCATTCTCATAAATTAAAGAATGAACATTAACTCATTTCATATATGAAATTTATGACATTTTTTAACTTTGTTTTTGTTAATGAAGTTTTGAAGATAGAAAAATAGGAAAATTAAAATCACATTTCAACATTAATTATAGAGGTAAAATTGACAAATATGAATTAATGACTGTCTCAAAAGTCTCATTCTCATATTATTGGCCAAAAAATCCTTCTAGAAAGTATCCAATGAAAAGGACTGAATGGAGTATTTCATAATTTAAGAAAATACTATAATATGCATTTAAAAATAAGCGATACGAATATTGAACAGAACATACAGTTGGGGGGAAAAAGAAAAAGAAAACATAATTTTTTTAAAAAAAATCCTAAACTATTTAAAATCTAGATTCATTTGGTCAAAATTGCCATCATAATTTATAAAGATATATCACCCCCAAGAAGTTTTACAATCCAAACTAATGGCCTTTAGGCCGTATGCTATGGTTAGTGCCTTATGTGGTGCCTAATTCAGGTTCGATTCAGCATGTAATAAAAATAAAAATGTTTTACAATTCATAGAGTTAGAAAAAGATACCATATTGCAGGTTTTGGGAGAATTGCAAATTCTCACAAATGAGCTTCTTAATTAAGATGCACATTGATAAACTATGAAAATTTTCAATATGTAATTATGACATGAGATTCTGATTACATTAAAAATTATCACTTTCCTTTCCTAGCTAACTGATCAAAATTTTTAATAATGCTCCCTCCGTTTTATGGTATACTCCTTTGATTCTATATATATGACACTTTCAACATTTTTCACACAGATTAAGAAAAGCCTTAAATTTCATTAACTTTACCATATAATTCAATAATTTTCTAACTCTACCCTTATTTAATATACATAATATCAAATGAAAATAAAGTCAACACAATAATAAGTAAATGGTAAAATTGTACATTCATATTAAAACTTTAATGAGGTTCTTTATAAATAGGACCAAAATAACTCTTCTCTCTCTGCCCTATATATAGGACCAGATGAGTAAGACACAATAGTCATATATGCTTCGTTTTATATTATAAGAAACATTCAAAAAATGTTTATTTTTTACTTCTTACTTTATCATTTTTCCCTTATTTAATTATTTTATTTAATGTTAATATATTAACACAATACATTATCTCTCTTATACAATCATATTTATTACTCTTACTTCTACCACATTTATTATTCCCTCTCTTTTACAATATTTTTATTATAACAATTTCTTTATTCTCTTTCTTATTCCCTGTCAACTTATAAATAAGGGTATTCTAATTAAAATTGTTATAATTTTGATACACTTATTGTTTTTTATTATGTACTTTGAACTGCGATATTTAGTTAAATATTTCTTATACTTCTTCTTTTTCAAATTATAAGAAACAACTATCATACATACTCTATTTCAAAATACAAGAAACATTTTTATAATGTTTTTTTTACTTCAGTTTTGCCCTTGTTTAATTCTTATACTTAATGCCAATATACTAAATTCACACAGCTTCCAAAATGCGTATAGTTGACCATGAAAATGAATTTTTTACTCACTCTCTCTTCACCATACAATCTCTCTTTCATACAATTATTTTTATTACTCTTACTTCCATGATATTTATTATTCTCTCTCTTTTACAATCCTCCTTATTATAATAATTTCTAGATCCTCTCTTTTATTCCCCATCTCTTCATAAATAAAGGTATTTTAGTAAAAAGAGTAACAATTTAGATACATTCTTCTAACTGAAACTTTAAACCATGAGATTCAGTTCGAAGTCTCTTATAATTTGAAATGGTGGGAATACTCCTCCCTCCGTCCCAAAATATTAGAGATAACTACCACTCTTGCTCCCTCCCAAACTATAAGAGATATATGAAGAATGCCTTATTCTTTAATTCTTTTTTTTAGATTCGCCCTTATTCAACACTAATGTATTAATGCTTATGTTGACCATAAAAGTTATTATTCCTAAAGAGAGAAGAGAGGGGTAGGGAGAGAGAGTTGTGGACTTTAATAAGGGTATTCTCTCTCTTATTTCATATTTCCTCATTAATAAAGGTATTTTAGTAAAAATGAGTAACAATTATACCATACTTATTGTTCTTAACCGTTACTTTAAACTAAAAGATTCGGTTAAACATCTCTTATATTTTGAGTTGGAGGCAGTAATGAATAGCAGCACAATATCCTATTAGTTAGGCAATATTTAAAAGCCAATGCTCCTGCTATGATTTTTTTTTAGAGAAGACAAAATGAAATTCTTTTTTCGATGTAAATACAAAATGAATTTCTAATAGAAAGATAGTATTACAATATATAGAAAGCGAACAAAGATGAGAATTAAAAAAAAATTGCTATTCGCAACGTGACGCCAATATTAAGAGAATATTCGTGCCATATATCATGCATCATATAATTAATTAGTTCATGCTATGATTTCAAATTTCAATGACAGAAAATTGAATATTTTTAAATATAATATATAACACTTGTGTTAACATATAATTTTTATCTTTAGGATAAATTTGGTAAAGATTTAACTTTATATATATAATCCTCCATAAGATTACAGACTTTTATTACCTGGCATGTGAGTGCTATGGTTTTGGTTTTTTATTTATACCTTGAATGACTTTCCTCTTTATTTAACATATACTTTGTTATAGTCAAATTATAAGAAACCAGTTGCCATTTTTTATTTTCATGTGATAATGCCAACTATTGATGAGTCCTGATAAATCTGAGTCTTGTCCATGAAGAAAGTAAAAATAAAATGTATAGTTAACCAACATGTGTTGGCACAAGTGGAAGGAGCTTGTGTTTCTTAAGCACATTGTCCCATATTCGATCTTTGGGATGATGTGTATGAAAAAAAAATGATTGGGAGGGTCTCTGCCTTTGGTGCTTGCCAGTACCTCAGGAGATTAATCTCTCACCTAGATGGTGGGGATACTCTAAGGTTCACACAAAAATGGCGTTTCATGTTAAAACCATGGATTATAATCCCTTCGCCTCCATTTGCAAGTTTTGATATAGATTTTCGTTTTGTCCTTAAAATAATGTGACATCAAATGGCAGGCAAAAATAAATAGGAGAAAGTAAATCTTACATAAAACATACGCGCGCACATATGTCTGTTCTTTTAATATCTATACTTATATGTAGGGTGGGAAATTGATAGAATGGTTACCACTTATCACAATAATGAGCACTGAGAGCTCATCATTGCTACAAATCATTTACATCTAATTTAGATTATTACTATTAAATTCTTTTAACATTTACTTTTGTTTTAAAAATATTAAATTTTTTACCTGCCAAAAGAATTATTTTGATGCATACATAATTTAATATATTTTAATAAAGATAATACATAGATTGTTAGTTTTTTTTTTAAAAAAAACTGATTTCCTTATTTTAAAATTATTATTTGGAAAATCCAAGTTCAAAAAACCGGACCTGACTGGCTGGTTTGACCTGTTCAACTGGGAGCCAGACCCTAGTCAGTGTGGAACACCTAAAAATTGGGGAGGGGGTCGAACTGGTCTAGGAGGAGTTCAACCGGTTGAACCGGATTATTTAAAAAGAGCGATTTTATTTAAAATTTTAAACTCAATCTTATAATTTATCCTTTGATTTATGCAATATTGATAATTAATAGTTAGATATTCGTAGTATGATTATAGGCATTATAATTTCTTTTATTGTAATATGTTTCTTTAATTTTTATATCTATATATAATGTTATTTTGCTATTATCAATTAAATTGTAATATCTTAATATAGACGATTTGACTCCAATTGAACCCTTAAACCCTGAACCAGTGCTTCAACTGATTCATTGCTTGGTATGTTTTTTGTACCTTGGGAAAATCTTAAATGCAAGCCGTTAAAATTCTATTTAAATGATGTAGATTTCATTGTAGTGATGGACTATCAATACTAATCATTGTGATGACTACTGAAATTGGTTTGAGAACGAGGGATAGATGAAGACATGAACTCATGAAGTCTATTTGAAAAACTAAAAGGATAAAATCTTGTGTTTGTAAATTTGGATTCTATAATTAATAACTAATTGTGGTTGTTGGATTCTTTGCTTCTCTTCATCAACATTTTACCAAAAAATAAAAGAAATAAAAAAAAGATGGGGAGAGCCCATAGTTAGCTGTTTCCCGGTTGGAACCTCAAGAAAAATAAAGGGCAGTAAAGGAACTATGGAAAGGGCTAATCTTGAATCAATTTTTGCCATCTAAACTATTATTAACGTAAATGGTCTATTTTTTTTTAGCAAAAATTAGGATGCAGGACTTGGAGGATATGGTGTTTATGAAGAAGGACCATAAAAATTGTAATTATTTAGAAGGACTAATACAAAAATATAAAATTAAAAATTTTAAAATGGCCCTAACAAAGTCTCCTACATTCTCTCCAAAATTCTTATTTTAAAACTAATACAAAATTTTGAGTTTTGGGAAATTCAACATCAGTTTTCTCAATTATAATTTTTTAAAAATCAATAAAATTTTAATTAAGAATAGAATTACATAATAATAATAAAACTCAAACGTTTTTTTATAATGTATCATAAATGTTAAACTAAGAAAGTTTGGATAATTTATTTTTGTTTTAGAGGCCATTTATGTGGGTTAGAAAATTCATTTGGTGTTAATCAAATTTGGAAAAAAATATCTAAGTAATCTATTATATCCTGGAAAATATGATTTTAGTTTTATTTTCTATTAAATATTTTAATTGACATAATATTGATAATAAAAAATTGGGCAACTTGAGGATATAAATTGGTGCAAAATAAAAATTAAAAAATATATGATTTTAACCATTTTTAAATAAATAATATATTGAAAAATAAAAAAAGATCATATCATGATGGATGTTCTTACTTTCAATTTTATTTAATTTTTAAATTATGAACACTAGTGATAATATACGAGGTTTGGTTAGGGGCAATTTCATGATTTTAAAATGATATTATGATGTTTGGTCATTCTTAGAAATTATAATTTCTATGATCCATTATAATAAATATTGTTTTCTTTGTATTCTTTATTTTAATTTTCCCATTTTTTTAAGGAAAAAAATTAGGCCCTATAAATTTTTTAATTTTAAAAAATAAAATGATGTTTAATATTTTTATCCCTTCAAATTAGTTAATCATATTAAGAAAAAGCTATGGCCATTTATAAACACAAGGCATTGGATTTGAGTTTGCGTTTACATACATACCATACTTACATTAAATTACTTACATCCATTATATAAAATTCTCTAATCATGTATGACCATGTGTCCTATTTTATTTCATTTGGTTTTATGTTAAAATTTGATTTATGGATCGTTTGGATGAGTGGTGGAACAAGTGACTTATCACAATTAATTTTAGAAAAAAGTGACTTGCGTTTAAATTGGGGGTAGAAAAACTGATTTATTGGGGTAAAAGAAATGACTTATGTTTAGATTAGACGTTAAAAAAGTTACTTATTAGAAGTAGAAGAAATGGTTTTTTTTTTCAATAAGTAACTTTATCTCAGCTTATTTTTTTAAGCCACTTATTTAAATAAGCTACTTATTTTTTTAAAGTCTTTCCAAATGGTCAAAAGTTGCTTATTGCATTTTTCCCCCTTTTAAGCCAACACTAAAAAAAGCTCCCAAATGCTTCTACTAAACAGACTCTTAGTAATGTCAAATATCGTACCACTAACCATATCCAAAATTAACTAGAGACATTTCTTTTGGAAAAATTCCAATTAAACAACTTTTGAAATTGTAAAACCCAAAAAAGTATGTTAACATTTAAAAAAGACACTAAGGTATTATGGACCAAATTGAGTTTTTCAAATTGGCTAATGTGAATAGTGATCAGCATGGACTTGTGAATCCCATTACGAGACATGCGAATCCCATTACGAGTCTTGTGAATCCTGCTACTATTCACATTAATGGTAGATATCCCTATCTCCTTTGTCACTCTGTATCAGTCAATGTTAGTGTCAGACAAACAGTGCTGACAGAGGGGGAGAGAGAAACATTGATCAACATGAGACTTGCGAATCCTATTATGAGTCTTGTGAATCTTGATATTGTTCACATAAGCCAATTTAAAAAACTCAATTTAGTCCATGGTACCTTAGTGTCTTTTGAAATGTTAGCATACTTTTTGGGTTTTACAATTTGAGAAGGTATTAAAATGGAATTTTCACTTTTTCTTTTTTATTGAGTAAAAAAATAAATGAATCAAAACTTAAAAATGTAATACTTCCTCTGATCCTGAATATAAGACCTAATTGACTTTTTTTTTGAGGGATTAATGTATTAGTTAAATTAATTAATTGTTATAATATCACATGATATTCTGAAATACCCTTAATTTGCTATTTCAAATTTACTATTTCTCCTTATGTATATATTTATGGGAAGTGGGGGAGGAAGTTTAATTTCTCTTTGTGTATGTATTTAAATCATTGCGGTGTCTAATGATAATTAAAAGAGTATTGACAAGGTAGTTTTAAAAAAAAAATGGTTAAATATGGGAGACAAAGTGGATAGTGTTATTAAATTTAGGACCAAATTAAATTTTCAACTATATCTTATAAATAGAAGAACAGAAAGTAATTATTTATTTACTTTGGATCCTTAAAAAATGTAAGTAACTCCCATCCGCCACCATAAATAATAGCTTGAATAGAGGCAAAAGGCATAATTAACAAACTTTTCTATATAACCCTCTCTCTCATTAACCATCGCAAAAAAAGAGAAGAAAAAGAAGCAGCAGCGAAGAAAATATCATAGTATAAATATATATATATATATATATATATTTCACCGACAGCATTTCAAGCTGCAGAAAAAGCCTCAACCCCCCCCCCCCTCTCTCCCTGAATCTCACCACCATTAATTTCTCTTTCATGGAGCGTCCATCAGAAACCACCTGCGACGACATAGAATCCATTATTGACCAACAAGGTCAAGAACTAAAACCACTTTCACCATCATTACCAACCAAAAAGACTAAAGTCACCATTGTCCACACCACATCCTCAAACTCATCATCAGAACCGATGAATTTGCATGCCGATGATAAATCCAGTAGTAACAAAAGGTATATGCCCCTTTTGATCTTAAACTACTTTTTCCTCTTTGTGGGTTCTGTCTCTTCCAGTTTGCTCTCAAAGTACTATTTCATCCACAAAGGTTCAAGCCGATGGGTCTCCACTTGGGTTCAATCCGGTGGTTTTCCTCTATTGATCATCCCAATTTGGGTCCCTCATCTCCTTAAACTCACAAAGAGACAACCTTTTACTGGTTTCAACGCCAAGCTTTTGTTCCTGTCGGTTTTTGTTGGTCTCATGTTGGGATTAAACAATCTGTTTTTCTCATGGGGGAATTCGTATCTTCCTGTTTCTACTTCGGCCCTTCTTCTTTCTTCTCAGTTGGTTTTCAATCTTATCCTCTCTGCGATCATAGTGAAACAGAAAATCACTTTCTCGAATTTGAATTGTGTGGTTCTTCTCACCATTAGCTCCTTCCTTCTCGCCATTGATTCCGGCAATGAGAAGCCGGAAGGGATTACAAGGGCAAAGTACTTCATCGGATTCTTCTGTACCGTCGGTGCAGGTTTGTTGTTCGCTTTGTATTTGCCGGTGATGGAGAAGGTTTACAGGAAGGTGTACTGCTACGAGATGGTGATGGAAATGCAGCTGATAATGGAGATTGCAGCAACAGGGTTGGCGATGATCGGGATGGTGTCCGATGGCGGGTTTTCAGAGATGCAGAGAGAGAGTGAGAAGGTTTTCGACAAGGGGAAAGGGGTGTACTGGGCGACGGTGACGGCGAACTTGGTGACGTGGCAACTGTGCTTCATGGGGACGGCGGGGATGGTGTTCTTGACGTCGTCAATCACTGGAGGGATCTGCATGACGGCGTTGCTGGCGATAAATGTAGTCGGAGGCGTGGCAGTTTTCAAAGATCGGTTCGACGGCGTGAAGGCTATTTCCACCGTGTTGTGCATGTGGGGTTTCTGTTCTTATGTGTATGGACTGTACATCAATATGAAGAAGAAACAGGAACACGAAGAGAAGACCGAGGAGACAGAGATGAGTAATATGTAATTAATTTAAATCGCCATTTTAATTTTAATTTTAATTAATGAAATAAATGTAGACGGCTAGGATAGAGGTAGTAGTAATAGTTGGACGATTGGAGGTTTTATTTAATTATTTGTTTTCTTTAAGAATGTTAGTAGGATAATCAGGAGAGTATCTATTGATGGATCACGTAGTGAGTCATGAAATGAAGTAGATTTAAAAAGGGATTCGAAGCTAAGAGTTACTTTTACTTGAAATCCGGCAAGAAATTATTCTGTTTGGATGGAAAGAAAATTAGAGAAGAAAACTTTAACAAATACTAAATTTATTTACTATTATAAAGTTTTCAAACTTTATATTTATTTTCCCCTCCTTTCTCGCTATCCAAGCATGTTAAGGTCATAAATGGGGGAGATTAAATCAGTAAAAAGATTAGTAACAACTGCAAAACATGTAAGGATCACGAGTTTTAATATAAGAAACAATAAGGGGTTTATGTTACTCACTAGTCATTGATATATTTTTTTTAATTAAATCACTTTCTTGAGAATTCATAAATTTCCTAAATTAAATTAATCATTCCGTAACTTGAGATATGGAGAATGACTTTGGAGTCGAAGGATTTTCTTCTAAATATGAGCAAAATTGAAAAATGCAATTCAATTTTAATTAAAAGAAACGACAAATTAGAAGTGAATGAAAGTTAATTTGAGATTGCAAGACATTGCACAAACGACAATGTTTAAATATTTAGGATCAATTATACAATAATGGTGAAATTGATGGAGACTTTAATAATTGAACTCAAGATGGATGGTATAAGTAGAGAAAACTATAAAAGTTATTTGTGATAAAAAAGTCCTTAATAAGGTAAAAAAGGAAGTTTTATCACACTACTGCTATAAGACCAGCAGAGCTATAAGTGAATATTGAGCTATAAATGGACACTGCAAACATAAAGTAGGGTAACTAAGATAAGGATGATGAACAAATGTAAGATCATACAAGAAAAGATAAGATTTGTTATGATGATATATGCATACGAGTTGTAATGATCCCTATTGAGGAGAAAATGATGGAAAATTGTTTGAGATTGTTTATACATTTTCAAACAAGACTACGAGTGCGCTAATAAGGAGGGTTGATCAATTAGTATAAAGTTCTCTAAAAGAATTTGAAGAAGATTGAATCAAATAGTCAATAAGGTTATAGATGAGATATTTTGGTTAATAGTCTATCCAAAGTTTTGGTTTTCGATAGAATACAATGACGCTAGTACAATTCATGTAGTTGAATACATCTAGTGAGATAAGACTTTGTTGTTATTGTTGTAATGATTATAAAATAGAAAAATTGCTCGAGTGAGAGCATATTAAAATATTAATTTTTTGGCCATAAAATAATATTTTTCCATGTAAAAAAACTAAAAAAAATGTATATTTGTGAAACAATATATGAGTTATTGTACGTAATACTTTACTAAAGTACTCTAGATTTAAATTACTTTTGAAATAAAATTTAAACTCATTGAGAAATAGTACTAATTGGCATGAATAGGCTCTCCATGGATGGTTAGAGTAATAAAAAATTTAATTAATTACTTGTTTAAATTTACAATTATTTTGAATAAACTAAAGAGACCCTTCAATTATGTTTTTCTCCTTTGTGTAAACTTATAGTTAAGAGAAGTAAAGCACCCTGTATGAATGATTTTATCAATTCAAATCCTATAATCACGCGGCAGCTTTGCTTCATGGGGACTGCGGGAATGGTGTTCTTGACGTCGTCGATAACCGAAGGGATCTGAATAAGGATGTTGCTGGTGATGAATGTGGTCGGAGGCGTGGCGGTTTTCAAAGATCGGTTCCACGGCGTGAAGGCTATATCCACCGTGTTGTGCATGTGGGCTTTCTGCTATTATTTGTATAGACTATACATCAACATGAAGAACCAGCAGGAACGTAACACGAGGAGAAGGCCGAGGACACAGAGATGAATGATGAGTAATATGTAAATAATTTAAGTTGCCATTTTAATTTTAATTAATGAAATGAATGGAAACGACTACGATATTGATAATAGCCAGATATGTAATTGTTGGAGTTTTTTTAATTATTCATTTTCATTAATAATAATAGTAGAATAGTCGGGGGAGTATCTATTGATAGATCACGTGCTGAGTCATGAAATGAAGTACTAGTATACATTTAAAAAGTGATTTCAAGGTAAGAGTTATTTTCACTTGAAATCCGGCAATCATAAGATTAAATGAGGAATTACTCTAAAGATCATTTCAAGGTAAGATTGTTTCTACAAACTATTCTACCTACTTCCTCTTTACTTAATCTATCAACATTGGATAAAGTCTTTGTGGGTGAGATTTAACGCCATATATAAAATAGTATTATATCAATAAATATGATAAAAATCTTCAATTATAATATTATTGCATAGCATTAAATCTTAACCATTAAAATATGATCAAATGGTTGAAATATTAAGTAAAGGAAGAAGTTAGTGAAGAGACTCTTGTCCTCATAAACATAGAGGATTAAATCATCTAATTGCACTTATAGCAATGTGGTTAACCTAGATGAACTTCCATTACTTTTTGTATTGTGGGGCCCACTAGACTTCCAACTCACTATTATTTTTATATATTTTAGAAAGGTTAATATGCAAATTTATCAATGAATGACTATTTTCCTTTGGGCACCCAATAAAATTATTTTTCATAAGAGCATTTACATTAATTATTTTATTTAATTTTTCTATTAGAGTTAATTTTTCATAAGAGTATTTATAAGATAAATATAAGTATTCACAAAAACAAATAAAAGGATTTAAAAGAATTCATTGAGTTAAAAAATTTTAGTCATTCACATATTTATCTTGTAAAAATTTTTTCTTGCACCTCCTTGAGTAAAAATAAAATTAAGTAAAGTAACAGCATTGTTATCTTTCCATTAACAAAACTTAATTTTATTTTGACTTAATGGGATGTAGTAAAAGAATTTTTACAACACAAATATGTGAATGATCAAATTTTTTTTGAACTCCAAAATTTTTTAAAATCCCTTTATTTGTCTTGTAAATGCCCATATTTGTTTAAATGCTCTTATTAAAAAAAGGGCATTAATGTTAATGCCCATATTTGTCTTCTAAGTGCTCTTATAAACAATAATTGTGTTGGGTGTCTATAGAGAAATAATTAATTGGTAAACTTGCACCTTAATCCCTCTAAAAATATATTGAAATAATAGAGTGAGAAGACTTGTGAGACCCATCATGTAAAAAGTAATAGAAGTTAGCTCGTGTTAATAGCTTTGCTACAAGTGTTATCAAATAAATTGATTATCTATACTTTTGAATTATTCCATAACTTGAGATATCGAGAATGACTCTAGAGATATAGGGTTTTCATATGAGTATAGGAATGAAATTCAATATATGCAATGCAATTTTGATAAGAGGCAGGTTAAAATTGAAGTGAAAGTTAATTTGAGAGTGCAAGTCATTCCACGATTGACAAGGTCTAGATATTTAGGATCTATACAACCATATGGTAAAAATAATTAAGATGTTAATCATAGAATTAAGGTTGAATGATATAGGTGGAGAAAATATATTGAAATTATTTGTGATAAAAAAGTACGTAAAAGTGTGAAGTTTTATAGCACTTCTATAATATCAGTGATGTTGTATGGTAATGAATGTTAGACTTTCAAGAGACAACATGAACATAAATTGGGGGTAGATTAGATGACATAAGGATGCTAAGATGAATATATAGTAATACAAAAAAGAAGAAGATAAGATTCGTTATGATTAATTTGCTTACAAGTTAGAATGATACCTATTAAGGAGAAAATAATGGCAATCGTTTAAAGTGGTTTAGACATATTGAAAGAAGACTACTGAGTGTGCCAAGAGGAGGATTGATCAATTAATATGAGGTTTGCTAAAAAGAGGTTGAGAAAGACCAAATCGAACACTTAGGTTATATAGTGGGTTCTTTTGATTAATATTCTATACAAAGATTTGGTTTTCAAATAAAGTACAGTAGTGTCATGTGATCGATTCAGCCATTGAAGTAAAACTTTGTTGTTATTGTAATGATTATAAAATAGAAATTGCTCGAGAGCGCTTACTATTATTATTTTTTTAATATTCTTAAATATGTTTTTATGGTCTCCTCTTCTATATTTGGACCCTTTCCCACTATTTATAAAAGTGTCTTGTAATTAAGATGGAAGGGGTATAAACTAAGAAAATATATTTGTGAAACAATATACCTAATACCTATTTTTAAATTTAAACAAGTTTTTAATCACTACTACAAAAATTAATTCCTGTGGCGCTTTTTGAATGCTACAGAAGTCAATGCCACTAAAGACTCATATGGTGCTCTAAGAGAATAACATGAAAGCATTTTTATTTTTATATTCGTTTAGCCTCTTGTGGCGCTCTCTTAGATGAGCGCCACATGAGACTATATTAATTTTTTTTAATATAGCCTCCTCTGAGAGAGCGCCACATGAGGCCTCTCTTTAATTTTTTTTAAAGCCTTTACGTAGAGGCTTTTGTTTTATTTTTTATTTTTGAATAATTGTCTCCTGTGGCACTCAACCCACTGAGCGCTACAGGAAACAATACTTTTTTTAAAAAAAAAAAAAATTGTCTCTTGTGGTGCTCACTTAGGTGAGCTCCACAGGAGACAAGGTAATATTTATTTTTAATTGTCTACAGATTTAAATTTAATTTGGGAGAGGAAATGTTGTGGGATATGGTTTTTAGTATGCTTCTTTTTTTTTCCTCTTCAAGTAGATTTGAGAAGCTAATATTATTTTTGTCCACAATACTTTAAATGTAAATTTGATAATCATATTTATAGAATAAAAATGAATAT
>JBAGKO010000001.1:10056365-10067663 GCA_037177275.1 Acacia concinna | reverse complement strand
AAAATGACCAAATGAATAGTGCCAAATTGACCATATGAATAGTGCAACTTTGAGGGGTTGCACGTGGATGATGATATGCAATCATGATATGATATTATTTTTCCCTTATAGAGGATGTTGAGAGATTCTAAATGAGCTTGGAATCATGTCATTCCGATTTTTATAGAATTAGTTATGATTTTTCAAAGTTGGTCAAAATTAAGGAGCGGATGAATAGTATAGCGATAAAGTGAAAAAATTTCCCCTTATTTTCCCAATTTAAAGTCATAACTAGTGATTCCAATAGCTCTCATATGGTAAGGTAAAGGCTATGAAGGGAAGCTGTTACACCTAGCCCTAATTGAAGATGATACTAAATGGATCACCAATTAGCAGCAATTGGTTGTAACCCAATCCAGGTCTTCAACCCACAAAAATGAGTTATTGACTCCAAAAGTTGGGTCGTCTACCTATCAATCCTAGTCATTCACCCATGTTGAATCTAACCACTAGTTCTATAGACTAGTGTTTATGGTTGTTTAGTCATGGAACTAGATGATGAAGAAGCCAATATTCTAGAAACTCTCCAACAAATGACTATGGTCAGTAATGCCTATGAAATATATAATGATACATCTGAGGATAATATCATTTATACATTGTTTTCTGGCTTTACTACATAACTTTGTGGATAGTGGGATTTGCACCTTTCATAAGATCAAAAGTCCCAAATTCTTTCAGCAGTAAAAACTTCTCCAAATGGAACTCCTATCACTAGCAATAGTGAATTAGTGCCAGATGCTGTGATTTTATGCTAACATCTTTCTGATGTGGAAGATCAGGCAAAGCTACAACCACAGAGCATACTTAACTACATAATATTCATGCTAGCTTTATACATATAAAAGAGCTTCAAAGTATCTAGTGCATCCCTACCAAAACCAACTAAGTTGTATTACCCTAAGGAAACCCCTCTTGACATAGCTCTCGTAGGAAGGGATGTTATGCTAAAACAAATAAATGCCAACAATGTTTATGTATGTATATATTGGCAATGTGTATATATATATGAATTTATGTATAAATATATAGTAGATGTACACGTGTTGAGATGTGCATAGGCGGGTATATATATATGTACCATGGTTCAAACCTCTATATTTTATCTTTATTTTAATAGTCAATTAGGTTTTTTAATATAAAATTAGCTTTTTAATATCATACCGGTTTATTTGTGATCCAAACAAACACTAATAATTAATTACAAAGAACTCTCCTAAAATGATTTTGTTTATTTATAAAACATAGTCTCCAAAATTTATTGGGGGAATCCTAATTAAATCATTTCGAAATAGCAAAATCCACATTTAGGCCTATACTTTCAAATATATTCCTAGTCAGGCCGTAACGCCTAATTAGGGATTTTTGAATGTTGTTGAAAGACTATAATATTCTTATTTAAGTTAAAAATGAATAATTTAAATCTATATATTCCTATATACTGTCAACCCTAATGTTAGATTCTACGTTTATTTAAATCATTGGAATCATTGGGATCACAACTTTTAGCTGACTTGCAACAACATCGAAAGATAAGTTCTAACAATTTCTCTTTAACTCTAATGTTGCACTATGTATGTGGAATGATTGTAAGTAAAAATTTTATTTATTGGTATTAATTGCTTTGCTCTTGAACTAGGTCTTGTAATTCACAATCAACTACAAGTCATCATCTCCCCTTAAAAAGAATAAAAATTTTATCTTACATTCACCATGGCATGCTTTTTATGCTTTATTAGGTTTATTGTAATTTATTATTCCTCAAACTGTACACCTATTTCCACAATATGAATTAAACTATTTATGAAAATACCAATTAAATTAATTTGTTTAATTTGTTGTAGGTTGGCATTAATGTAGAGATTTTTAGGAGTGATTGAGATGGAGATTTTAAAAGAAAAAAATTAATTAGGCTTTGAAAAAATAATAGAAGGACAAACTAGTTAAGTTACCACATTCAAAAATCCCTAGTTAGGCCTATATAGTTTATTAGGGATTTGTTCAAAGTGTAGACCTGATTTAGAATTTAGGTGTTTCAAACATATTTTAATAGGGTTTTTCCAATTGTATTTAAAAAGTGTTAAATCTCTTCCTAAAATTGAAGTGGGCATGTGCTTCCCTTATACTCGCTTTGGTGCACGATATCGGGCACTTCACCTAATTCACGGGAAACAAGAAATGGTAGTTAACTTATTTAATATGTCCTAAATTATCACATTTTCCACTTTTACCCCTTATTAAATAATGTGCTTGAAATTTTAATGAGTGGGTAAATTGGAAATGAGCTTTAATTTTTGGGATAAAATAGAAAAATAAGCATTAATTATCTTACAAGTTTTGTCAGCTAATTTTTTGTCCATCTAAAAAGCCAACAAAAAAATTAAATGCTCACTCCAACGGCTCATTTTGTTTTCATTTGGAAACCGAACAGAAAAGTTAAATGCTCACCCCAATGGCTGGATTTGTTACATATATATAGCATTGTTGAGAGAGATACATTCATACCTATCATTAAGTTGGGTTTGAGATGAAATATGACAAAGTCAAAAGTTCATTTGCTTTTTGTGATCTCCTTTCTCTTTGTATCTCTTGTGAGTGATCGTTTTATACCTCCAAGTGAATATGAGATTAAGAGACTTGTTCCATTAGGTCCCAATCTTAACTGCTCACCTAATTCTCCATGTCATACCACCTTCACCAAACATGATTCTAACTGAAACTACAACATCAGAAGACTTGTTCCTTCAGGTCCGAATTCTCAGCATTCACTTGATTCACCTACTGTCACTTTTTACCAACTACAATTCTAACATGAATCATGTTATTCAGAGGCTTGTTCCTTTGGGTCCACATTATGAACGTTCACCTGAAGCACCTAATTAATTCACACCCATCGATCACTATATAGCAACTACAAGTGTATCTGTTGAAATGCTTGAACTTTATTGGCTATATCTATGTATATGTATGATTATTCTGTTATAATGGATAATACCTAAAATATGATAATTATTTATGTTATTGTCAGCTTTAATGATCCGTTGTTTGTAACATCCTAATATATTTCGAAGCGTAGATAAGGTATTTAGGTTGAATCATTAGACTTTTTCTATAGAAGACTGAGAGGTCTCACAATAATTGAAGTGAAATCTAGGGTGTGACCTCTATGCAAAGAGGAAAATTTTGCAAGGTTTTAGGACCAAATGCGGTTAGGTTCAAAAGCCTTAAAAATTCCATAAAATCCCAATAAATTTTATAGGGAGCCCGAAACATTTCAAAATCATCAAAATGATTTTTGAGGACCATAAAATTGTTTAGTGAATTTATGAATATTTTAATAATTTTGGTCAGACTGGGTTTTTGGCTAAAAAATGATATTATCAGATACTTAGAGACCTCAATGTTCTGGATTGAGATTAGGGAAAACTAGTAAATTATTTTAAGGAATTTATGAAGTTGGTTGGAGGTGAGGAAAAAGTTCAGAGAAAACAACAAAAATTGCTAAAAGTGATTAATCGCAGATAAAATGGATTTTTTGGAGAGAAATTATTTATGGAAGTTCTAGATATTCAAAAATTTTGAAATTTTTACTGTAGCCTTCTGAGAAATTTAGAGAATTTTGGGTAAATTGTGGGAATTTTTGGACAATCATAGAAATTTCTAGAATTTTTTGAAATTTGGGCCAAAATGGGTAATTTCGCAAAATATAAAAAAGTCAGTGGGACCCACAAAGTTGCTGCCCGCTTGGTTGCTTGGTGCTCAAGCCAAGAGCTTCTAGAAGATGGCACTTGTTAAGCCTAAATTTGACCACACTTTGGGTTTCAGGAAAATTACACCTAAAAACCCAAAAATATTTGCATTTTGACTCTCTTGAAAAGTATAAATACCCCATTCTTCCATTCCAACCAACACCCTCTCTTCTTGAATCACCCTTGTCCTTCTCAAAAAGCCAAGCAATTCAAAAGCAGTTAGAGCAGTTTCAGCATGGTTTTCAGTATAAGAAAGTTCTGGTCTGCTCTTTCTTAGTTAATATGGTTAATGGTGAGCAATTTGAGAGAATCCCTCTATAAAACTGCGGTAATAACCAACTAGCCCTACAATACTGCAGACCCCTGTCACATACTTAGGTGGCTTCCAGTTCAGCATAACGTCAACCATGCTAGGGTCTATTGTAACTCCATCTACTAAGACCACGTGACCCAAAAACTTCACCTCTTTAAGCCAAAATTTACATTTACTTAGCTTCACATACAATTTATGCTCTCTTAGAATTTGTAGTACTATTCAAAGATGATCTCAATGTTCTTCTTCACTCTTTGAATAGATCAATATCTCATCAATAAATACGACTACAAATTGATCCAAATAAAGTCTAAACATCTTATTCATGTAATCCATAAATACTGCTGGTGAATTAATTAACCCAAAAGGCATGACAAGGAACTCATAATGGCCATATCGGGTACGAAAAGAGGCTTTCAAAATATCATCTACCTTTACCCTCAACTAATGATAACCCAATCTCAAACCAATTTTTGAAAATACCGATGAACCTACAAGTTGATCTAATAAATCATCTATCCTCGGCAATGGATACTTATTCTTGATAGTGACTTTATTCAACTACCAATAATCAATGCAAAGCCTCAAGCTATTGTCTTTCTTCTTCACAAACAACACCAATGAACCCCAAGAGGATACACTCGGTTAGATGAAACCTTGCTTTAATACATCTTCAATCTACTTCTTTAATTTGGCGAACTCTAAAGGTGACATACGATAAGGAGCCTTAGAGATTGGCTTCGTTCCTGGTGCTAAATCAATCGCAAACTCAACCTCTCGCTCTAGAGGTAATCATATCAGCTCTTCAGGGAACACATCAAGAAACTCTTTAACCACTTCAATTTGCTTGATACTTTCTTCTGATTCTATCTAAATCGAGAAGAATATTACAAATGCCTCATAGCCTTTCCTAAGACTCGTCTCCACCTGAGCAGCTGACAACATTATTGGACCTTGAGGAATTTCCTCAATTAGCGAGCAAGCGTTAAATTGCACAACTTTCTTCTTATATTGTAAGGATACATCATTAGTTGTCAACTAATCTATACCCACAATCACATCTATACCTCGTATGGGTAAACAAATAAAATCAATGGTTGTTTCTCGACTATCACATACAAACCTCAATTTCTTACACACCATAGCAGGTTTTACACGTGCTCTAGCAGGAGTAGAAACACACAAATGATATGGAAAATCACTCATAATAAGCTTTAATCTTTCTACACAGTCATGAGAGATGAAAGAATGAGTAGCACTAGAATGATATATAACACATAAAAGATGACATTGAAGAAGGATGTTACCTCGATAAGATTAGGAGTAGCGTTAGCCTCCTCAGCTATCAATATAAACACTTGCCCTGGTGCCACTGGTTTAGATGTCTAACACTTCATCCTTCTATTCTTACAATTCTTCACAATATGACCCTTTTCCCCATAAGAAAAGCAAGTCCAACACTAATCTGCTTGAACTCTCCTACGACAAACATAGGAAGAGCTCTAGTCACATTAGGAGTTGATGCTACTGATCCATGATGGGAGCCATGATTCACTCTAGTGTAGCTCCTGTGGCTCTAACTCATAGGAGGATGACTCCTCTGCTTGAAGCTCCCCTAATGAAAAGTCCTCCTGTTACCGTATCTAGTGGAGCTCAAAGGGTAACTCTTCTTATTAATCCCCTTGATACTCCCACATGACTACTAAATTGACCATGGGAAATCCTTCTCTCAGCATCTTTATGCCTTATACAGACCTCTTGAATTTTTGCTATCAACTTCTCAAGAGTAGTGACATCATAGGTACCCATCCATATCTTAACTTCATCATTGCCTTTCTCTAGCATCTGTCTAGCCAACCAATTGTTGTGGTCCTTCTCTATTCTGTTCAATTGTGACACATACTTGGCCAACTCCATAAATCAAGCTATAAATACATTCTCATCCATCTCCCCTTGTTGAAGAATGAAGAACTCAACTCCTTGTTGATGTCGCACCTTAATGGGGTTATAATAATACATGAACATCCTCTTAAATTCATCCCACTCAAGTTGATGCCCATCAATAGGCTTTACAGTATTCCACCAATCGAAGGCACCACCCACTAATAGAGTCTTTGAAATAAGCATCCTCTGAAATTTATCACACTCAATTAAATCAAGTAACATCTCTAGCCTATCAATTCAACTCTCAGTTTCTGATAGCAATCCTCTTGAGAAGATCTTAGGATGGAAACAATTGATGTGCTTCCATACTTTAAACATGTTTGATGTAGACCCACACTTTACTGACTCATCCAACTTAGATGCATATAGATGAGGAACTAACTTATAATAATGACCATTGTTCTCTTCCTCTGATTTAGCATTAACATCTTGGGTATTATTTTTGTTTTGCTGGTTAGACCCTTCATCTACTTTAACCTCCTCAAGTCTCCTCAACCACTCCTCCATATTAAGGGTCACTCTATATACATGCCACAACATTTTAGCTTCGGTCAAATTTTGTAAGGGTCCATTAGAACTCTCTTGGTCATTGTCATCAAATTTTTGGTATTCACCATCTCTCCCCAACTAAAGTTGAAACACCACCAAGGAGGGAGAACACTTAGAATGGTAAACAAAAACACAACAATAAAGGGAAGCAGGTGTGTAAAGATTACATATTACCATACTCTAAATAAAATGCACAATAGGGCTAGTAAAATCACAAACACAAGGCTATGGATACCAAGTTGAAAAGACCCTTTCTACTAAACAAGACATTGAATCTAATTAGTGTGTATTAAACGATTCAGCTAGATTCTTTTAATAGTTAACCATGATAGAAAAGTTTCAAACCACATTTCTAAAACACTATCATGGTTAAAAGAATTAAACCTACCTATAAAACTAACCATAATAGAAAAGAGTAAAAATTGAATTCAAAAGGTCTATCATGGTTATAAAAAAGATTTTTCTATCACTATCGAAAACCTTTTGATTAATCCAAAAGATCACCACATCGAGCTCCAAGGCACATAACTCATCCATAAAGCCACTACCGTAACCCATACATAAGACTAAGGGCACAATCAAAATAAGGGGTAGAAACCCAACCCACTAGTCCACATACATAACATTGAAACCCCCTCACAAAGGGTCTAAACAAAATAGTTTCTAACACATAAAATATTGTGGAGCCACTAAAATATCAGAGTATGCATGAATAAGGCCTCATGCCTGATAAGAAGTTTTTAGTTATCAATACAGTTATCTAAAATAATATCCATGTACATTAAAATATGATGACCTTATGATGGCAATATATAAACAATACAATCCCCAAAAAATCAAGAGGCATACAACGCTATTGTCGCCTATGCCTCAGCCTTTTTCCCTTGACCTCTACTCGGATGAGAGGTCTCAACTGAAAAAAAAATTAATAATAACAGGGTGAGACACAAAGTCCCAGTAACCAAAATCAATTTACAAAATATGTAAGAAAGGATTACATGTCAGAGAAGCATGTTTGTCAATAATCATAACAATATTCTGGATAATAAAAGAGTACATAATACATTCAATAATGAAACCATCCTTACTCATCTATCCTGCTCCTCCTTATATCTTCTAGACATGGTATAGTATATCAGTGCAAGTATACCGGCCAAAGGTTAGATAGTCACTTCAAGAAAATTGTTCCCTCCTATGTCACCACCAATATACTGTAATAGGGAGGTTTCCACCCAAAACAGTCAACTCAAATTCGGGCCAGAAATAAGAGAGCTGATGGAAATAGAGAAACTTAAAATTTCAACACAAATAGAATAGAGAAACAACCTTTTCAGGCATAAAAACAAGAATCCATAAGATACATTGATCATACTATATATATGTTAGGAAACAAGAAATATAATTCTTTATATCTAAAATTGTTCCCTTGTCCTGCCTTTTGTAGAGCTTTCACCTACATTGTGGAGAATGTAAGGTTTATGGAGAAACCTTAGTAGGAAAATCATAACTATAAACGATGTAATGCAATGCAAATCATGCTATATGCAATACCTAGATTACTCTTCTTATGCCCTCTCTCTCGGTACATACTATATACCAGAGCCTGCACGTGACTCAACCCACACTTAAACAGTCAAGGCATAAAATAGGAAGTCATACATCTCATATATACAGGGTAACTCAACCAGAACACAACATATAAGCATACAAAAAACAAAGCAATATAGATTAAGGGTAGAGATTCTTGCTACCGTATACTCCTTACACAGTGTAAGAGCTTTGCTTCACTATTTCTAGCATTGTTGGATTACTGGTTTACTTCTCTATAATATCTACACAGACCATGATATAGGGCATTATTGTCTACCTTTAACAGTATACTACAACCCTTCCCCTCTTGTACCCCTTAGGGTCCTGGTTTTTTGTTACCTGGACACTATCCTTCACCTACCAATATCCCTCTATAGAACACCCTATATAGCCCACTGAACCTAGGTCCCACCTACTGTCCTGTCCCCACTACCCAATCCAGGATAGTTGGGCACCATCTCCCCTTAGATGCGCCCAAAAACCTAAACCCGTCAGTTGGGTAGCATCTCCCCCTTAGAAACCTTACCTTAGTCTAGGACAGTCAGATAATACTTTCCCTAGGAAAAGCCATCTTGATTTGGGACAGTCAGAGAGTACCCCCTAGGAAATGTTGTCTTGGTTTTGAAAAATTGGGTAGCACTTACCCTAGGAAGGCTTGTTTTGGCAGACATAATTGGACAAAATCTCCCCTTAGATTCATTATCCAGGCCATTCCAATTGGATAGAACCTCCCTTTAGAACTACTCTAAAACTACTAGAAAACAAAGGAATTCAAAAGAAGGAGAAGACTGGAACTTACTTATACCAAATAATGGGTTAGGACTACTTAATTGCTTCCATATTGCTCGGTTTTTTGAGAGGGCAAGGGTGCTTCAAGAGGGAGGGGGTCTGGTTATGTAGAGAAGGGGGTATTTATACTTTTGTCGAGGGGTCAAAATGTAAATATTTTTTGGTTTTTAGGTGCCCTTTTTCCCAAATTGACAATGTGGTCCAATCTAGGTTTGACAAGTGTCACCATCTAGAAGAAAGTTTCTTGGGCACCAAGCAACTCAAATTCACACCAACTTTGTGGGTCCCATGTGGGCTTCACTGACTTATTTATATTTTCCACAAATTACCTATTTTGGCCCAAATTTCAAAAAATTCTAGAAATTTCTGTACTCATCCAAAAATTTCTAAAATTCCCACAATTCTCTAAAATTCCCATAAGGCTATTGTAAAAAGTTTTGAAATTTTGGATATCTAGAACTCCCAAAAATAATTTCTCTTTGAAAAGTCTATTTTACCGGCTATTGCCCACCTTTAGCAATTTTTACTGATATCTCTAGACATTTTCCTCACTTCCAACCAACTTCAAATATTCTCTAAAATAATGTACTAATTTTTCCTAATCCCAATCTAAAACATTGAGGTCCCTAAATATTTGATAATATCAGTTTTTAGCCAAAAACCCAGTCTAGCTAAAAATTATTAAAATATTCAAAAAGTTCACTAAAAATTTCCTGGACCTCCAAAAGTCATTCCAATTATTTTGTAATGTTCTAGATACCTGTAGTATTTATTGGGATTTTATGGGAATTTTCAAGGCTTTCATACCTTACTGCATTTTGTACTAAAAATTTGCAAACGTTTTCCTCTTTGCATAGAAGTCCCTCCCTGGATTTCACTTCAATTGTTGTAAGATCTCTCAATCCTCTACAGATTAAGGCCCCTAATTAATCCTAAATAACTCATGTAGGCTTTGAAAAATATCAGGATGTTACATTTCTCCCCTCTTAAATAAATTTCGTCCTCTAAGTTTAACTTTATACCTTATGAGAATAGCTTTGGGTAGCTTCTTCTCTTTATCTCATTCATTTCCCATGTTGCTTCTTTTTATGAAACATCTCTCTAGATCACCTTGACTAGTGGGACTATCTTGTTCCTTAACTGCTTTGGTTTTAGGTCCATAATTTGTACTAGTCTCATTTCAAAAGACAAGTCTTCTTGTACCTCAACATCATCTTATCAGATGATGTGAGAGGGATCTGGTTCATACTTCCTCAGCTAGGAAACATGGAAGACATTGGGTAACTGACTAAGATTCAAGGGTTGGGCCAATTGGTATGCTAGTGGACCTACTCTTAAGAGAATCTGAAATGGTCTCACATACTTAGGTGTCAACTTTTTTGTCTTTATGGATCGATTGACTTTTGTAGTTGGAGAAACTCTGAGGAAGACATGGTCCCCGACTTCAAATTCTAGCGGCTTTCTCCTATTGTCGGCATAACTCTTTTACTCACTCTAAGCTACTAGGAGTCTTTGTCTGACTTTCCTTATCTACTTATATGTCTAATCCACTATTTCTTGACCATACAGACTCTTCTCGTCTAGTTCTGTCTAACATAGCGGAGATCTACATTTTCTCTCATATAATTCTTTGTACGGAGCCATATGGATAATGGAATGATAACTGTTATTGTAAGCAAACTCCACCAATGGCATATGCTCATCCCACTTTTCTTTGAATTCTAGCACACATGCTCTTAGCATATCCTCAAGAGTCTATATGTGTGCTCCGTCTGTTCATCAGTCTGTAGATAAGAAGCTACACTAAATCCTAGACTACTGCCCAGCCTTTCTTGCAGGGCTTTCCAAAATCTATACATGAGTCGGGGATCTCTATCCGACACTATACTCTTTTTACCCATATAGTCTAACGATTTCTTTTTTGTATATCTTTACTAGCTTCTCGGGTGGATATAGGGTTCTAATTGCCAAGAAATGGGCTAACTTTGTCTGTCTATCCACTATAACCCATATGGCATTATACATTGCTGTTACGTGGGGTAACCAACTATGAAGTCCATCGAGAAACTCTCTCATTTCCACTGTGGAATATCAAGGGGCTGTAAGAATCCTAAAGGTTTCTGATGTTCAATTTTCACTTTTTGACAAGTGAGGCATTGGGACACATATCTAGTCACATCTCTCTTGAGTCTAGGCCACTAGAACATCTTCTTTAGATCCTAGTGCATCTTCATTATGCTCAGATGAATCATGTAACATCCCAATTTTCTGGGTAATTCTTCAAGTAATAATAAGAATAAAGTCTTATTATTTTATGTGAAATTT
>JBAGKO010000001.1:9989853-10004853 GCA_037177275.1 Acacia concinna | reverse complement strand
ATGACAAAAGATAAAGGGGCTAAATTACATATTTATCCTTTAGTTATTAAAAACACAAAATTGGAGACTAAACTATATTATTTACACACTACATAAGAATCCTAACAATAGAAGATTTATCAGAGGTCACGGTATAGTCAGAAAAACAGCAACGAAGGTCACAATAAATTTATTATAAGGTTAAATATTTATTCCTAATATATTTGTGTTAGTACATGTAATTATATGAATTTTAGTTTGAATGCTATGAATTGGTCAACCTTTTGTAGTGTCGAACATCAAAATGTAATTAAATTTGCCTTCAATTTTTTCCTTCAATTTGTATGTGAGATTACGTGAGTTACAAAATTATGGTAGTATGTAAGAAAGTCAGAGAGAGAGGGAGGGAGGGAGGGGTGTAGTTGGAGTTTTATTCTAGGAATGTAAATGTGGTGGCAGACTCGCTTGCTTCTAATGTGTGGAGTATAGAGTCAAATTTTGTACTGTTGAATTCTCCATCAGATACTATTCGTCAGATAGTATGGAGTCAAATTTTCTCTTCTAAACCCTTTTCTTCTTTTCTTTGCACATTGGCAAGGGGTATAATTGGAAAATAAGCTAAATTTACATATCCTAAATTGGGTCATTGACCCAATTTAAGATTTATTGATTTTAATAACATAATATAGGATTTGGGTAATTCAGATGTCTATATATAGGATTTTTACGATTAATTTACTTCATTTGATTCTTATTATAAGGCACAAACTACTAATTATCACAAACCAATAAAATTAGTTAAAAACATTTAAATTGTCCTAAAATTCAAGTGATTTCCAATATTACCCTTGCTAACTACACCAAACTCAAATATCATATTAATTATCACTCTCGCCTACCATCCTTATTAAATATGGGCAAACATGGAAAAATAAATTTAATGCACAATGGAAACTTACAAATATCTTATAAAAAGGACCAAATGCAATGATTAATTGGTGCATTATAATAAGTACCAGAGGGAGTACTCGTAGAAAGCAAAAGATAGGCTTTTTTTAGAATCTTGAAAAATCTAATTAAAGTCTTTTAAAAACATTTAAATTTATTATTTTTCTTTAAATTATTTTGTCTAATTTATAAATTGATATATAATATAATGATGCTTTACATATAATATGATTAAGTAATTTTTTTTACTTTCCTTAACCTCTCTACAAAAAGTTTACTAAATCTTATATTTAAGACCACAAGCAATATAATACAAACTTACGCCCTTTTTATTTCGTTTATATATATATACACACATGTAAAATATAGGCAAAAATAAAGGGGAAAAAATATGTGTGTGTAAAATATTTTATTTAATTCTGTGTGAAAATCAATTTCCATAGAAAATATAAGATTCACAGTAATAACAAATAATATGACTTATCCTTTAAATTTTTATAGAATGTGTGAGGGGACTATTAATAAAACAAATTGTATTATTATTATTATTATTTGTATGGTGAGAACTGAGACGAGTATGGTCTATTTTTTTATGAAGATGCTGTGTAATGATGCAGAACCAATATAATTTCTTTTATTGCCACGTGTCGTTTAATTTTCACCTTCAAATGGTTGGTGGTGGGTAACGCATGGTTATCAAACTTTGATCTCGTTTGCGCCGTACTCTTGTCAAGTCAGGATAGGTTGTTATATCCTTTTGATGTTGTAGAAAAGGGATGGACAATTGATTATTAAGTGTATAGTTAATGAGATGGATCTTGACTAATTAATAAATAAGCTAATGGTGGTGGTTAGATCGTTGACTAAAGTTAGTTCTAATGTTAGCGTTGGAGATCATCTCGAGGGGCAAGGAAAAACGTTGTATTGATTTTATTTTTGAGCACTTGACTGCGTTCTATTACTTGAACCGTATTTCGTCTTATCTTTGAGGTGTACGTTGGCCCTTTTTGTTTTTCACCCGAAAAATTCTTACATACACTCAGTGCACCAACACATTATGCATTGGCCAATCAGATTATGACAACTTAGCAATTTTTCACACTTTTTCTGACAACATTTATTGAATAGAGAGGATAAAGGGTCACACTTTGTTGAAAAATATTTAAATAATAGAGAGTCATACATAGGATGACACATTTGTCAAAAAAATGTTTGAGTTGTCATAATCTGATTGGTCAGTGCATAAATGTGTTAGTGCACTGAGTACATGCAAGAATTTCTCTTTCGCCCCTCTCAGCTCCTCTATACCATGGTAGGGGTAAATTTGCAGGGTAAGTTTTTTTTTTCTTTTCACTAATTAACAATTAACAATGACACATCCACACGTGCGCGCCCACACTACATATATGTGTGAGCGCGTGCATAATGAACAAAACTAGAGAAATGTGTGGGCGCGCATAAAGATGATGTGTTGAATTATTCTATAGATATCATTCAGAGTATAAATTGTTTGTAAGCAAAAGTCCCATGAGATGGGGGAATCCATCACCCTTGGAAGCAAGAGATTGCAGATATCAAATCATTAATATTTTCTTTTTGGACATTCAGATTATTCACTCTCATCGAGAGGTTTTACGTTGTGCAGATTTTTTGGCTAAAAGGGCACACCAGGAAAATACGGAGCTATCAATTATTCATAAACCGCCAGTAGCGTGTTCCAACCTAATGTTAGCAGACTCTGCTAACATTGGGCGACTGCCCTCTTTTTCTATTTTGTTTTTTTCTCTTTGTTCTCCCAAATGTAAAACCTGTCATCTTATTCAAAAAAAAAGTCCCATAAGAACAAATAAAAGTAGTTTTTTCTTGGTCTTCAGGGGCAATGGCAATCTGATTATACCCAGAGTATCCATCTAGAAAATAAAAGAATTCTCTTCCAGTAAGTTTGTCCAACATTTGATCAATGAACGGAAGAGGAAAATGATTTTTTCTAGTAGCTGCATTCAATTTGTGATAATCCATGCAAACTCTCCAGCTAGTAACAGTACGAGTAAGAATTAGCTCATTATGGGTGTTAGCCACCATAGTCATACTGCCCTTTTTGGGAACGCATTGGACTAAGCTCACCTAAGATCTATCAGAGATAGGATATACTATGCCTGCATTAAGTCATTTAAGAATTTCCTTTTTTACAACTTCCCTCATGATTGGGTTCAATCTCCTTTGATGCTCGATGGAAGGCTTATGATCATCCTCAAGGAAAATTTTATGCATACAAGTAGAGGGGCTAATACCCTTGATATCAGCAATAGTCTAACCAATAGCCCTTTTATGAGCCTTTAAAACTTCAATCAATTGCTCCTCCTGTTGAATAGTGAGATCAGAAGCAATAATAACCGGAAGAGTGTTGTTTATTCCCAACAACACATACTGCAAATGGGATGGTAAAGCCTTTAGTTCAAGTGAAGGTGGTTCTTCTAGAGAACGCTTCAACCTTGGTCTATCAACAGAACCGAAATCTAATGATTCAAACTACAATCGTCCTTTAGGATGAGGAATTGATGCATTCATGACAGCATTACATTCTTCTATAATAACATCTCCTAATTTTACTTCAAGTATCACACCTTTAAGTAGGTCATCAATCATACCTTTTTTAAATTCATCTTGTACCACAAGTCTAGCCCGTCAATAAAGAAGCAATCCTCAGGCATATTGGGAGCTTTTATTAGCTAATTCATATTAAAGGTGACTTGCTCATCAGCGACTCTTAGAGTTAACTCACCTTTTTCTACATCAATCAAAGTTCTAGTTGTTGCTAAGAAAGGCCTCCCTAATAGCAAAGGTAATTTGTGATCTACCTCAAAGTCAAGTACAAGAAAATCTGCTAAAAAGATGAACTTGTCAACCTTCACTAAGACATCTTCAATAATTCCATGAGGTTGAAACATACTTTTGTCAGCAAACTGAAATGTAACTGTAGTCGGACGAACTTCACCCAATCCCAATTGTTGAAGGCAAATAAAGGCATGAGAGTAATGCTGGCCTCAAGATCACACATTCCTTTTTCCAAGAATCTATCCCCAATATGACAAGGAACAAAAAATAAACCTATTCAAAAACTTGAGAACTTCACCATTTCAAATGAACATATCTCATCCATTAAAAATGTTGATAAAAATTATTCTTCTCCTGTTTCTGAAAAGGACCAAGCAAAAGCTTTGTGTTTTAACAAAAATCATCCTATTGATAAGGTTATAGGAAATATTGAAAAAGGTGCTAAAACTAGGAGAAGGATTTTGAATGAAGTAAGTATTTCAACTTTCATTTCAGAAATTGAACCTTCTAACATTGATGAAGTCCTATTAGACAATGATTGAGTGATTGCAATGCAAGAAGAGTTAAATCAATTTGAAAAAAATAAAGTTTGGGATTTGGTAGCCAGAATAAAGGATCATCCAATGACTGGAATAAAATGGGTATTCAAAAACAAACTTGATGAGTCTGCTATTATTGTAAGAAATAAAGCAAGACTTATTGTAAAAGGATGTAATCAAGAAGAAGGAATTGATTATGAGGAAACGTATGCTCCGGTTGCAAGATTGGAAGCTATACGTGTTCTCTTGGCTTTTGCATGTATTTATAAAAGGTTTTAAACTTTATCAAATGATGTAAAAAGTGCTTTCTTAAATGGAAACATCATAGAAGAGGTATATGTTGAACAACCTCCAGGTTTTGAAGATATTTCAAAATCAGATCATGTGTTTAAACTCAAGAAAGCTCTTTATGGGCTAAAACAAGCTCCAAAAGCTTGGTATGAAAGGTTGATTACGTTTCTATTAGATCAATAATTTGTCAGAGGAAAAGTAGATACCACTCTTTTCATCAAACACATTAGAAATGATATGTTAGTTGTGCAAATTTATGTTGATGATATTTTTTTTATGCTACTAATGAAAAACTTTGTCAAGAGTTTGCAAAGACTATGAAAGGTGAATTTGAGATGTTCATGATGGGAGGAGACTTAACATTCTTTTTGGGATGCAAATCAAACAAAGAGAAGATGACATATTTATAAGTATCTCAAAGAGCTCTTGAAGAAATTTGGAACGGATCAAGCCAATGGTACAGATACTCCAATAAGTTCAACAACTCTTCTTGATACGGATGTGAAAGGAGCTAACTTCAATATCACCAAATATAGAGGAATGATTAGGTCATTGCTATATCTAACAGCTAGCCGTCTAGATATATAATTCAGTGTGGGCATGTGTGTAAGATATCAAGTTGCGCCTAAGGAATCTCATGTAGAAACAGTAAAGAGAATCTTCAGATATCTTACTAACACTACAGAATTATGTATCTGGTATCCAAAAGGAGGATCAAAATATCTTGTAGCATATTCTGACTCTAATCATACTAGTTATAAGATTGATAAGGAGAGTACAAGTGGGCAATGCCAATTCCTAGGTAGTTCATTGGTGTCTTGGTTCAACAAGAAGCAAAATACCGTATTTCTTTCATCTACTGAAGCTAAATATGTAGCTGTATCAAGTTGTTGTGCACAAGTACTTTGGTTGAAACAGCAAATATAAGATTTTGGAATTAATGTTAAAGAAGTTCCCATCTATTGTGACAATACGAGTACAATTAGCTTGGCAAAGAATCCAGTACAACATTCAAGAACTAAGCACATAGATGATAGGCACCACTTCATTAGAGATCATGTTCACAAAAAGGATGTAAAAGTGGTGTTCATTCCTACTCATTTGCAACTTGCGGATATCTTCACAAAACCTTTGGCTAAGGATCAATTTATTCATATAAGAAGAGAATTGGGAATGAATGAATTGTAAGTTAGATCTTATGTTCTTTTATTAATAACTGTTTCATGATTACTAACTTAAGCATCGGAGTAGTAGAAAGTTTGTTTTGCAGGAGCATTCATAATGACAAAGAAATAGCCTCAAGTTTGCTCCGAAACCTTGAGGGAAATGTGCTAAAAATAGAAGGCTAAGATGAGATTTTACCTTAAGGTTGCCCAGAAACCTTGAAGCTATGAGATCAAATTGCTGATAAAATAAGAATTAGCCTTAAGGTTCTACTAAACCCTCAAGGTATCGTGTATCAGATAAAAAAGAAAGTAAAAGAATGTAAGAAAACCTTAAGGCCCAGCTACAACCTTGAAGCAGACATGATATAACAATGAATCAAGCTGATCCCCTTAAGGAAGAGTTAAAACCACGAGGTTTTTTTAATTGAATCAGGTAAACAGGTAAAAATGTAATGAACCCTTGAGGTCCAGGTAAAACCTCAGGGATTTAAGTTCAAAATTGTTCTGAAAAGTCTATGAATAAATGCTCAAAATGTCTAAACCTCGAGGCCCATCACCAACCTCAAGGATCCCTGAAGCTCTAAAACCTCAAGAGTGACCTAAAACCTCGAGGTTACAAGTTAGGGCTCACTTATATCAGTTGAACCATTTCAAAATCTTAAAAGCTTCAAACTTTCCCTTGAGACTTTCTCTGTTGCTCCTCACTTTCTCGCCTACTTAAATAAGTCATAACTCACAAATTTCTCACCATTACCTTCCCCAAATCCTTCCAAATTCAAAAGCCCCAAAATCAAATCCCTCAGCACTTCTCTCTCTCTCTCTCTTACGGCGATTTGTCAATCAATGGTATTTGATTTAGGGAGCTAATGCAGAAGAAATCCAAGGACATGGATCGCACTAAGAACTCTCCATTCCATTCTCCAGAGGATTTAAAACAATCCAAAGCTCACAACCAAGAGCAAACTCCTCTATGGCTTCAACGACTCCTTTGCCAATGGAGAAATCTAAGAAGAAGACCGAAGTTGAAAAGAAGAGAAAAAAGCCAGCTTCGAAGAAAAAGAGAGACCCTCATGTTAAGAAACATAGGCCTAAGGTTCAAGAGAAGCAACCTTCGACTAAGAAAGGTCCTACAGCAATGACTCAAAAGGCCTCTGAAACCCATAAACCACCTACAGTGCTAAGGGTAAGAGGTGTAGTGATTTAAGAATCTCCAATTACCCGTTCACGGTGTACCCTAAAGAAGCAAGTAGATGGTAGAGGCAAAGCTGTGGCATCACCACCATTATCTTCATCGGGCTCATCTAGTGAAACAGAAAGTGCACCATCATTCTCTACTCTTCAGAGACCTCAAAAGGAAAGAATGGATGATTTGGTGAGACAAATTTCTATGAACATGATGGATGAAGCTCTCAGGACTGGCAGAGAAAGTAGTCAGAGACAGGGTACATCTACACCTTACAGTCCAGTACAGCCTTGAGAGGATGAGGGAACCTCTGCTCCTCTAAATTTCAATATGAGTAAGCTCAATGATACTGCTAGATACACTAAGGATTTCAAGGAGAGATGCATCCATAGAATGCCATTTCTAGACTTGGAGTATTTGCAGAATTATGCTCAATTGGACCTATTAGAGTACTTCTCACATTACATGCCTTGGATCTTAGTAAACCTTCCATACTCTCTAAGGATTGTGAAGCAATTTTATGCTAGCCCGAAAATCAAGGCTAAGTCATATGTGTCTAGTTCAGAAGAAGAAGAAGAGATGAAGGTCAAGGTCAGAGGGCAAGATTTCTTGATTTCAGCCTTGAGAATTAACAAATGGCTTGGAATCAAGAAGCCACCTGTTTACTAGGAACCCAAGATAAGTAATGCAAAAAATTTTAGAGTTATGAGGCCCGAAGTTCAGGTTGGTCCTCTTATATTCAGACCAGCTGAGATGAGTGATTTCTATCTCTGCATATGGTATGTATTCTCTCAGATGATAGTCTACAAGTAGGGGAATTGGTCCCACTTTACTACTCGATAGTACAGGTTATTCGTATTGATTATCTGCAAGGAGAAGCGGAATCTTGGGGAGTTCTTGTATTCAGAGTTGAGGAGATATTATACTTCTAGTAAGCTATCCACAAGGATTCCGTTTCCACATATTGTCTCTTTGATCCTTAAGACAAACAAGATTTGGTACCTTGACTCCAGTGACATCATTAATAGACTTGACTGTTTGGATTCATCTTATCTCACGAATATGGGAATTGAGTTACCTCTACTTGGATAGAAGCCTACCTATTCTATAAAGAGGAAGAAGACTCCTCCTCCGTCTCAGCCTCAGCCTCAGTCTATTCCTTAGGCCCCTGCTCCTGTACTGGATGATGACACTTAGTCATCTGCTCCTCTTCCTCATGCTCTGAGTAGTAATCTTGCTTTTCAGGTGTTTATCAATGATACTATTGAGGCTCACTTGGCTCCTCTTCGCTCCCGAGTTGATCAGTTAGTTCTACATGCGAATGAGCAGAGCAATGCATTATGAGCTATATCTACATCTCTCTTATTGTTTGCTAAGGCCATGGATTTGTTGCAAGGTACTACCAGAGGTACTACTTACCACATACCCACTCCTGATTTCATATCATCTTCACATCCTTCCCCTAGACCTATTATTGGCCACTTTTCATCTTCTCACGCTGATATATCTCATACCGTACATGTCACCATTGCTCCTACAGACATTCCTGGTTCTGGTCATGTTCCACAACCCTCACTTGACCCAGAGCTACCTTTTCTTGACACAGACCTACCTACTAACTCTGATTTCCCTTTCACAGAGCCCATTTTACAGCTGCCTCTCATCCACCATCACCTGCTTCATCCCATCACTTCTCTCAGAAGGAAGAGATTGTTGTTGAGTCTCCTCCTCCCTCTCCTCGCATTCCACCTCTTGACCTTCTTGATCCTGCCCCCTTTGGTGGTTTCCCTATTGAGTATCTCGATAAGAAAGACTTGGATGAGGACATATCTGATGTTGTTGAGACTTTAGCGTCTCTTGCTGAGCCTGTATTGCTTCTGACTTATCCTTGCTTCCCTGGACATGATGATGACAAAAAGGGGGAGATTGGTCCAAGTTATTTACAGAATGGTCATGGTCATAGTCCTAGTCATTTGTATCAGAGTGACAAGACTGAGCCTATGGATTTGACTCCTTTAGCATCAGCCCCTCCTTTTCCTCAGAGAGATGAGAGTGATCTAGTGGACATAGACCTTACCTCATCACCTAGCCATTGAGTCTTGAGTGTCTATCCATGTGGCTTTTTGGTTATTTTTTAGCTTTTGGGTACATTTATGTTTAGATTATATATGTTGACTTTATTTTGATATGATATTGTACTAACTCAAAGATGTAATTGTAATTATCTAATATATGACACAAGTATTGCACATCTTTATCCATATGGTGCTTTCTCTATGTTATTTTGTTGCTTATAATGTGATTCTGAAATGACTAAGTTTTGTCATCATCAAAAAGGGGATAATGTTAGATCCTATGTTTTGATGATAACTAAACTTAGAATAATTTGGAAACATGTTTAAAATGTTTTAAACTAAAAGGAAATTACTTGAGTAAGGAGTCTTGAGTAATATCCATTTAGTAAGTATGATAAAAGATTTTTGGAACTGGTTTAAAAGGTTTGTTGGTTTGCAAACTTTGAGGGTTCAAGGGAACCTCGAGGCTTGACAGCCTTGCTACAACGACAAGGTTTTGCACCAAACCTTGCTGAGAGCAAGGAGTAACCACAAACCTCGAGGTTAATTACTAACCTCAAGGTTACAGTCTCCTTCACTTTGAGGCAAGGTTTAGAAAAAATCTTGCCATTGGTGCAAGGTTTGCTCAAAACCTTGCAATTAGCAAGGTTGAGCTCAAACCTTGAGGTTACGGGACTCTTGCCACAACTAAAAGGTTTGTGGCAAACCTTATTAAGGCAGTCAGGTTTAGCCAAAACCTGCCGTTGACAAGATGTAACCCAAATCTCGAGGGTAGGATGTAACCTTGAGGTTACAGGCCCTTCCAGCAACTGCAAGGTTTGCCCAAAATCTTGCAATTGGAGTAAGGTTTGGGAGAAACCTAGTTGTCTTAAGGAAATGGGGCAAACCTCGAGGGTAGCCCATAACCTCGAGGTTTGACCAAACCTTGGAAACCTAGCAAAGTTACTCAGAAACCTTCCTTTGCATTTTAAAACCTTGCTGTTGGAATAAAATCAGGGGATCCTCGAGGTTAGGTACTGACCTCAAGGTTGGTAAGCTCTCTTGACTTAATCTTTTCACATGCTCTAAGTTTTTTATTCTAAAAAATCTGAGTCCTTAAGGGTTGATTTCAGCCTCAAGGGTTCAAACATATTCTTAACTATGTTTTTCAAAGAATAACCTTGAGTTAAGATTTAACCCTCAAGGGTGTAATTTAATATCCTTGAAACCTCAAGGGTAACTCCAAACCTCAAGGTAATTCAAGTTTATAAAATCCTCGAGGACACATTTCTCTGAAACTACATGTGTTAATTATTGACTAAATCCTCCAGAATATTGATTTCTAAAAGATTGCTTCAAGTAAACCTTGAAGCCTCAAGGTTATTTCAAAATGCCAATTTTCCATAAAACAGAGCATCGTAAAGTAAACTCCATAATCATTCAAGCTACTGTTTTATTGATATCCACTTGTTTCTAACCTTTGTAAATGATCTCTATTATGTATAAGAACAAGTTGCAAGGCTCTCTAAAGCCACATGAGATCAAATAATCTGAAATGGAATTTGTGTCAGAAGCATTTAATGTTTCACCAAATTTGGCAAGTTTCCAACCTACCAACATTCTCTTCATCTATATTTATTGCTCAGAGAAGTAATCCATTGTGTCTCTCAACGGAAACAACTAGAGAAATGATGAGAATCCAACGGCAACAAACTAAACCTCAACTGTTATCATTTCCTCAGACAAAATAAATGCTCAAACATTAATGATAGCAACAACCAATGACCAAAGTGAAAATTTGCTAAGAGTGTTGCATTCATTATTGTCATAAATTCATTATTGTTCTTTAGTATTTATCATTCAACTTTTTTGAGAGAGTATTTATTACATTCATACATTCGTTGTGTGACACTCAAAGTAGTGGGACTTTGAGTGAGGACTTGGATTGCATTTTATAAGGGGAAATGAACTCTTAATGTGTAAATTGAGTCTATATTGTGGCACCAAAAGTCTGTTGAAATCTTAGAGGATAGTGGAACTCAGTGGATACTGAGAACTGGACGAGGTCATGAGTTTTGATTGAACCAGTATAATCCTTGTGTTTGAGATTTCTAAGAAAATTTTGAAAACACCCAATTCACCCCCTGGGTGATTTGCTTACTCTAACAAATGTCCCTAGAGATATTAGAAGAACTTGGCTCCTTATGATTCCTGTATCCAGATTGTGCTTTATCAAATTGTTGCAAAGAACTAGAGGCTATCTCATAATATAATTTCAATAACTTAGATACTCTCTTTTTGTAAATTCCACCATTGCAAGCATTCTTGACTTTAACAATAATGGGTCCATTTAGTCCAACCCAAAAAGCTTTTAACAACACATAAGTCTTATGCTCATGGTTAGGGTAGTTAGGCCACATCTCCTTGAATCTCTCCCATGCCTTATGGAATAGTTTATTTGGTTCTTTTGCAAAACCCAATAACTCATATCTCTATAATACTCGTCGACCCCTTAAAATGAATCTTATTTTGAATTGAGTCACTAGTTCATCCCATGTAGTGATAGAGTGGGGAGGTAAAGCTGTTAGCCAGGCTTTTGCCTTCTTATATACTAACATGGGAAAAAGTCTAAGTCTTAGTGTATAAGCAAATACTCCCTGCTGTTTGAAGTTTTCACACATTTGCATAAAGCGAGTTAGGTGCTTAGTTGGATCTTTATTCTGATTTTCCAAAAATGAAACAATCATCTGGAGGATCTGAAGCATAATCGGCTTCACCTCAAAGTTCCTAGCAGCAATATATGGGAATTGAATGTTAGATTCATAGGTAGCATTCTCTTGTTTCATATATTTATCCAAAGTACGATCCAGATCATCATCATTATTGTTTGCTATGTTGTTCCAAGTAGGTGAATTTGGTACATTTGTTGATTCAGCTTCAGAATTAGTTTCCTCTTCTTCAAAATGGTTCTCTTCATTAAGGTTGTTAGGAAGGATTGCCAAAGCGTCGGACATATATTACAAGGTACCTAAAAATCCAACAACAACTAAGGAGTATCAAACTTATCAAAAAAACAAAGAAAGAGAGGGAAAAATTAATAAAGTAAATAAAGATTCAAACGTAATTAATCACACAACTAAGATAACTAACTCAATAAAATTTTGCCAAAGTCCCCAGCAACGGCGCCAAAAACTTGTTAGCCGTCTAGCTTGACCACAAGCGCATGGGTCACAAGTAATATAATAAGATCATTCCCACGAGGGTTAGGATAAAATAAGCTTATCTTAATTGAATTCTCAATTAGGTTGAGTGACTGTTTCTTTTTAATTGTAACTAACTAACTGACTATTTTAAAAAAAAGAAAATAATTAAAGAAGAAAAGTTATGTTTTTCTTCAAGATTGGAGGAACCTAGGATTATTATCTCCTTTATATTTCAAGAATACTTATTTAGATCTTTTCTTTTATTTACTTCATAAGATCAATTATGCTAACCTAGGATACTATTATACCTATAAGTACTCTCTCAAGTCTCCAAATAGGTGTTTACCTTAATTAATATATTAATTTATTAATAAATTAATTAGATCCTAATTTCTAAATAAATACGTTTTTTTGGCTATGTAAGGTCGACAAGTATATTTCTATCCTGGCAATAAAATTTTCCATTCATTGCACAAATTTCAAATTCTCACACGATTAAACTCAAGCTCTATATTCAATTTAACTCTTTCAAACATCAATTAACAAATAAACTAATCTATCTTATTAATGGCCAATTAATAAGAAGCATTAAGTTTAGAGTAAAATCAACATAAAAGAAACCTTATTCATAAATAAAAGAAAGAGGAAATAAAATAGTCAATCCATATAAGGGTTCAAATAATTCCAGAAGAAGAAATTTAGCTACTCATGTCCATGAGCAAAACAAAATCAAAAATAATAAATCTAGATTCAAAAGACATAATCAAAAGAGAAAAGAGACAAACAACTACTTAAAGAAATAGGGAGAATTACATTGATGTCCCAAGTAAGAAAATTAATATAAAAAAGGTCTCTATGACAAATTGAGGAGCTATTATTAACAAGCTGAGGAGTTATATTAACAACCTGAGGAGCTAACTGAGACTTGTCAAAAAATAAATTTCCTTACTTGGGACCTTAATGTAATTCTCCTAAAGAAATATCAAGAAGCAAGAGTCTAAGTTCTTGATTTTCTGATCTCCTTCTCTAGCTCCCAATTGTTGATTCATATCTACTACTCCGTCCTTCTCGTCCGAGCACCACTCTCGCTTCTACCTAGATTCGTCAGAGAAGAAGAAGAAGAAGAAGAATTTCCTTGTTCCAAAACTTTTGATCTGAAACCCAGAACTCACGATCTAGAATCTGTCAATAGCTCTGTTCTCTCTCTGTTGTTGCGTGCCGCCTTCAACATGCTACTGTGTTGTTCCCTTCATATCTCTCTCCTTCTCCGTCCTTTTATCTGTTGGCATATGGAAAAGATGTCCCACATCGGTGGTTGAAGAGGCGGGTAGGAATTTTAATATAAATAGGTACTCTCCCCTCATTGTAATGTATCCCAAAAATCATCTGCCTCTTGATCATATAAGAGCAATTGATTATTCCTCTCTCTCTCTATATATTATTTCTTTGTATAATTTATTTGAGTAGCAATAATAGTTAGATATTCAGATATTTGAGTGTTTTCTTTTATTGTTGTCATGCCTATTATTTTAGCTGTTATTAGGTATAGTAGTTGTAGCTTATTATATTATTAAATTATATCTAGAATATTTTATAGTGTTGTGATTTATTAGTATAATCGGTTACACTCTATAAATTAGGCTTCCACAACAATTAGTATCAGAGCCAAAGTTTTGTCTGAGTATGTTATGTGGTTGCAATATAGTCTGATCTTCCACATCAGAAAAGAATTACTTTAGGCTTTTTGTAGTAGCAACTATTAAATATTTGGAGCAGAAATGTAGAGCAAAATTGAAGAGCCCACATCAAGTGTCAAAAATGCCTTGTTGGGCTCTCCGTTAATGATAAGAATTGTGTCTAATGTTGAAATCTTTGACGGATTGAGACACTTTGGGATGTGGCAAGGCAAGGTTCTTGATGTTCTTTTCCAGCAAGGACTATACGATGCTCTAGAAGAAAGGAAACCATATAGCATGGGGGAGGAACATTATAGGATGATCAATCGTGCTGCTTGTGGTACCATTCGGTTATACCTTTCTAGAGAACAGAAGAATCCATACATAAAAGAAACTTTTGTATGTAAGCTGTAGGAGGCAATGGAGGAGAAATTCTTGAAGAAAAATAGTCAGAATAAGCTCCACTTGAAGAAGCGGTGGTTTCACTTCACCTATGTTCCTGGTACCACAACAAATGAGCATATCACTAACTTTAACAAGTTGGTGACAGATTTACAAAACATGGACGTGACATTTGAAAATGAAGATATAGTGTTAATGTTGTTAGGATCACTTCCTGATGAGTATGAGCACTTGTAGACTACTCTACTTCATGGCAAAATGAGGTATTTGTCAGAGAAGTTTGTTATGCTTTGTACAACTATGAACAAAGAAGGAGAGATAAACAAAGAGGTAGAGAAGCAGAAGTTCTGGTCGTGAGAGGACGTACTCAAAAGTAGTCGGGATTGAAGAAGGGGAGATCCAAATTAAGGTCCAGACCCAGTAAAGATGAATGTGCCTTTTGTCGAGAAAAAGGCCACTGGAAGAAGGACTGTCCAAAGTTGAAGAGCAAAACCAAACCTGTAAATGGGAAGGCTGTCATGGACTCAAATGTAGCTAATTGTGATGATGATACTCAGATTTCTCATTATCTACAATGACATTATCAAATATGTCAGATGTATGGTTGCTAGACTCAGCTTGTAGCTATCACATGTGTCGTCATCGAAACTGGTTCGTTTATTTCCAAGACGGAGGATGTGAAGTTGTCCACATAGCAGATGATACCTCTCTTACCGCATATGGC
>JBAGKO010000001.1:9903770-9914967 GCA_037177275.1 Acacia concinna | reverse complement strand
CTGGACTGTATATCTACTGGGATGCAATTGTGGTAATTGTATATGGCTATGCTTTGATTAAAAAAAAACCTTCCTGTGGCACTCTATGGAGAGAGCGCCACAAGAGATTGATGGAAAAAGAAAATTAAATAAAGCCTCACGTGGAGGCTGATGAAAAATAAATAAATAAAATAAAAGCCTCATGTGGCGCTTATTAGGAAAAGCGCCACAAGAGATTGGACCAAAAAAATTAAATAAAGCCGCACGTAGAGGCTATTGAAAAAAATAATAATAAAAGGCTCCTGTGGCGCTTTTTATAAAAAGCATCACAAGAGCTCATTTTAAAAAAATAATAATAAAGAAACATCTCTTGTGGCGCTTAAACAAATAAGCGCCACAGGAGATGTGATAATCTCCTGTGGCGCTCATTTAATTGAGCGTCACAGGAGGTCTCAATTACAATAAAAAAAATAGTCTCCTGTGGTGCTCATTCGGAAGACCACCATAGGAGGAAAAATGAAAAAAAAATATTAAAATTCTCTCTTGTGGCGCTTATGAAGCGCCACAGGAGTCTTTAGTGACGTAGACTCTTGTAGCGTTCAAAAAGCGCCACAAATCTAACAAAAAAGAGCGCCACATGAATCATTTTTTGTAGTAGTGGGATTATACGTATATCAAATTCTTTAAATCCATAACATCAAGTTAATTGATAATAATTCAAAATTAAATTACATGGTCATATATGATTGGAGAACTTGAAGAAATGAATATAAATAACTTAATGTGAGTATTTTCCTTAAAAAATGAGAGTGAAATAAATTTAAATCCTTGAAAAAAAATTACACTTGAGATTGAAATTTCAATAATAAATTATAGGAGTGTGAATGAAAGGAATTTTGATAAAAAATGAATTATTATTAGTTTTATTACAATGGCGTATTTTTGCCCCAGCACATTTATTGTTAATTCTCGGTCTGTTTGGGACTCCAATCTGGTGCCCAAATTGCATGATTTGGTGTCAAACCGTCCTTCTCCATAAGTAAAAAAGAAAAGATAAGTGTGTTTGTATCCATGATTTCCTAATCTAACTTATAAGACTGTAAGTTATTTTTTGGGAAAATTTTAAAAAACGATAAGTGAAATAGGAAAATCTCAATTCAGTAAAGTGAAATCGAAAAATCCCAAATCAGTTTTTTTTGTACTTTTTTGGGAAATTACGAAAATGCCACTGAACTTTTCACAAGACCAGTATCGTAATTCACAACATGAGTATCTAAAATAACAACATAAGCACAAACAACTCACACTATAAATACATAGTACCTAATGTTGTTAATTTATATATTCATGTTGTGAATTACATACCGGTATTGTGAAAATTCAGTGACATTTTCGTAATTACTCAAAAAAGTACAAAAAGATTGATTTGAAATTTTTCAATTTCGCTGTACTAATTTAGATTTCCCTTGTCTTTTTTTGAAATTTTCTCTTATTTTTTTCTATAAATAAGAATAAGTGCCCGTTTTGACTAGTTTTTGATAATTGCTTTTATGAATTATGTGGTAAATAAGTTAGTTATGTCAATGATTACTTCTCGATAGCTTTTTTTTTTTGAATTTTTTTTTATTTTTCTGTTGTAATTGTAAGATCCAATTGGCGGTATTAAATAATCCTACGAAAATTAATTATTATTACATTATTGTGAAGCATTAACAATATAATAAAACACAATATATAATATAACTAAATATCATATTTTACTTCTTTAACTTCTCTAAAAAAAATTAACTTGGTCTAATAATTAGGACCAAAGGTTGTATAAATATTATAATATATTTACATGTGATATATACTCCCTTCAAAGATAATTTATAAGACATAGTTGATTTTTTTTAGAAAATACTAATAAATCATTTAATCATGTTATTATTTATATATTTTTTAGTTTTTCTTTTACTTTTCTAAAAATTTATTTTCATTTTTTGTTATCATTTTAAAATATCACTATATATATTTATATATATAATATATAATAAGATTCATAATCTTTTTAATAATTTCTCATTGACTTTTAAATATTTCAACTAAAAAATATTCCTTTTACATAAATAATCTCTACTGCAATTAATCCAAACACATATATATTTTTTTTTCTTTTTTTTACATTTATAAACAGTGTTGTTGCAAACACATCTCTTTTTTCTTTTTTATAAAATTTTTAGAAAGAGGTCGGGATCACCTTAATCCAAAAATAGGGGACCTAACTCATGATCTCTAGGTTTGTATTTAGTTCGAGAGTCAGGAGTACACATGCCTCGATCAAGGCCTGGCTTAGAGGAACAATGTCCCCTGCCTACTGCTATTTCACTTGATTACAGATTCTTAAAACCATTCAGTGGTTTTTTCAAAGATTGAATATCACTTCATTTGTGAGCGTAATGGGTAACACACCTCTTTCTTTCAGAAGAATCCCTAATCGTTGCGTACTCCTTCCTTGCACTGGTCGACCTAAGCCGATGGCAATGGATGGCGACCCTCAATATCTTCCGGAAGAAATCATCAGAAACATTCTCATTCAACTTCCGGTAAAATCCTTGATCCGATTTCAACGTGTCTGCAAACATTGGAGAAATCTCTTTAAGACCTCATCTTTCATCGCCGATCACCTCCGCCATAGCCATCAAAAAAGTTTTCTTCTTTACGAATGTTATGGATATTGTGATCCTTGTGACCAATGTCATCCCTTGTACTTATCTTTAGTCGATCGCCAGATACAAGTCCGTGAAGTTCAGAACGGACCTTGGATCCATAACGTGGGCGTGGTTAGAATAGTTGATTCCAGCAATGGTTTGCTCTGTGTCAGGCTTACTGGTACTAATCATTCCCTTTTATTGTGTAATCTAGCGATTAGAGATGTCAGAACAGTGCCCAAACCTCGTGATCGTTTGGGTTCGGAATTCCATGTAGGGTTTGGGTTCAATCCAGTTGTTAATGATTACAGGATAGTGAGACTTTGTGCTTCTTTCTTCGATGATCTGGTTTATGGTGTGGAAGTGTTTTCAGTAAGTACAGGTTCGTGGAAGGGAGTAGAAGTTGGGAACTTGGAGGGTGTAACTCTGGTGAAGAGTGACGGCTTCACCATTGATGGATCTATCTTTTGGTTTGGGTCAAAACCAGATGTTGTGGAGGCAGGGGAGGGCGAACATGTTCGTCATTTGATAGTATCATTTGACATAGCTAAGGAAGTATTTACATTGATACCAATGCCCCCTATACACTTTAATTTGGATACTAATTTTACTATTTCTGAGAACAAACTTGCTGTTCTTTGTCCTATCAAAATCTCTGAATCTTGTTTGATTGAATTGTGGGTGATGGAGGATTCAAGTGCAAGTGGCGAGAGGAAGAGTTGGAGTTGGACTAAAAAATATACTAGCAACCCCTATCCATCCTTGTTGTGTCCAATGACTGTTTGGAGGAATGAAATTGTCTGTAGGGTTGATGCAACGTATAGACCCATTAGGGAAACTGAAGGTGACTTAGAATTTATTGAAATAAAGACTCTTCTGATAAATCTCACTACTGATGAATTTAACACGTTTGTTCACTCCAGACATAGTGTTGGTCATTGTATTTTCAATCACGTGGAAAGCCTTCTCAAGGTTAACAATGTCCCCAACGAAGAACCATGAACCTAAATCTTAATTACTGCATTACATCTTATATAGTTGCTGAATTTAATCACTTTTGGTTGTAATGAATTCCTATTAGTTTAGACAATTCTGCAACTATAAAGCTTGATGTCCTTTGGAGATGTTTTCTGCAATGGTGATTGCAGATGTTTTTAACCTTGTTTAGCCTGTCTATGATATCATATTATTTTATATTCTAGCTATACTTAATTGCAAGTGTGTTGATTATGGGGGCCTTTTGCCCTGGTTGTTTACCAATACTTTTTTGTGAGATATGTAAAGTAGGAAAAATTAGCACTGCAAAATTGAGTTGGTTGCGGTTACCCTTCCCCACCTTGACTAATTACTTTCCACCTTATGGTGTGTGCTCTTTGTATTATCGGTGGATTATAACAGTATTTGCGCTAATAAATTTCTGTGACATTTCACTACACTAAGTGGTTGGTTTTTCTCCTATCTATGCTGTCTAATAATGATAGTTTTTTCCAATTGATTCAATCCTATTTGTATAGTATTTTTTTCATTTTTCACAGCATATTCCCCAATTCATTCAGTGTCATTGAAAGCGTTTTATTTTTCCCCCTCTTTTCAATTTCTTCTGCTAGATTTTGTTCTTTAAATTTTCTCCCCTTGTCATTTGTTGTGTACGAAACAATTTTTTCACTCCTTTGTGATAGGATCCTTCACTCAAGTACTACTGAAATAGATGCCGTTGTCTATGACTAAGATCATAAAAACCACAAAATGATTTTTAATTAGGTTGTTGTAGTTTTTGGGGAAATTAATCTTTTGAGCCATTTAGAACTCAATGTCTCTACTAAATATGTATTGCTTCTTCTATACCCTACTTGTCAGAGAACAACAGAAATAATCGTGTAATGCAGAAAATGATTGAGGGATACTTTAGTAGTTTTCGTAGGATCATTTTGATTATTTAATTTTGTTTCAAAATATATTTTAACTAACACCCCTATTATATACTTCCTAGTATTTTTTTAAGCATGGGATATAATAGTTTTCTAGCTTTACCTAGTACTCCCTCCAGTCTTAAATTTAAAATCAAATTGACTTTTTTTAAGATTAAGGAAAGTAAATACTTTATTTGATCATATTATATATAATGTATCATTATATTATATATCAGTTTGTAAGTTGGACAAAATAATTTAAAGAAAAATGGAAAATTAAAATATTATAATTAATTTTTTTGAAATTCTTAACAAAATTAAGTATTATATATAGAATAAGCGTTCGAAGACGCCACACCGCTGAAAAACACAACTAACTCCGTAGGCCACATAGAAATGAAACAAATAAACATGCAGAGTCCATACACAACTTGAAATGAAACTAGAAACAACACACCATATATGGCCAAACCAAACACGAGGTAATAAATTTAAATAAAAAAAATTCAAACTTACTTTGACACTGTTGGCTCGTATGGTTTATGGAATCAAAAGGGAATGTAATGATGATTAAATCAATTTTTTTCATTAAGGAAAGATAATGTATGTGCATAAAAATACTTGATTGAATTACATCAAATATGATAATATATGAAAATAATGTAGTAAGAGATAAAATTGCTCTTGTTTGTTAGGATATATATAATGGATATGTTCAGTACATGATACTTTTTAAATTTTGTATAGTATACATGTTGGGTTCATGGTAATTTTTTAATATTTAATGGTGTGAATGTTATCTAATGGGATATCTAATATTATGTAATCGTGAAATATATAAATTATTTAACTTTTCAATGGTGGAATATTTTTTTAAAAAATTTCTATATTATTAATTATTTTTAATATTTAATGGTGGTAATTATTTAATATTTAATAACATTTATGGATTGGTACTTTGGTCAATTTAAAAGTTATAACAACAAAAATATATTTTTCACTGGATTATAGGATGTCTGTATCTTCATTCATCAATTCTAAAAATGATCTAATTCTGATTGTATTTAATATAATCCTCTTTATATTACATAAGCCCAACCAAACGTTTTAATTAGTTTGTAGTATTAAGATTATATGTAATTATATCCAATAGAATTAAACTTAACGCCTCATGTATGAAGCTAGACACTGAGGAAACCAATGGCAAACTACTTCATTGCCACCTGAGAGAGTATAAAGAGCTCAAAACTGCCACTAACAACAAAGGTATCCCATAAGATACTGAAATTACTGTAGGAATAAAAATTTAGAGTTGTAAAACCCGACTACAGGTGGCCCACTTTGTCTCCACTAATTTTAAACGACATTATTTTTCTTATTAAACAAATTTAAGCCCATTAAGTTTCAATATTGGTCGTTGCTTGCATATCTGGAGAGAAGACATCAATTAAGTTTCAGCCCACATCAGTTGCCACTTCCCCCTTCATTCTGCAACATAGATTTCGATTCCTTCATATTACATGGATCCTCAACATCAGCCTATGACCCCATCAAGCCTTTAGAGGTTGGTGAATATTCGAAGGCATTCATTGTCGACAAGTTCATTGTTGGTTCATTATCCAGCTTCCCTTCATTTTGAAACTTAAAATTAACCGTTTTATTGCAGTTTGTAATGACGCAAGAAATACCCAGAGCTTAATGGAGAACTGTAAACTGGTGGCAAGGCAGCATTTGATTTGTTTCATAGTTATGAGCTCTTTTATGTCCTTTATTATAATTTTGCCTCTAGGAACCAACAATGCAACTGAAATGATTTTTGTTGTTGTTGTTAAAGAATCACAAGTAGCAACCAGAAAAAAAAAAAAAACAAATGAAAAACAGAGATGCATAAGCAATGAAAAACATGAGAGGCTGAAATGAAAGCTGGCTGAGGGTGTCTTCTCCGATAAGGATTTCTTCCCCCACACACATACAAGGTTCTTTTTGGAGCTCGGCTGGTGGATGAACAGGTGATTACGAGATTGAAATAAAAACTGCCAAAATTTGTATAATAAGCAAAACGGTACCGCATCCACTTAATGGAGACAAAGAGAAGGGGGTGTAATTAGATTCTACGATTTTCAGCTTAAATATGAGAGTTTGATTTTGACTTGGAATACCAGATAAAGCTTTTTGCAAGTAATTAGTTTACTAAACTTATGCTTCCATCATTAATATCTGCCAGGGTCCAATGATATTAGTCATTGAGTTGTATAATTTAGTTGTTGAAGCGTAGGTTATTTGGTACTTTTTGTCCAATTAAATTTAACTATGTAGATTGTTTTTGATGTAGAATAAGAATGTCCCATGCTAGGATTGAGCAAGTGTTGTCCATTACCATTAAAAATGTTAATGGACAACAACAATTCTTAATAGTCAACCTTATTGTTTTAATGGAGTTGCACACGTTTTGTACTTTTCAGAACTACATTGAATCTTGAAAAAAAAAAAGAATTATATTTCTTTTAAGTGAAAACTTCAAGGATAAATTAATATATTAACCTTAAAAAAACTAGTTAAGAATAAAAATATTAATTTCATCCATGATATAATGAAATTTATAATGTGGCTAGACTTCCTCACAATCAACGATCATGCAAATCTTCAAAATAGAAGCCAGTTAGTTGAAGAAGTGGCCCCATACCATAACAAAAGCTTGTAAATACAAGGGAAGATTGTTCCGATAAACACAAATTATTATTTCTTAAAGCAAAACAAATAGAATAATATTAACTATAATTCGGATGTTAACTATGGGTGGATGTAATTTGATCTGAGAAGTTCAACATAGTATAGAATTAGGTTGGTTTACTAGATAATACTTGTTTTTTTTGGTAAACAATAAATAATACATATTAATCAAGAGAATTGTAATAAACAAATATATATATATATATATATATATATGGTAAAGGACACAGGGTTTAGCCATGCGAAATATTCTATATTTTTGTTTCCATATGTTTGTGTTCTATATTTCTATTTCCGTGTGCGTGTGTTCTATATTTCTATTTCCATGTGTGTGTGTGTGTGGCAATTTGGTAGCTTTAACATGGTTTCCTGTTTTATACTCCTTCCAGTTCTAATTATAAGGGTCTATTGACTTTTTTTGAAGAATCTTAAGAAAATCCTAAGAAAGTTAATGACATAATTTAATACATTAAAATTTATCGTTTTTCTTTAAATTATTTTTTTTGACTTACGAACTAATATATAATATAATAAAACACAATATATGATATGATTAAGTAATGTAATTAGCTTTTTTAAATTTTTTAGAGGATTCTCCAAAAAAGTAAACAGGCCCTTATAATTAGGATCGGAAGGAGTACATGTTATAAGTACCAAACAATTATGCAATATGTGGTTCTCAAGGGCATCATGTTTTAAGTATGGTCCTATTTGGAATGTCTTAGTTAGTTGTTTTTTTATAAAAGGATTCATAATAATAATTTGAAAATATATTCTTAATTCAAAAATATAAAAATATTATAAGCATGATTTGACATTATTTAATTGCTGAGTCACTAATTAAATTTGTTAAGTTAATATTTTCTAGTAAGCGAGAATAAGAATATATTCTAATTCACTAAAGCAAAATTTGATTTACATTTCGCGAACTAAATGTGAATTTTAGCCATGAATATATAAATATCAGTATCATTAATATTATTCTAACATCATGATTTTCTGTCGTTTATTTTTTTTAGATTTAATAACATATTTTTCTATTTACATGTTTGGAATAAATGTCTAATCTTGTTTCTTATGATTTTTTAGCACAAATTTTGGGGTTCAAAGTTTTATAACGCATACTTGTTTTAATACAATGTTGCAGGTTTTGGTTGCTGAAATTATACAGCCCATGAGCCAACTCACCTATTTTGTTTACGAAAAAAAATGTGCTGATTAATCCATCAACTATGAATGTCAAAACTTGTGGATCTGATATGAGAATAAAAGCTTTAATTTGGATAATTTATCATACTTATGCGTTTAATATTTCGTTTTTGGTATGCTCAGAAAATATAAGAAAAAGTGTGTGATTATTTCGCTTTACAAAGTGCTGACTTTTGAAATTAAATCCTTAAAATATTGACTTCACATTTCAAAATAAAAATATAGATTAAAATACCGTTGTTAATAACCAATTATATATTTCCATGCTTGTGTATAAAATTATCATTAACCTTTGATGATGAGGAATTAATAACTTCATTGAAAAAAGTTATTCAGTTATTTATTTACGTGAGTATACGCAAGGCAAGCAAACACACAGACTTTGTAATCCTGGTTACAATTCAACCCAAACTAACATAAAAATAACATAAATAGCAAAGATCATATAAAATAGACTCCACTAGATTGATCACTCTCCCCACTTTTAATACTTTTAGCAGGATTTAATATGCATTTTAGATAACCAGCAAAAATCACGTATCTAATGCCATAACCTAATGCATGCTTCGATTAATAGTAGTGAATTTTTTTTGTCCTAAGTTTGAGACTTAAAAGAGACACCTGTGATGAGGGGTAGCCAAGAACCTTAAACTAGATACCAGATGATTATATGAACAAAAGAAAAAAAACCAGCAAATGTATTTTTTCTCTGGATCACACATAAGAGACTCCCCAAGATCAATGAGAAGAATAACATCAGAGTCATGGAAGTCAGAATTCCAAGGATTCTTTCCTAGTGTAACATTCAAAGTACAAACTCTCTGTGAGGCTTTAATGTGATTGACGACATCAAATCCAAGTTGGAGTTTGCTTGTTGGGTTTGATATCCTTGATCACATCAAAACCTCTCAAAGAGTTTGTATTTGCTGTTGCTGTCTTCCTACAGACACACAACTAAATATATACTCCTTCCTGTCCTAACTATAAGGGCATTTTGTAGAATTTTAAGAAAGTCCTAAAAAAACTAATTACATTACTTAATCATATTATATATTATGTTTTGTTACATTATATATTAGTTCATAAGTCAAACAATATAATTTGAAGAAAAATGACAAATTTTAATCTTAAAGCAATATAATTAGCTTTCTTAAGACTTTTTTAGGATTCTCCAAAAGGCCCTTATAATTAGAACCGGAGGGAGTATATATATATGTCAATGGTGGTGGCAAGTAGCAACTAAAGGAGGCACCTCTTATTTATAGGGTGAAGAGTGTCCACTAACTTGGAAGCCGTGATCACTTCGTGCTTGCCCTCTAAGTTTAATAATTAAGAAAATAATTGCTGATTGGTTTCCTAATATGATGTTACTACTTGTGCCTCAATTGTCTTTAAGCTTTAGTGTTGATTATTACTCTTCACTTAATTAGGAATTTTTCTTATTTCTTAATCAAATACTATGACCCATTAAGGGTGGACTTGAACCCAAATCTAATACTCATGTGTGCCCTAAATAAATATTTCGTGTTGGACACAATTTTGTGAAAAGTCGTGTATAGTTGTGTACCTTAATAATCACAAATAAATAAAAAAATTTAAGGGAAATCAGGAAAAATTCGTCCATTACAAATTTAATTAACGCGAATAATAACTTGATATGTTTATATATACGAAGAATGAAATACTTTGATTGAAGTCATTCTCACCGATTAAAATTTCAAACGGTAATGTTTCTCCAGTTTTCCCTAAAAGTTAATTAATTTGGTAGTTTCAAAATTTTCACAATAATACAATAACTGGTTTTTTTATATTTATTAAATTCATATATTTTTTGTTATTTTACATCAAAACTTACTTTCACATTAATCATCCAAACAAGTTTCAGTTTATTAAATTGGCTTTTTCAAAAATTAGTTTAAACATAAATCACATTATACAATCTAACTTTTACCCTATCTTATATTTACAAAATCAAATTGAAAAAAAGTCAGGCCTAATACCATTAACCTAAACACACCCTTAGTAAAAAGTTTGCATTTGATAAATTTAAAAGGATTTTTTTCCTCTTTAAAATGTGACTTCAAAAGTTGGAACTAAACCTACGAATAAAAAGTGTTTAAAAATGGGCTGACGATAGATTATGCAACAATATAGTTTTGTTTTTATAGCAAGAAAATATCAACACTCATTTATGTAAGAGGATATGGACAAAGACACAAAGTTCTAATTAATTAGCCAGAATAATTTCGTTTGGAAAAAGATACTTATTTTACGGGAGGGGCTTTCCTCCATGGCCTTTCCCTCCTTGGCCCCTCCTTGTCCCCCAATTTAGGAGAGCTTCAAAATATTTTTTTGTGTGATTTTTTTATGACCAGATTCTACATAAAATGAGTGACATTTTGATATATTATGGACCAAAAACAGATCTGTTTTCAATTTTTTATGATTTTTTAAATTTAAAACTCTAAATTAAAAAAATAATCCTATATTTTTTTTACATGCAAATCTTTAAAAAATCATAAAAAATTGAAAATAGATCCGTTTTTCACCCATAATGTATCAAAATGTCACTCATTTTATATAAAATCTAGTCATAAAAGAATCACAAAAAAATATTTTGAAGCTACCCCAAATTAGAAGCTAAAGAGGGAAGCCCCCTCCGTCTTGCTTGTCTTGCTC
>JBAGKO010000001.1:9882702-9892882 GCA_037177275.1 Acacia concinna | reverse complement strand
GAAATGTCCACACGAAAACAGGACACTCATACTGACCATACTTCAGTTTTCCAGAAAAATGCCCTGACTTCAAAAATCCATAACTCACAATGTAGACACTCAAAATTCATGTTCTAGGACTAATTGGAAAGCTTATCATGTCTACTATAATTCTGAAAATTTTCATAAGCAATGGGTTCCATTTGGTCTGTCAAAACTCTAACCAAATCAGACAACTTTTCTGCCAAACCAAATTTCAGAATTGAACTCATGACTTCATATACTTCTTTCCTTTCATTTGTGAAAACAAAATCAGACATGTATATTGCAATGGACATACAGCAAATTCCATATCCATATTACATTCTTAAACATACTCAAATCAGAACACACTCGCATGAACATAGCAATACCATATTCATATTCATTGCAATATCATTTCAGTTCAGCCACAAATCCGGAAGCAAAACCAAAACAGAACATATGAATCCATTCTCCAAAATACATACTCATCATTCTCAATCTCGAAATCAGATTTCCAGAATTCCCATATACTCATGAACCCATTTTCGAAAACAAACTCAACTCATGTATATTCATTTTCGGAAAATCCACATTTCGGACATTCAATTTCGGCAAGAACAATTTCAGAATATATGCAGCAACTCCTTCGGTCAACCAGAAACAAACTAAGAATCAGAACATTGAATGTGGAAGGGAAACTCACTGGTTCGTGCATCTGATTCCCTCGTGCTTCGCTGATCCTCGGGTTCACTCTGATTCTCGTGCTTCGCCTCTGATTCACGCTGGCCGAAGCTGAACTCTCTTGCTCTGGATTCTCACGAGTTCAGTTGATTCTTGCTGGACCTTCAATCTGATTTTGCCAAAACTGAACTCTGACTCGTGCTCTCTTTGATCTATCTTGTGATCTCTTTTCCGAAACTCATCTCCATCGGTTTCTCATTTTCCTTTATGCTCAAATGAAACCGAAGCCGTGAAGAATTCAATGAAAAGAAACCGAAATCTCTTTCTCTTCGTTTCCGAAATGCCAAGGGATTCGAACTGCTCTCTTCGTTTTTCTGCTTTTAACCGTGAATTGGAATGAATATATGTGCTAAGGCCTTGTTTGCTTCCTCATCTTAAGGTCCAAAAATGAGTTTTGAAAGAAGTGAAATGAAATTCCTGCTGTGCAACATTTTTGCAGTGCACGTATAGGAGAACGATACTCCAAAATCTTAAATTTCATTTCCCATAAATCCCACTTCATTTTTGTGACTTCATTCATCCTAAATTTCATGAAATGTTGTGACAAGTCAGATGAATTTTCAGTAAAGCCAGTATCTTGACTGTCTTTAAAAATTCAAACCAGACTGTCACTAGTCTTTAAATATTCCAAAAGCATTCCCCTATCATTCTTAGTTTTTAATTCCATCATTTACTATTTTTCTAGAATTTCTCTGAAATTAAGCCTTTACTGATTAATTTTTCAGATAGAAATTCATACTTCACACTTTACCCCAAAAATTGCACATAAAATAATAAGACTTTATCTTATTATAACTTGAAGAATTTACCCAGAAAATTGGGATGTTACACTACATCACTTCCATATTTCATCATTTACTATGTCAAATGAAACTCTATCTTATAGGGAGGAACAGAGAATGCAACTGGGTTTTATTCCTAAAATTAACATATATTATTGTTTAGTCTGACTGAAAGTGAACTTCTTATAAATTAATCAGGATTGCCAATGAACAAGAGTATATTAAAAGGATCACTAATGAAGTTGCTGCTAGGATTGACCAGGAGCCTTTAGATGTTTCAAATTATCCAGTTGGACTTGAGTCTCGAGTTAAGGAAGTTATCTCTTTTTTAGATCTTTGGTCCACTAAGGAAATTAAAATGATAGGAATTTGGGGAGCTGGTGGAATAGGTAAATCGACTATTGCAAGAGCTGTATATAATTCCATTGCTGATAATTTTGAATCCTTATGTTTTCTTTCAAATGTAAGAAAACAATCTAAAATGCCAAATGGCTTGTCACATCTTCAAGAGACATTATTGTGTAAATTAGTCATGCAGAAAGATCACAAATTGGGTGATTATCATGAAGGAATACCAATAATAAAACATAGGCTTCGGCATAAAAAGATTCTTTTGATTCTTGATGATGTTGACAAATCAGAACAATTAGAAGCACTTGCGGGAAGTTGTAATTGGTTTGGTTTTGGAAGTAGAGTCATCATCACCACCAGAAATAAGCAATTATTAGTAAGTCATGATGTTACAGACATTTACGATGTCAAGAAATTAAATGACAAAGAATCTATGGAGTTGCTTGGGTGGTATGCCTTTAGAAAAGAAAATGTGGATTCCAAATACGTAGAGGTTTGCAATCGTGCAATACATTATTCATGTGGCTTTCCATTAGCTCTAGAAGTTATTGGTTCCAACTTGCGTGGTAAAGGAGTCAATCAATGGAGTCTGCATTGGATCAATTCAAAAGCATACCGCATAGAACAGTTTTTGATGCCTTGAAATTAAGCTATGATACGTTAGAAGAAGTAGAGAAACAAGTTTTCCTTGACTTGGCTTGTTTTTTCAATGGTGAAAAATTAGCACATGTAAATGATATGTTGGTATGTAATCGGGGAATCCAACTAGAATATGCTATTGAAGTGCTCATTGACAAACCCCTTATAAAGATTGAACAAGGTTGTGTAACAATGCACGACTTGATAGAAGATTTAGGTAAAGAGGTCATTCGGCAACAATCACCAAAGGAGCCTAGCAAACGTAGTAGATTATGGTTTTATCAAGACATTCTTCATGTCTTACAACACAACACGGTAAGATCACCAGCATGCATGTCCATTTTCTCCACAAAAAAATAAAAAAAATCCCAATGTTTTGTATAATATTTTAGTTTGAGATTTATTTCTTGCGTTTCATTTTGAAAGGGAACTAATAAAGTTGAAGCCTTAATTTTGGACATACCTGAAAGTATAGAACTACAATGGGGTGGAGAGGCATTCATGAAGATGAAAAATCTCAAAATTCTTGTGATAAGAAGAGCATGCTTTTCTACATGTCCCAAATATCTGCCAAATAGTTTAAGGTGGCTGGAGTGGAAAGGCTATCCTTTCAAATTATTACCACATCATATGCGCCCAACCAAACTTGTTTATCTTGACTTGTCGCATAGTTATTGTGAACTGCTTCAACCATTTGATAAAGTGAGTATATAAGTTCCCTTGTCCTTTGTTTTTTTATCTTCTAAAAGTAATTCAATTTATATTTGGTTTACAGATGTTTCACAATTTGAGCCGCATCAATTTAAGAAATTGCAAATTTTTACGACAAATACCAGACTTATCTGGAGCTTCTAACTTGAGGGAATTGTGGCTTGATGGGTGCACAAACTTAATTGAGATTCATGATTCAGTTGGATGTTTAAATACACTGAGAGAACTGAGTGCTATGCAATGCAAAAACTTAAAGATTTTGCCATCTTGTCTAAAGATGACATCTCTTGAATATCTAAACCTCTTTAATTGTTCAAATCTTCAGAGGTTTCCAGAAATATCAGTCATCATGGAAAAAATGAAAACACTTGATTTAGACAGCACAGCAATTACTGAATTTCCATCATCAATTTGCAAACTTACTGGGCTTGAAATGTTAAACGTGGAGGGATGTCGTAATCTTAAAGAGCTACCGGCTAGCATTTGTACATTACCGTACCTTTGGAAGCTAACGGCAAATTTTTGTAAAGGAATGGGTCATTTTAATGTGTGAAGGTGGGGATGCATCAACCTTAGATTGCTCGGCAATGTCATTTTCAACGACACATCTTTATTTCTCAAATTGTAATTTATCAGTTGATTCTCTTGCTTTTTGTGCTTCTCACTTCACTAATATGATACATTTAGATCTAAGTTTTAATGATTTCACAATCCTTCCTGAATGCATCATCGGATATCACAATTTGAAATATCTTTTGCTGGATAACTGCAAGCAACTTCAACATATTGAAGGGATGCCCCCGAATTTGGAAAAATTTAGTGCCATATGTTGCACATCATTGACAAAGTTATCCAAAAACAAAGTATTGAAGGAGGTAGCTCGCCGCCTAGCTCTCTATATATTTATATTATTTTTGTATTATGTGTAACCTAACTTTTCTTCTTTTTCCCGGAATTGGCAGGTATTCAACTTTCAACCTGGGAAAAGAAACTTTATCTTTCCTGGTAAAAAACTTCCGGAAAAACTCAATAATTATAGCCGGGGAAGTTTTGTGTCATTTTGGATTCGTAACATGTTCCCAACAACTTTTCTATGGATCCTTGTTAAAACCGACCAGGATTATGTGCACAATTTTAAATTCTCGATGCACATCAATGACACCAAGCTGGATATTTCTTCTGAGTGGCTTTTATTGTCAACAATAAAGGCTGATCACATTTTCATATGTGATATGCAAAGCATAATTCACAAAACTGAACTCCCACTTGAAAATAAGTGGAATCAAGTGAAGGTTTCTATTCAGAGCTTGACACAGGAAATAAAAGGCAAAAATGAAATTTATTTTGGAGTTCATGTATACAACCTACTATGTAACTTGGAAAACATTCAATTCATGAACCCTAGATACTTTGATCGTCACAACTTGTTGCAAAATGAACATGAACAACGATATGGGAAAGAACTTGAGGAAGAACTGAATTTGGATTCTAGCTCTACACAATATGCAAAATTAGTTGAGAACACCATGCATCAAGGTATTTTTTTTCCCCTTCTTCTGTCTTTTTACATTACAATTGATATTTTTTCCCATTTCAAAAATACTGACCCTGATTACTATGCCCGTTGCATAAAGTAAATCCACAAAAATATTGGTGGGATGTTTATCGTTCTTCTTTTGTCATGTGTTATTGATATTCTTTATGCTATTATGTGTCCCTATCTTTAATTGACTACTTGAAACAGACAATGGAATAAATAAAAGTTAGATAATTAAAAAGTAGTTGGTTTATTAAAGATGTCATTTAGTTAGTTAAAGCTGCTAATAAATTAATCATCAACGTAGTTATTGATATTTTTATTTTATTCTGATACTTGGAAGAACTCAAAGAATATACCTATAATAGCATTATAATAAAACTGAGTGAAATTAAAGGGAAACATAAAAGAGTTCTATGAATTTTTTGTATGAAAAGGTGAATTTACTTTGTATATGTTTGTGTTTTCCCTTTTCTCGGTCTTCTTCCTCTCCCAATTTTTTCTTCTCAAATCTCTCAATTATCATTTCCTTTTAGCCTTCCCTCTCCCTAAATAAACATGCCATCTTGTGAAAATTTTCAAATGTTGATTCACTTAGCAATTGAATCCCTAACTCGTCTTCTTTTTGGGCATATGTGTTACGATAGCCAACTTGAAGCACAAGAGGGAACCATTACAATATTAGTGCGCTTGCCAAGTTGTGCATACCTCACCATACACCGAAAATACCTATTTTAATTGTATTTGTAATATTTACCAAAAAAATTGCTTAGCATAACATTTAAAATACTTCTTTTAATAATATACATCCTAGCATATATATTTTTCCTCATAACAAACACTTATGGAATACTTTATTTTTACACACACACACACATATCTTCTTTGATAAGCAAAAACTAGTATAGGTTTCATTTAAACTGAGTCTATATTTGATTTTTAACCATCAAATAAGGGGTCAAATAACTCACGAGTAATCGATGAATATTTGTTTCTTTTTACTAAATAACCATAAAACATTTATGTATATTTTTTTTAAAAAAAAATCGTTAGGATTTAATCTATATATAATAACCAGGAATCATTCCAACACATAACAAAGTGTAACATCCCAAAATTTTGAGAAGAGATTTATAAGGCTTATTTAAGGATTAGAGATATTATCCAAAAATTTTAAAACCTCAACAATAAATTATTGAGTAAAATACTATTACCTTCGTTATGTTTTACCTTAATTACATAGACCTCCTCTCTATTTTGAAAATATATACTTAAGTCTAAACCATTAACTCTGTTAAGATTACAAAATTTTTAATTAACATTTATCTTAAAATAAATTTTATTTACTAATTTACCCTTCATCATTAATAATTTTCTAATTTTGGCTAAGATTGTTTGAGTAATTTAAGATTTTTTTTGTTAATTTATTTTTTACTATTGTAAATAGTTTTCAGTTACTTTTTTTTCCATATCTCAATAAAGACTTAATTAATCTAATTAATGTAAACATAGAAAACTTATATAACTAATTATTTCAATATATGCATACTTAAATAAACATATTTATAAATTTTGTGCAAAAAATCAATTTAAGAAATTAAAATAAGTTATATAACAACTCAAATTTACATTATTAATACTATATGGCAAAGAAAAATATTCTTTTCAAATATGTTTTTAACCATGGTGTCATGACAAAAGAGTTTTTTAGTCATCTAAAAGGATAATGAATAGATAAATTTCAATAAATATGATAAAATTAAAATTTAATAATACAATATCAAATAATAAATTTTATAATGTATAAGAAATTTTGATCACACACGCATATTAGAATTATTTTTTTAATTGAATAGAAAATTATTTTTGGGCACATATAAATGTTTATTCATTTTTTGAAAGAGGCATATTTTGGTTAAAACAAACGTTAATAGTCAAACTTAATGATCAATTGATGAATTGAGAGGATAGAAATGGAGTCTCAAATATGTAAGGTAAGTTTCTGTAACATGTATTTTAATTTTAAGGGAGGTCTATAAACGTTTTCAAAATAGAGAGGAGGTTTGTTTAATTTAGGTAAAATAGAGGGGTAGTCAATATATTTTACTTTAAATTCTTTGACAAAAAGCTTATTTTTTAGGCTAGAATTTTATGAAGCTACAGAATGGGACAATTATTATAAATATACGAAGGGCCAAAAATATTAAGGAAAAATTACAGCCAACTATTTTGGGAAATAAAGGATTATATGGAGAAATTTATTTCTTCCTAAAAGTAGTTACAGATGAATATAAAACTAATTTTAGGAATTAATGGCCTATTTTCTTGAAATAATTCAAGAAAAAAGGTAAAGGGTATAATTTGGCCTGAAGATTTTAGAAAAGTAATATTATGGTATATAGTAGCTATAGTAGTTATTAATATATACTAAATAATAGTTTTAGCTTTGTTTAAACTTAGGGCCATTATATATATAGATGATGCCCTGGAAATTTCCATGCCAAAACTACAAGTTTTGTTAAAGCGTCAAAGATTTAAGTAAATAGCAATAAAGCCATGAATGTATGAGTGCAGACCCTTTAACTTAAAGTGGACACATGTATAGATTGTAATATTAATAGGTTGAGCCATGATTTTGTGATTACATAGAATCAAGAGAATTGTTTGAGTTAGGATATGCAAATTTGTAACGTTAAAATACACATCCAGACCTTCAAAAAGAGTTTTATTTCGTAACTGTTGAATGTGTAGATTATAAGATATAATTTTTCAAATTTGACTCAGAAAAACTGAGAATTGTTACGATAATTGAACTGCTCAGATTTTATAACTAAGCTTTTTTGTACCAGATGGAGCAGTGGTTCATCTGGGTCTTGTTTTTATGTCAAAGACCTTTTCAAGAGCTAAAAATAGAGCTTTGAACCCCTAATTTCAGATATATATATATATATATATATATATAATTAGTTATGAATTTGTAAGTTTTAAGAAAATTCATTATCTTCTGGTACCCATTCTTTTGAGAAAGAATTTTAAGTTTTTAACCTTACCAAGGGTACTTTTAAGTCATATGTGGTTATTAAATGGCTAAACATATCTGATAAGTGACCCTAGAGTAAGGTATTGCACAAAAGGAAAGTTGTTGACAAAAAAACAAAAAAAAGCAAAGGAGAAAATTGATATTACAAAGAACCAAGATCTACATATAACATTCAAATTGCCAAAACTCATTTTTCAAAATCCAGATATTCATTTTTTCTCTAATTAGTTATTATACCACTATTAGTTAGCCAAACTTCATAAGTTATCCAAGCTTCGTGAGCCATTATTTACATGAAAAATATATGCTGTATTTTTTTTTAAAAAAAAAAGTAATTTGCATTTTAAACATATTCTTTTACATTCAACTAATTATAATCATATTTTCTAACCTACGTGATTCGGTTCTATATGTATCTTATGAGAAGGAAAAATTGGCTTCTCTAAAAATCAACAGCTTGTCTTGCTTTGGGTAGCCAATAATCTTGCCTTGTGTTTGGAGGCCACTAAACTTGGTTTCTCTAAGAAGAGTATTGCATGTAGTTAGCTTCTTTTGCGAACCTAATGCCTTATCTTGTTGAACTTTTTACTATAACAACATCTCCAACAAGTGATCGTTGGCTACAAGGTTTTTCCATTTTTTACTTTACTACTATTAATTTACTATTGCTATCAATGTTGCTACAACTGTGGCCTACAAAACTTGAGTTTTATTCTATAATTTTAACATTTTAGAAACGTTTATGTTATTATTCCTTTCTTAATATTGTAATTCTCAGTATCTGTTATTCCTATTTTCATGAACAGAGAGAGATATCATGAGAGAACTTCAACGTAATTGGGATTTAGGAATTTTGAAAGTTAAAGGCTATAATGGTACGACATTTAGGAAGTGGTTCTTTCAACAATTTGGAAGAAGTGGGCCTCATTGACTGCAAAAACTGTTGGAAAATTCCTGCCCTTGGGCAACAACCTGCTATAAGGTCCTTATATATTAAAGCATTAAACAATGTGGTGGATGTGGGTTGAGTTTTTCAAGGCACATGATTGTGATTCAGTGATCCTGTTTCGATCCCTTGGAACTCTTTGTTTTCAAGATATGTTCTCCTGGCAAGAATGGCTTTCAATTGATAAGGAAGCATTTCCTGAACTCCGCACCCTTTGCTTTTCTCGTTGCCCCAAATTAATTGGAAAGTTGCCTCGTCAACTTCTTTCTTTAAAGTGTCTAGTGATTGAAGAATGTCCACGGCTTACTTCTTCTATTCCAAGGTGTCCAAAAATTAACGATTTAAGGCTAATAAGAAGTCAAAATGTTGTGTTGCAAGAGCTAGAATTACAACCTTTCCTATGCATTCTAGAAATTTCAGGTGCTCAAATGTTGGAGTCTCTGTCTGAAAAAATGCATATTGAAGATTTAGTTGTCAGGGATTGTTCTGATGTGTTGCCACATCAAGTAATTCATATGCCCCCATCAATGAAACAGCTACTTATAACAAATTGTGAAAATCCCAAGTTTGCTTTCGTTTCGAAGGTACCTCTTGTTCATCTCCAAAGGATTTCCATTTCGGATTGCAAGTTTCTGAGGTCGTTGTTTGATGACATGGAACGTTTTCTCCCAAATTTAGAAGAGCTAAGCATAATAAGATGTCCAGGAATGGAGTCAACTTCGCTAGGGTCCTTACCATCCAGTTTAAAACTACTAACGATAAGGGACTGTGATAAGTTACTATCAAGTCATACAGAATGGGATCAACTTCCAAATATCACTAGGCTTCACATCTCTACTCAATCTGAGACATTCCGTTGTAGGGGGCTTCAACATCTAACCTCTCTTCAAGAACTTGAAATTAGTTGGTGTGAGCTTGATAAAATAGAAGGAATTATGCCTCCTTGTCTACAAAGGCTCTTCATATGGAGTTTCGGGACTCTTGAAGAACGGTGCCGCAACATGGATTGGGAAATTTGGCCCAAAATCTCTCACATTCCATACATCAGTTTAAATGGCAAGGATTTAAGGTGCATTAATCATTTATTCCAAGTACTAGTTTAATATTTACATTTTTCATATTACTTGCAAGTAGTCATGGCAGAGCCTCCTTGTAAAATATTCCCCCGTAATTAATTATGTGATAGGTTTTTTTTTGGGAAGAATTGCGTTTTGGTCCCGGCCAACAGAATTTATGACAAAATAGTCCCGCGAAATCCCGTAATTGTAAAAAAGTCCTGTGGGACTTTTCTGTAGTAAATTGCCTTAATAAAATAATATTTCTCTCTCTCCTCTCTGACATGAAGCTGACACACGTCAGTCAGCTATCCCCCTCCCTCTCTCCCCCCTCTCCCCTATTGACAACTTCATCAGGCCGTATTGACAACTTGG
>JBAGKO010000001.1:9858049-9875741 GCA_037177275.1 Acacia concinna | reverse complement strand
TCATGCTATTTCTCATATGACACAGTATAAAGGGTTGAACAAATGCAAGGGAAGAAGGCGTTCCCACCTTCCATGTGTGACCAAGTAGCAAAGCTTGTTGGGAAGCAAGGTTAATTGATCCATGCTTGATAAGGTAGAGGAGAATGACATGCATTGTGTTTTTTGGAACTCAACTAACAATCCAAATTTGAAATAGTATATATGATTGAATTAAGAGGTCTAAAATGGCGGGGTTATTTGAAATATGATATTTCAAATTTGAAAGTAAAGCAGAGACAATATATTAAATCCGCCTCAGCGCAACACAAAGCCAAAAACAGGTTGTAAACTGGTCAAACGCAGATTGACTAGGTTTTTTTATTTGTTGGTTGGTGTTAAGCCGTATTATCCGTTTGCTACAATGAAATGTGAATGGAGCCGTGGTGGAGTCGATGTCTGAGTAGTCGGCTTGGTGGAAAGTTATTATTGGATATATAGATGTTTGGTCTTCAATGAGATAGACCCATTAGTGTGGCACATGATCTCTCAATGGCAATTGGACCATGTTCGTCTTTTGGACACTACAATGGGCTTTTTTTCAGTTACACATGCTTTACAGGCCCATTTCTTCTTGTATGATTTTATGGTCATAGAAGGGCAGCCTATTAATATTTCACATTCCTTGGACTTTGATGAGGACTTGTCTTGGCTAAATCATATTTTTACTGGTTGTCTTTTCTTGGTTTCACCCCTCAACATTCTCTTTTGTCTAAACACATTTGGGCTCAACTTTTTTTCAAATATGCTTGATCCATTTATTCAAGTGGCCTACCCTATTGACATAGAGGACTCTAATCTTTTATAACTTTCAAACCCATTCTTATGTTCGGCTAAAGCCTTGTGTTTAAGATAATCCAAATGATTATCAATCTCCTGACAATATGACTGCAGATACCTCTTTTTACATAGATCATCTATCACTCTATATGGTCATACATTACAATCAAGGAAATAGTCTCGTTTAGAAGTAGAACATGGTTTCCCTCTTCTTTTGCATAGCCACCAGTTGCATCAATCATTTTCGTTAGTCTCTCTTTCAATCTAGGGTTTTTCTAGGCTTTCTGCTAAAAAACTCTGTCTACGGTCATGAAGGTTTTGTTGTGAAACTATCGTAGTCTTAGTAAAACCATGATAATTCAATGATTTTGAAACCTTTTTTGTAAGTATTCTCTTGACTTTTGTTTACTAAGAGAAACTCTTGTGAAACTAAGTAAAATTTCTAGGAAGCTTAGTAGATTTTCTTTTTCTAATATAGTGGTGGTTGATTAAGTTGGTCGTAAGGGTGACCTTTTTTTGGGAATTTCTTCTTTATTGCCTTGAACAGTTTTAGATGCCACTCCTAACTAGATTTATGTTGCATGTTCTATTTTGGATAATCATGAGATATATATATATTACTTTTGTGTATAGTTACCTGTTTATAAAGATTGTCATATTTTATGGTCTTGCCTAGATTCTTTAGCTCGTTGTATTTCTAAACCCTAGCTTATAATTAGTGATCTCAATCAAATTTCAAGTTTATGTGATAAATTTAGTACTTCTTCTGTTGCGGGTGCCACTTCTTTTAGGAATTTCTTAGATGAATACAATATTGTAGACCTTCACTCTCAAGGAGGATGACTTACTTGGTGCAGCACCAGGAAGGGTGAATAACAAGTTAAAGAGAAACTTGATAGGGTGCTATGTAACTCTTTGTGGATGCAAGCCTTTATGTTTTCATCATTACAAATATTACCAATAGGGCTTAAGATCATTCTCCAATCCTCCTTCAACTCATTATTCACAGCGAGGGGTAAGATTATTCATATTTGAAAACTTCTTATTCTCTTTTCATCAATGTCATGATATTGTACGCCAGGATATATACAATTCTTGGGCATACAAAAATGTCATTATTCTTAAGTGTATTCAAAAAGCTCTAATTAGTTGGAATAAGTTGTCTCTTGGTCAAATCTCTTTTAACATTACAAAGTTAGAGCTTGAGCCCCAATTTTGGAATAATAAGCAACTTCTATCTTCTAAAGAGAATCAACAATCTTCTTTCCTTAAAACCTCTCTTGAATTCCAATATGATTGTGAAGAGATCTTATGGTCCCAAAAGGCATGACAAAATTGGATATCACATGGGGACAAAAATATAAAACATTTTCAAAGTTGTGCTATGTCTAGATTAATGAAAAAACATATTGTTCACATCCATAATGATTCAAGTGTTTAGGTTGACAATCCACATGCAATTCATGATATGGCCATAGCATATTTCGAACACCTCTATGATCATACTTGTGCTGAACAAACTTTAAATAATATTGATCTACATATATTATCCTCTCTACATATTCATAAATTGACTCATCATGTCTCCATAGTGAAAATGAAAAAGGTAGTGTTTGATATGAAAGCAAATATTGCCTAAGGGACCAGATGACTTTCATGCTCATTTTTATTAGAGATTCTAGCCTTTGTTAGAACATGACATTACTGAAATGATACTCTAGATTTTTCAACAGGGGTTTTTGCTTAAGGAGTTCAATTGATCTTTCATTGTCTTGCTACAAAATGCAATAGTCCTTACACTTTCAAGGGTTTTCATCCTATCAGTCCTTGCAATGTCATATACAAGTTAATCTCAAAGATACATTGTAACCACCTAAAGAAAGTTATGAATGATCTCATTACTCCAAACAAAAATGTGTTCCTCAAAGGGCGGCTCATTACTGACAATATTTATTGGCCTTAGAGTGTATGGCAAAAATTCATGGCACATAGAAGTGTAAAGATGGATGATGTGCAATCAAATTGGATATTTCTAAAGCATATGACAAGGTGTCATGGATCTTCTTACACAAGGTTTTAACAAATATGAATTTCCCATGAATGTCTATTCAGTTAGTCATGCAATGTGTTACGATGGTCTCTTATCAAGTTATACTTAATGGAGCTCTAAGATTTTAATCCAACACAAGTGCTCCAACAGGGTGATTCTCTTTCCCCATATCATTTTCTACTTTGTACAAATGTATTGTCTTGCATGATTCATCAAGCTAAAAACTTCCGTTCGTAGGAAGGAATTCGTGTTTCACTTGATGCCATGCCTTTAACACATCTAATGTATGCAGATGATACCCTTTTATTTTGTCAAGTGACATAGATGGATTATCATATTGTTAAAGCAATAGTCTGTCTATTCTCTTATCTCGAGGCAATATGTTAATTATAAAAAAAATCCTCTTTGGGTTTTAGTACATCAATTCCTCATCATAAAAAACAAAAACTATCAAAGATGCTTCAAGTCAAGTTTCATTCCCACTCAAGAAAATCTCTTGAAACTTATGTGGATGATCCTAGATTAGAGAGAAGGAAGTATCATGAAGTGTTAGAGAAACTTGACAAGCCTCTAGCTAGGTAAAAGGGTAATTTGTAGCCGCAAGCAAGTCGCCTTGTTTTGATAAAACATTCTCTATCTTCCTTATTAGTTTACCCTTTTTCACTTCTCAAGTCTATCATGCAATGGCAAAGAAAATGGTGAATTTCTTCTTGGGACATATTGTAAATGTACATCGGCTCATTTTCTCTGGTGGGAGGAATTATGTCTTCCTAAAGACAATGGAGGACTTTAGCTCATGAAGTTGGATGCTTTCAATAATGCACTATTGGCAGAGTACTTATGGCGGGTTATTTCCAATGAATCCTCTTTGCTCAGGAAGATAATGTAAAAAAGAAATATTTGGATTCCGACCACAATTATATCTTTAAACTTGTTTACAATAGTTTGTCCATTTGGAAATAGATAATTAAAACAGGCCATGTTGTTAGCAATCATTGTACTTGGAAGTAGGTGAGGGTTCTTCTATATCTCTTAATAGTCGGCTTTTGTGGCCTTTGCAGCAATGTGGTCAAGCTTATCCTAATCTTCAAGTATATGATATTGCATTCTAAATGATACTGGAATTTTCACTTATTGTTGTCCTTTTATCCTTGTCAAGTAGTTCAGCAATTCACAAAGCTTCCAATTCCTTTGTCTCATTCTCTAGATGTTATTAGATGGAACATAAATAATTCAAGATCATATACTATTTAAAATGGTTATCGCCTTCTGCTAACACCCTCCTCCTTGAATCAATCTAGACAGTTAAATTATCATTTATGTGATCTAATTTGGAAATCCTTTATTCCTCCAAGAATTAAGTTGTTGCCATGGAAAATAGTTAAACAGATCCTACCAACAAACTGGTTCTTAAGCTCTAGACACTTGACTAATATTGGGTATGTATGTTTTGTCATATTCATACTAAATCTTAGAGCACTTGCTATTATATTGTCCGTTCTCTAGAGCTTGTTGGTTCGAAAGTTGGATTGAAATTAGGATTGACTTTGTTCCTCATAAAAGTGTACTGGCTTGGATAATAGAATGGTTATCAAACCACAAAGATCCCAATAATATTATGATGTATTTTCCTTTATAGTTAATGGATTCTTTGTGGTTTGAAAGAAACAATATTTGTCATAGAGGTTTGAAAGTAACTCCAGCACAGGTCATCATATTAGCACAAGCTAGAGCCAATGCTCGTACAACTCAATTCATGCATCAAAGACACCAAGCTAATGCAGTGTTAGAAGATCATGTTGTCCCTATTTTAGGAAGACTAATTGGTTTGTGCATTTATACTACTTTTTGTAGAGCCCAGTTTCAACTCCTTGCCCCTCGTAATGGATGTCGTGGTATATCTATTACAATTTATTTTAAGGACATCAACCTTCATCATTGGAGTATTATACCACCCATTAACCATGGACCTCTTCATCTTCAACTACTAGCACTTTAACAGGCAATAGTTTTCATTGTAAGACAATGTCATATGGACCTTCCACATACTTTTCGTTTCCACTATAAACTTGCAAGAAAATCACATGTCAAAATTATTACTAAGACTAGGAGCGTCTACTGGTCTCTGCAATATTTACCTACGGATGTATGTATATTACTCAGATATTTTATATGGACCTCTTACTCTTCTTAATGTGAAATTATGTTTCATCAAAAAAAAAATCATAAGAACAAAAATGGCAAATAACTTGTAAAATTTGTCTTAAATTATAAGAAATTTCCAACTTTAGCCATATTAATTGAGACATTGAGTGAAAGAGAGAAATATAAAAATGCCGTATTTAAACATTAACTATAGGGATAAAATTGATAAAGAAGCAATAAATTTCCCTACAAGTAACTTATATTGTGTGTCAATCCATCATTTTAAAGCAACTTTTTTTTTGCATGCACTTATAAAAGCGATTTATATTGTGGATAGGTGGAGTATGAAATTTTGTATTTTCAAAATAGAGACTTTTTCATCAAAACAAAAATAATTGACATGGGTATAAAAAAATTTTTTTTTTTTACCAACTCATAACATAATATGATCAAACACAAATCACGAGTCAGTATTGACCAGCTTGTAAAAACCGTTGACCAAAAGTATGTTTAATACCACAAAACATAATTTTTTTTTTTACCAACACATAACATAATATGACATCTACACACAATAAATTCATTGAGTCCGAATTTCATCATATCAGATTTGTGAATTTTTCCTTTGACATGCTGTAGTTAATAATTATGAAAACAAATTAAATAAAAATGTTGTGATATAATAAAACAAAATTAAAAAATTAAAACTAATTAAAATATTCAAAAATTAAGGAATTATGGTACAATATTTTTGAATTAAATTATCTCATTACTATTTTATTTTTTACAATTAATTTTAATTTAAATTCTTATAATGAACAATATAGAAAAAATAAATTCATAAAACTGAAAGCAATAACATTTGAATTCAATACTGTTACAGTATTAGCTATATTCCTTAGTAACTCTTTATAATTTTAATTATTATTATTTTGCCCCAATAGTCATTCTTATTATTTTGTCTGAATGAGAATGAATAATATGGAGTATAAAGAAATAATGGATCGGGTACTGCCCAACAAAACTGGAAGCCCATGTCTGTTACCCAGAAAGCACTACTTTTGGCGGGAAACTGCGGGGCGCCTTTCTTATTTTTCCCGCCAATAACACAACGAGATCCCATTTTGGAGTGGGGCGGAATCCAAATTGTAAGAATCAGGAATAGTAAGCAGTATCAGTTGTGAAGAAGGCGCCTTGTGGTGAGAAGGAAGACGGAAATGGAAGCCTACGGTGGATACTTGGTGGATGAGAAAGCTTCCAGGGTCGAGGATGCTTTCCTCGAATTTCTGAAGAGGTCTCTTTTCTCGTTCTATTTTCTCACTCTCGCTCTATTTGATTTAACTTGAGGGTCTCTGGAGTTTGTTTTTCCTTTTCAATTCAATTGTTTCATTTGTCTTGGTATTATCAGTTTCCGGGTCGGCCAACAGAGAGAACTCTATTACGAAGCTGAGATTGAAGCAATGAGAAACAACGAATCCAACACGATGTTCATTGACTTCTCGCATGTCATTCTTTACAACGATCTTCTTCAGAAAGCCATTTCTGACGAATACTTGAGGTTCTGTTCTTTCTACATGTTTTACGAAACCCTAAAAGTCTTGCAATTTATGAAATTGTCCTTCATTTTCTGAGCCGAATAAATGATTGTGATAGATTTGAGCCCTATCTGAAGAACGCTTGCAAGAGGTTTGTTATGGAGTTGAAGCCAACCGTCATATCTGACGATAGCCCTTACAAGGACATAAATATTGCTTTCTTCAACATTCCAATCGTTAAGAGGTAAAATTTCTGTTTTCTATTTATTCCCCTTTTCATGTTAGTCCCCTTATAAACCGAATTTGGAAGTTGTTAGTTTTTCGTTACCTTCCATGTCTCTCGCCTGACCAAGAAAAAGAGATTTGGTGACAGGAATAATACACATGTATCATATATTTATTGTGTTAGTGTATGAAATTGAAATTTATAGTTTTTGGGTTTTGTGTTGCTTCAATTTGTTTATACCTTAGTCTGACCTGACTGAGTAAATTGTCCGTGGGAATCAAATTTAAGCATGTGTGTTCCTTTCTTTTTCTGGGTATGGAGTGTAGCCTTTCTGCCCCAGTATATAGTGCACTCGTTCCTTCTAGGATTGTTGCTGCTCGATCTAATGTCAACTGATCTCATATATTCCGCAAATTTGAAAACTGGCAGGTTAAGGGAACTTACTACAGCTGAAATTGGAAAACTAGTGTCTGTGACTGGAGTGGTGACAAGGACAAGTGAGGTTCGACCTGAGCTTCTCCAGGGAACTTTCAAGTGCTTAGAATGTGGTGGGGTTGTAAAGAATGTTGAACAGCAATTCAAGTATACTGAGGTGATTTGCAGATAATTAATCAAAACTTAGTTGTCATGATAAATTTTTTTTTTTAAAAAAAAAAGGATTTTTATGCATGTTACTTTCGATTATGATATAATTTATTGTTCTTTGCCATCATGTATTTATTTTGTTATAATTTTGGCTATCACTGTCTAATTTTCATGCTCTTGTAGCCAGCAGTCTGTCTAAATGCAACCTGTTTAAAGGCCCCAAGGTGGGCACTGCTGCGGCAAGAGAGCAAATTTACCGACTGGCAGAGAGTTAGAATGCAGGAGACATCTAAAGAGATACCTGCTGGCTCTCTTCCCAGGTCTTTAGATGTTATTCTACGTCATGAGATTGTGGAACAGGCCAGGGCTGGTGACACGTAAGACTTTCCGATGCTTTAAATCTTCTGAGTAAAACTGCACTGTACTTATTACTTGATTTAAAAGTCATATTAATTCTTATTCTGTCTCCCTACAGGGTGATTTTTACTGGAACTGTTGTTGTCATACCTGACATATTGGCATTGGCATCCCCTGGAGAGAGAGCTGAATGCCGCCGAGAAGCTTCTCAACGCAAATATTCTTCAGTTGGAACCGAAGGTGTGCGGGGTCTTAGGGCATTGGGAGTCAGAGACCTCTCATATCGATTAGCTTTTATAGCCAACTCCGTTCAGGTTGGGTTGTTAGTGTCTATAATTGGTGTTCTCACATCTGCACATGATTTGGTTTTAATACAAGACATGTTTCTTAATTTCTTGGTCTTTCAGATATGTGATGGGAGAAAAGAGACAGACATCAGGAATAGAAAGAAGGATGTGGATGATGAAGAGCAGCAATTTACGGTCATTACATGATGCAATTTTTTTGCATGCATTTTTGTGTCTTCATCTGGTTTGACTTTTCAGTTACTGCATTCACCTTCTGTATGATGCTGGTGCATGTCTATGTAGTTTACTTTCATTTAGTAATTGAGCTTCATTTTATTTTTCCCTTTATAAGTATGCTCTAAAATATTTTATCGTCATCATTTTTTTTTTCAATTTTTTGTTCCCAATATTTTACAAAGTACGTCTGCATAAGAATGTTCACCAATGCTGGTGAATGACCCTGCTTATTTCAGATACGTTAGTACTGGTTCCAGTGAATAATTTTATTCTATATGTGCTTATTCAGGAATCTGATGCAGCATTTCTAATTATTGTCCTACTACATAGATAGTAAAGAAGACTAGTTCATATTTCCCCACTGTCTTGGAAAGGTTGAATAATGACCCTATATTTGGCTGTCTTGCATTACAGACACAGGAGCTTGATGAAGTTAAGAGAATGAGGAACACTCCAGATTTCTTTAACAAACTTGTTGACAGCATAGCTCCAACTGTCTTTGGTCACCAAGATATAAAGCGAGCAATCCTTCTTATGCTCATGGGTGGAGTACACAAATTTACTCATGAAGGCATCAATCTCAGAGGAGACATTAATGTTTGTGTTGTTGGGGATCCCAGTTGTGCCAAGTCGCAGTTTCTCAAGTACTTACCCTTTTATGTATGTTGGTTCTATAATATCACTTATGCAAATAAGTGGCTAATACCTGCGAATTTGTCATCATTAGATATACTGCTGGAATAGTTCCAAGATCTGTGTATACATCTGGAAAATCATCCTCGGCTGCTGGCTTGACTGCAACAGTTGCCAAAGAGCCTGAAACTGGGGAGTTTTGCATTGAGGTAAATATAGTCTGTTGCTGCTTTGTACTCTCTAGAAATTTAGTAGTCAGTCAGCTGGATTAGGGATGCGTGGATAATCTTGTAAATTCTTAACCGTTTTTCTACCTTCACTATCATGTATATGTATTTCTTTAGCGGCATATCATTGCTTTTTATGCTTTAAAGAAGTTAAAATGTAACATAAAATGGGCATTCTACTTCCAGTTGAAATCTAGTAATTGGTTGTGCATATTATATTATAAGCTTTGGAAATTTACTTGCTTGAAAACATACAGGAAATAAAAAAAAATTACACTACATATACACTAGAATCAATTAATGAATAAGAATTTGAGATCCTCTCAATTCTCACGCTTTGATACTTGTTTATGATGTGTCTGTCGTTCCATTCTTTATTTTCATGTTATTCACTCTTATAATTTGCATGATACTATGAGCAACTAGAATTGTATGCTGGCAAACCATACAAAAGTGACACATGAATTATATTTGTGAAATAATATGGACCGAGGCATGCTGCCTTAATGAAGCTTGAATGTGCAGCAAAATGAGTATGATTTTTTTTTATGGTCTTATATTTTTATTGGGTGGTTTGGTGACATTAGATACTGTCTTAAACTATGTTTTCTGATACTGTACATCACTTGTATCCAGGCTGGTGCTTTGATGCTTGCTGACAATGGCGTTTGCTGCATTGATGAATTTGACAAGATGGATGTTAGGGATCAGGTAATGGGTATAAGTTTTTGATTTGGTATCCGGTGGCCATGTACAGGGAAGTATCTCATACTTGTATGAATTGAAGGTTGCAATTCATGAGGCCATGGAGCAGCAGACAATTAGCATCACAAAGGCAGGAATACAAGCCACGCTTAATGCACGTACTTCCATTCTTGCAGCCGCCAACCCTACTGGGGGACGTTATGACAAGTCTAAACCACTCAAGGTAGTTCTGCTTTCTAATAGATAGCCTTGCCATTATTATAAAATCATTGGTTATTGCTCCTCTGTTCTGAATGGAAAGGCCTGATTACTTTTGTTGATTTTCAGTATAACGTCGCCCTTCCACCGGCTATTTTATCAAGGTTCGATCTCGTATATGTTATGATTGATGACCCAGATGATCAGACAGATTATCACATAGCCCATCACATTGTGAGAGTTCATCAAAAGCGTGAAGATGCTCTGACTCCATCATTCAGTACAGCAGAACTGAAGCGATATATAGCTTATGCAAAAACTCTCAAACCAAAGGTTCGATGAATTATTTGCCTTTAGACCATTTGCTTACCTGAATAGATACGGAGTTTTTGAGCTTCTTTCTTATATAGCATGTTTAATGCAGCTAAATGCAGATGCCAGAAAACTATTAGTAGACTCTTATGTTGCCCTTCGGAGAGGAGATATGAACCCTGGTAGTAGGGTTGCGTATCGCATGACTGTTAGGCAGTTGGAGGCATTAATCAGGCTGTCCGAGGCGATTGCACGTTGTCATTTGGAAACTCAGGTTCTATAAGATTTTGAACTCACCTACATTTAGCATTACATATTTTCGTTTTCTGGGCTAAAGTTGGCCTTTTTCAGGTGCAACCTCGTCATGTTCGTCTAGCAGTAAAATTGCTGAATACATCCATAATAAGGCAAGATGACAATCAACAATATATATATATATATCTTATGACTTGCTGTCGTTCACTCCTTATCATCTTGCGTTTTCCAATCTCCATTGACAAATAACTTTTCGTTTTCTATCCTGCTAGGCTAATTGATTTTTGAAGGTTATATCCATTTTTTTTCTTGTTTGCAGTGTGGAGTCCAGTGAAATTGATCTGTCTGAATTTCAAGAAGAAAACCCAGATGACAGCATGGGTGGTGACAATGGGCCTGATAGTAGAAATGGTGATGATGATCAAGGGGAACGCGCTACAGAACCAAAAGCTGATGGAACTAAAGGTGAGGTTTCATGTACCCACTTTGCCTTGTAATGATCATACCCTGTGATGAATATTTCCACTGAATTGTATGTTTATTTCCAGAGGGTGCAGCAGATGTTTCTACTCCTCAACAAGGGAAGAAACTTATTATAAGCGATGAATACTTCCAGAGAGTTACCCAGGCCCTTGTTATGCGCCTCAGACAGCATGAAGAAACTGTTGCTCAAGAAGGTGAACAGTTCAATTATTTCCCTTCAATATTTGACTTGTAAATACTCAATATGAAAGAATCAATCACCATGCTCTTGGCTTAAATTATCTCTATTCTTTGCTAGTTCAGGTTTGTTGTTTTTTTTTTTTGGCGATATTGATCTAATATATTTCCATTATATGAGCTATATTCCCATATCTGGTGTCTACTTTGTTGTTGTATTGGAAAGTGAAACTTCCCCTGCGCATGTTAATTTCAGGAACTGGTTTGGCTGGAATGAGGCAACGTGATTTGATCCAATGGTATGTGAACCAACAAAATGAAAAAAATAATTACAGTTCAATGGAAGAAGCATCTGCGGAAATTACCAAAATTAAAGCTATTGTAGAGGTAAGCTTTCATTTTATATATCCTTCCCAGAACTTGTTGATATGCAGACAGACGTGGCATGTTTAACAAGAATGAAACACTTGTACTCTGTAGAGTTTGATTCGAAGGGAGGGTCATTTGATAGTGTTAGACGATGGTAGGCAAGCAGCATCTGAGGCCGCAGGCGCCGAGCAGGTGACAGCGATATCCAGAAATGACCGAATCTTGGCTGTGGCTCCAAACTATGCTGTCGATTGACAGCTTTTTACGTCATCGCAAGTTTGCAACTACTAGCAAAGCCATGATGATACGTGTAAGTGTGCAAGGAAACATTCAAGTTATTCAATTTACCATAGCTGACGAATTAGAGTCTGGTCCAAGAAGTAGCAGATCACTGATGACTTGTGTGAGTTCAGATACAAATTGTCTACTTGGCTATTGGTGGCTTTGTATAGAGAATTTGTCACCAACCCAAATCTGATGCACCAACAGCCTCGGCGTACTCGGTTTTTTATTTTTATTTTTTTTTATCGGAGTTTTTCATTCAATTAAACAGTGTTTAATTGTGTTGTAATTCTGTAATATGCGAACTCATGCATGTGTAGCAAGATTTTGGTGATCTAACTAGTAATATTTTTAGTATTTAATATTTTATAAGAGACGAAAGTCAAGAGCGCAGGAATAATATGCCTGGTAGGGTGGTTCCAATCTGGGACGGGACTGGGTTCTTGGTCGGGATCCAAGTTTGCATCCCCATCCCAATCTCAGTTAGATCGCATTCCTGGTTTTTGTTAAAAACATTTAAAATAATTTTTATTAGTTAAATTATTTATATTCTATTGTTTAAAGTAAACATTTAACAATTAATAAAATCATAATAATTATACAAATTGATTTAAAGTTTAGAAATATATTTTATTGTTATTATTTTAGTTTTCATTATTATTTGTATACCATATTTAGTTTGGATTAATATCACTAGTTTAACTCTAATTAAAGATATGATATACATTTCTTAAAATAATAACTTAATTAATAAGGTTAAGAATATGCAAATACTTCTCTGGTCGTATATATAAAGCAGAGAGAGAATATTTTTTTTGTCCTATTTATAAAGCACCTCATTAAAATTAATGTAAATGTACAATTTTACCCTTCACTTGACTTTATTTTCATTTAATATTATGTATATTAAGTGGGGGTATAGTTGAAAAATTGGTGACTTTCATAGTAGAGTTAATGAGATTTAAGGTTTTTTTTTTTCTATATGAAAATTGTTGGAAATGCCCTATCAATAGGACCAGGGGAGTAAAAGGATAATTTAATTTATAAGATAAAAACTTAAAAAAGAAGAAAAGAAAATCTAGGATTGGGATCAGACAGGGATCTCAAGGGGTGATCCCAATGCCAATCCTAGTCCAGAAAAATCTCAGTCTTGGACAAGACGGGAAATTCCTGACATCAAAATGTTTGAAATCGAGCTGAGAGTACCGAAGCCGAGATTATTTGAACATCCCTAATGTTCGGCATCTAAAATGGGGCTGAAATGAGTTACAAAGTAAATTTTCACTAACCATGAGATATTCAATAATACTTCTGATTCTAAATATAAGACCCCTTTGACTTTTTTAAATAATCTAAAGAAAATTAATTATATTATTTTAAAACATTTAAACTTGTCATTTTTTTGCTCAAATATTTTGATATAAAATATAATAATACACTACATATAATATGATTAAGTAACCTATTTACCTTCATTAATCTCTTAAAAAAAACCAACTAAATCTTATACTTAAAACTAGATGGAATAAAATAGAAGATAAAGCAAGAGTGTAAAGATATAATCCTATCTTTTAAGTGGCAGAATTGAAATAATTTAAGATACTCAAGAAATTATCTTTTGTTCGGCCCAAATTTTTGGCAATATCACGCTTTCTTCACTATCTTGGTTTTGAAAACCCGAACGATCGGTTTGACAAAAAAGCCATGAATTAGTAGTTAAACCAGGTCTGGTCTGACTGGTTCAATGATCATTCAAAATTATCCTACTTAAAAAATTCATAATTAGTTATGTATATGTCAAAAATTACAAATTATGATTCTATGAAAAGCTTGAGATGTCTACCTTCTTATACAAAAAAAAAATCACTCAAAAGTATTATCATCTTATCATTGAAAATTCTCAAATACAAAAATTATTCATAAAAGTTTATAAATATAACTTCCAATCATGATTCTTATTGTTTGTTAAATCTCAAACATTCAAAGTTCACCATTTAATACCTCAATCTCATCAATAATTAAATTTTGCTTAACTTTAATGGAAAAAGACAAATAAATACCCTCAAAACTTTAAAAACCCTGAAGGATAGCTCATACATAGTAAAGGATAAATGAGGGGCAGAGGACTTATCTGAAATACCAAAATTGTTGACAGTGACTACAACTAAACAGTTCGTTTTAGTCATTGCCTGTTCAATTGTAATAACTGCCAACAATTTTGATATTTTAGATAAGTCATATGCCCCTCATTTGTCATTTACCATATTTGAGTTATCTTTCAGGGTTTTTAAAATTTTGAGAGTATTTATTTATTTTTTTTCCCCTAACTTTAAATTGGGATGTTACAATTGAGAATTTGAGTATTTCAATTAGCACCTATCCAGTCAAGTGTAACTTAATTGTTATAATTAGCTTAGTTTGTTATTTGTTAATTGTATCCTGCTGTATATAGTTTGTAATGTAAAGTGAATTAGTTACAATAACTTTACTTGTACATATAGATCATTATTCATTAATGAAATTATCAATTTCTTTCCCAGATACTTTTTCGTTTCATGGTATCACAGCCAAAGTTTTTTTTTTTCAGTTTCACATTCCCAATCCTTTTCTCTCTCTTATTCTTTGGGTTTTCACCGAGCTTGAAACCCTAATCACCCATGGCTTCTGATTCTCTAATGGACCAGCCCACCCCTTCTACATTCATCCAAACGAGAATCCCACCCTTATTCTTGTTTCTCCACCTCTTGATGGAACCAATTACCACAGTTGGGCTTGAGCCATGCGTATGGCACTTCTTTCCAAGAATAAATTTGGTTTTGTTGATGGTTCTATTTTGATGCCGCTGTCAACTAATTCCACTTTTCCGGCATGGGAACGATGTAACAACTTAGTTCAAGGTTGGCTCACGAAATCGTTGCATCCTACTCTCGCTAAGAGTATTCTTTAGTTCGATCGTGCTTCAGAAATCTGGTATGATCTCCGTAATCGTTTCGATAGGCCGATATCTACCACATTTCTGATTTACAGGAGGAGATCTACAATCTTAAACAAGGAAGTATGAGTGTGAGTGAGTACTATACTCAATTGAAGATACTCTGGGACGAACTCTCTAATATTCGTCTGTTGTGTATGTGGCTCTACTGTGAGCGCTCTTCAACATCGCGATAAAGATCATGTGATTCGCTTTCTTAAAGGTTTGAATGAGAAATTTTCATATGTTAAATCACAAATCATGATTCTTGATCCACTGTCACCGATTCATAAGGTTTTTTCTTTGGTCCTCCAATAAGAGCGAGACCATCCTCATATGACTGATTCAGTGCTTCTTTTCACCAAAACTCCTCTTTATGCCCCTACCAGTTCAAGTTCTAACTCACACAATGGTAAAACATGTACCTATTGTGGCAAGATGCGTCATACTGAGGCCACTTGCTACAAAAAACACAGCTATCCTCATGGCTTCAAATTCAAATCATATGGTTCTCAAGCTTCAGTGAATAATTGTTCTACCCCTGTTTCTAGTAATGTTCAAGGTGCTTCAATTCCTAGCTCGGCCTCTCATTTTGTTCCTGCTACTGTCCTTCCACAATTATCCGCTAAGAAATATCAACGTCTTCTGACTCTTCTTAGTCCATCCACATCTTCCGTCAATCATGTCTCTGCTACTTCCTCTAGTAATTCGGCTGCAGCAGGTAATACCTACTCCTTCTTCTACTTCTCCTTCTCCCCCTCCTACCCCTCACTCATCACCTCATCTTAGACGTTCTACTCGCATTCACAACCCTCCTTCATATCTACGTGACTTCCATTGTGCCCTCACAAATACTACTGTCCCATTATCAGGTAAATGTACTTCTCCTTACCCTTTATCTTCTGTTTTATCCTATTATACTCTTTCTTCATCTTATCATTGTTTTGTCAATGATGTCTCTTCTTCTTGTGATCCTGTTGCTTATTGTCAAGCGGTCAAACTTCCCATTTGGCAAGATGTCATGGCTAAGGAAATTGCTGCTCTTGAACAAAACCAAACTTGGGTTCTTACTACCTTACCACCAGGCAAGTCGACCATTGGAAGCAAGTGGGTGTATTGTACTAAATATAAAGCTAATGGTGATATTGAGCGACATAAAGCTAGGCTTGTTGCCAAAGGGTACACCCAAAATGAAGGTATAGATTACTTTGATACTTTCTCACCCATGGCAAAAATGACTACATTAAGATTGCTTCTTTCTATTGCTGCTGCCAAACATTGGCATTTACATCAATTAGACGTCAATAATGCCTTCTTACATGGGGATTTGCATGAGGAATTTTACATGGACCTTCCCAAAGGTTTTACTCCTTCTCAACCGAATCTTGTTTGCAAGTTGCAAAAGTCCCTATATGGTTTAAAACAGGCTAGTAGGCAGTGGTATGCAAAATTGTCTGCTACTTTATTATCCTATGGTTATATTGCTTCTACATCTGATCACTCCCTTTTTTTACAAGGCTTCTTCTAGCTCTTTTACTGCTATCTTAGTTTTATGTGGATGATGTAGTCCTTGCTAGAAATGATATTAATGAAATTGCTTTGGTTAAGCAACATTTAGATACTACCTTTACTATCAAGGATCTTGGAGAACTTTGTTATTTCCTGGGTTTAGAGCTTGCTCGCTCTAAAGATGGTATATTTCTATCTCAATGCAAGTTTGCACTTGAATTACTTGAAGATGCAGGGTATTTAGCTTGTAAACCTGCCAGTAGCCCTATGGACCCTCATCTAAAATTGTCTATTGATAAAGGCAAATTACTTAATGAACCTCTGCTGTATCACAAACTCATTGGAAAATTACAGTATCTTACCACTACTAGACCGGATTTAAGTTTTGTTACTCAACAATAAAGTCAGTTCATGTCTAGTCCAAGGGACATACATTTACAGGAAGCCTATCGCGTTCTTCGTTATCTTAAATCTTCCTGGTGCTGGCATATTTCTTTTTGCAGATTCTGATCTTACATTACGTAGCTTCAGTGATTCAAATTGGGGACGTTGTGTTGACACACGCCGGTCTGTAACTGTGTTTGCAGTATTTCTTGGTTCTTCCTTAATGTCATGGAAAGCCAAGAAGCAATTCACTGTTTCTCGTTCATCTTCAGAGGCTGAATATAGGGCCTTGGCTGCCACTACATGTGAATTACAGTGGCTCATTTATCTGTTAAATGATTTCAGTCTCAGTCATCTTGATCATGCCCTACTTTACTGTGACAACCAATCAACTCTTCATATAGCAGCTAATCCCACCTTTCATGAGAGAACTAAACACATCAAACTTGATTGCCATTTGGTCCTTGAAAAGCTGCAGGCCAACATCATGAAACTCTTGCCTATCCGGACTGCAAATCAACTAGCTGATGTCTTTACAAAACCTCTTCACCCAACACGGTTTCATGAGCTCATTTCCAAGCTAGGCATGCGCAACATACATGCTCCAGCTTGCGGAGGATGTCAAGTGTAACTTAATTGTTATAATTAGCTTAGCTTGTCATTTGTTATTTGTTATTTGTTAATTGTATCTAGCTGTACATAGTTTGTTATGTAAAGTGAATTAGTTACAATAACTTTACTTGTATATATAGATCATTATTCATTAATGAAAGTATCCAATTTCTTTCCCAAATGCTTTTTCGTTTCATGGTATCAAAGTCAAAGTTTTTTTTTTCAGTTTCACTTTCCCAATCGTTTTCTCTCTCTTCTTTAGGTTTTCACTGAGCTTGAAACCCTAGTCACCCATGGCTTCTGATTCTTCAATGGACCCAACCCACCCCTTCTACAT
>JBAGKO010000001.1:9797060-9813149 GCA_037177275.1 Acacia concinna | reverse complement strand
TGCTTTTGGTATGATGTTAGTTGTAATTTAAGTTATGATTTATCATGTTAAAGGTTATGTATGAAACTTGGAATTTCGTACGTATGTTAGAGAAATTAGGAAATAAAACAGAAAGAACCTGTTTTATTTAAAGTGAAAGAATTATGAAATAGTTTTCCCAAAAATCCCTAAAAGGACTTGCTAGAAGGATTTTGGAAAACGTTTACCAATATTTTTAAGTTAGGTTACAAATAACCTACAATGACCATAATTATTCTTTGGAACTAAACAGTGCCATCGGAAACATAAAGGAAAACAAAAGTTTTAAATTTTTACGTATTTTCCGCGCTTAATATAATATTAAAGGATGTTAAGTGACTTAAAGACGGTCTTCAGTTAAGGTGTTACACTGAGCAACTCCATCTCAATTACGCAAAATTTAAACAACACTTTTTATAAAACTTTCAAATGGCTTAGTTTCAAATAAATATTTATCAACTGAAATATTTTAAGATGAGAAATATTCCTCATGTCATGGCAAGTAAATATAAAGTGGCATAAAAGGAGCTTGGTAGAGCCTTCAAAGCTCACTCCATATACATCTTCCCTTATTTCTTATTAGAATAATCACTTAAAAAATGTTAATCCAAAGAGGTGAGGTGACATGATATTACGAACTACTGTAAGTTTTTATCACATACAATTAAACCATATATGACAAAATAAAGAACTGATTATGCATATCCGCATACATTATGATTCTCATATAAAATAATTTCACATTAATCTTCATGTCAATATATATTTTCATCATAATATGTAATATGAAATTATGCATTATATAACCTCACTTATATCATCATCCACCCTTATACTGGGAACTGAAGTCATAAGTTAACACATAATCCAATAAAAACTCATCTATTTTAAATGGATTGTCCCAAGCTTACTAGTTGTTTAGATACACCTAGCCAATGTGTAGAGTTCAAGTTTGGATTATGGCTCACCTCCTTTAAAGAACAAGACTAAAGAAGTATCACATGTCTCACAACTCTAATACAGACCAAAGGAAGCATGAAAGAATAGGCCTAGACAAGTGTTATACACTGTGCATTGAGTAATAACATACCACGTGGTAAAATATTTCAATTCCTCCTTTCTTCTACTTATCACAAATGCAACCGCCAATGACAGATATATTCAATCACCAATAAATATAATATAATCAAGACAATGTACAATAATTTATGCTTCCATTCATATCAAATATCATCAAACATACAAACATGCTTGAAATGAACAAGAATCCAACAATGCATTAACTATAATTAACATATTTACTAATGAAATAAAGTGAATTATGATTCAGTTTACTTATAAGGTCATTTACTTTAAATTTTAGAATACATACACAAATACATATAATTCAGTCTATTTTTTTTTTTTTAAAATAGTCATTCACAATTCAATCATACATAATTCATAGATATATGAAAGAATATTCAGAGTTATATGTTACTTCTCAACAACACAAAATTACTCCACATATCTAGAAAGAATTTGTAAAGTCATAAACATAAATATCTATTAATATATTATTCAAATATACTCAATGGATACTCTACGACTAATCCAAGTTTCAAAGCTTCCCTCTTAAAACCCACCTAAATACACACACATATAGGGACCCTCTACATAATGATGCCGAGGACGCATGTGGTGTCTGATGAATACAGACATGAGGGATAAAAAGGTTAAATTGTATTGTAAGGATTATTATATACATGTATGTGTGTGTAGATATGTTTTTAAACAACACATCCGCAGTCTTAACACCACCAGAGGAATGAATTGAAGGAAAAGACAAAATGTAAAGGCTGATCTTACAGGCAACAGACTCAAAAGATAAACACCCGAATATAAAATAAGACAATAATTAAAAAAAAAAAAACACTCACACACACAAGGGTTTCAGGACATGTAGTTATATAGACTTAATATTTATGCACACAGGTTGGCAATATATATATATATATGCACACATAAAAATAAGATGAAGGAGTCTTGAAGGATATAGTATATATATACTCTTACACGGTTTATTGATGGTTGTGGGGTTATGGAGAAAATAAAATAGGATAATATACATACACTAAAGGAATATGGAACAAAGGGAAATTTATTGTGGATTATAAAATGAAAAAAAAATTTAATCACCCACAACACCTAGCACAATAACTTTGCACATGTAAATAAAAAAGAAAGTTTTTGAATCATGAATAAATCACACACAATTAGATTATGAGAGTGAATAAACTATAAAAATATACCATAACTCCATTAATCTCGAATATTTTGTTTTGATTGCATATTTATGCCATTATTGCTGCAGTTAAACAAAAGAGCATGTAAACTCTTTACTTCTGTTATTGTCATGGTTATGTGTGATAATAGTTTTAGTTACTCAGTTTTACATGCATTCAGAAAAGGTAAATAAATACCAAATTATAAACCATGAATGGAAAACAGTATGTGGAAGATTTGGTGGAGTAAGAGAAAAGATAAGACCGTAGATGGAGAAGTGAATGATACTATACTACTGACAAGACAGGACAGGACATTCTTGATGAATGAAAGAAAATGAAGGAAGAGGGAAAATAGGGTGAAAATTTTGTGGATGAGATTGGGTGAAATGGGAAGGGAGCCAAACAAGAGAAAGAAAGGAGAAGAGAGTAGAGAGATACAATGCAATGAATGAGAGTGGTGGATGAGGAGTGAAGGAAAGAGGAATCTACTAAAGAGGATACTCTCATCATCTTCTTTTTCATTATTTCATCTCCACCTTTATATGATGAAATGGATGGTCTAAATTTAATATTTTATAAAATTATTATTATTATATTTTATAAATTAAAATTTATCATTTTTTTATATTGCAAATATGAATTGTATAGATTTAATTGTAAGAGTTTAAATTTATTTATATATATTTATGGTAATAAATTTCTAAAGGATTGAATCTGAATCATTTATTTTTATAATCTAATAATAGATATGAGATGATAAGAAGATAATGAGAAAGGGGATAATGAGAGAAATCTAACCCAAAATTTATAGGTATAGAGTTAGGATTTGCCTTTGTTTTTTTTTTTTTTGGAGAAAATACTAAATATAATAATAGTGATGGGAGCAATAAATATTTAGACATTTTTTCTAAATATAAGATATATTTACATGTACGTACTTATAGATGGAAAATAATTATTTTACAGAGGTATTTCATTCTTATTAAATTGTTTTTTGAATAGAATAATATTCATACCTTGATGTTTCTTTGAAATTAATAATTTATTATTTACTCTTGATTAAATAAAACTAAACCACAAATAACTTTAAGTGCTAAAAGATTAGGATGTTACAACCTTATGATCCATATACGCATAAAAGCTATTTTTACATTAAAATCCACTCCTCTAAATCAATATATATATATATATATACTCCCTCCGGTCCTAATTATAAGAACTTTTTAAAGAATCCTAGGAAAGTCTTAAGAAAGCTAATTATATTACTTTAAGATATTAAAATTAGTCATTTTTCTTTAAATTATGTTGTTTGACTTATGAACTAATATATAATATAATAAAACAAAATATATGATATGATTAAGTAATGTAATTAACTTTCTTAGGACTTTCTTAGAATTCTCCAAAAGGTTCTTATAATTAAGACTGGAAGGAGTATATAATTAAGGTTCCTCTCCCACTGTGCACGATAGAGGGTGCCATATGATTATGACTGTGTAACATTCTCTTTCTATAATATATTTTATCATTTTTTCGAAAGAGAATGTAGAAATAAAAGGAACTAGAATAATTCATTTTCAATAATTGTTTTTTGGCCTGAAATTCATTTTCAATAATTAATATGTTAAGTTTGTGGTCTTTTTTTGTTTTTAATGGAAGCACATTGGGCCCTTAAAAAAGAAGTTGCCTCCTTCATAAGCCTTGACAATGACCCATTATATGTGCTGTTGAGAATCTAAAGCCCTCAGTCATGAATATCACTTTTTTATAGTAATGAGCTGTATAACAGACAATGAGGCCATGTTTGGTGCTGAGGAAAGTAGGGGTGGTTGAGGGAGAGTTGTTTTAATCATTTTAAAAATCAAATATATTAATTATCAAAAAATGTAGTAAGCATATCATCAAAACATTTAAAACTACTCACTCTCTTCCTTTTTACAAGAAATAATTAACCGAATCATGTTGTTCGAAAATATAGTTAACATTTGTTGAAGACATAATATAGATGCTAAAAAATGTAATTTCTTTATCAATAATTCTCTCATTTATGAGGGAGCGAGTGTGTGTGTGTGTGGTGGTAATCAAACACAATGACAATATGAATAATTAAAAGAGGGTATAATGAGTTCACAATAAAATCAGTTTGTAATGGAAAATTAACCCCAAAATATATTAAGACAATCTATAAGTGTACCTTATAAAAGGAATTAAATAGGTCAAATGTAAAATGTTATGCAACTTATTCTATTGATCAGCGAGGGTTAAATTATTTAACTTATCCAAACAATGTTGATTTCATTATAGGGAGTATTTATTTTTATGTATTAATACACAAAGTTGTATTGTAAATATGTATGTTAGTTAAAGTATGCATCTGGCTCTTTACATTTGCATTAAGTATTATTATAGTCCTTTAAATTTATAAAGCGCATTTTTAACCATTTAATTTTAATATCGTTAGTTTCATATAACAGAGAATGTCGACTCATCAAACTTTCACAAAAAGTTTACAATTAAATGTGGTTAAAGTATTGTTGCACTTTAATCATTTTAATATAATATTTTTATATTTTCAAAATTTTAAATTAAAAAGGAATTAAAATGAAACAACCTTATATTTATTTGTCAATGCTTGCTCAACATTTAATTGCACAATCATCACTTAAATTTAATGAGTTGACATTTTCTATTAGATAAAAATTAACTGTATTAAAATAGACTAAAAATACACTTTATAAATTTAAGGGATTAAAATAAAATTAATGTAAATATAAAGGACTAAATATATAGTTTATCCATGTATATTTAACACGTACACACGCACGCACACAGACACACACCCACAAGGGCACAAACAGGCACACATGAACACAGACACGCACGGCACATACATCCATACACAAGGTCACGCGTATGTACACACATACATTTGATTGTATTTTATTAGCATATAAAAATCAGTTTAAAATATATATTTGACCATTATTTATAATTAAAATCACATAGGATAATATTTAATGGTAGAATTGGACTCAATGAATATAAGTAAAGGGACTTATGTTTGGTCCTATATAGAAAAATTAGTGTACCTATACAAGCAAATGGACCTAAGTTATATGCATGGTTTTTTTTTAACAAGTCAAAACCATGATTTCTTAAAAAACATATTCAACCATAATTTAGTGCTTATTTGCACATAAATAAAAATATTATACATACACTTGAAGAAAAGTTGCATTAGCTGAATATGAGTTTCACCGACTCAAAAATCATAATTTTATAAAGCAATAATTTTTGTAATGAGAAATTTTTAATAATTTTTATTTAATTTAAGCATCTCTAATCATCAATAATGATGACAAGAAAAGAAAAAACTATTCTTTCTGTTGAAAAATTCCACTAATGGGAATTTTAAAATGTGGGAAACAATCCAAGAAAGTGAAGCAGATGGAAGCAGCTGTACCCACTCAATTATGGTTGCCACGCAATAACAAGAAAGCAGACATTTTATGGAAAATTTCACTTAAATATGACACAAAATTTAAAAACACATGTTAAAACTTTAAAATGACAAAAAGGTTTTAAGGGAACATGAGTTTTACAATTTTCACTAAAAAGACTAAGATACCCCCTTGATATTGTAATTAAATGGTAACGGAATTCCCAAACTCAATATTATTTTTAATAATAATATTTATGAGTCATAAGAACATGATCGAATGAATAAACGAAATGACTAAAATAATATAGAAATTCACAAATTCAATATTAAAGGAGGCATTTTAATCTTTTCAGTAAAAATTACAAAACTCAGATTCCCCCTTAAGACCTTTCTATCCTTTGAAAATTTTAACATACCTTTTTAAGTTTTTAAATTTCATACGGTGTTGAATGGAATTTTCTCAACATCTTAATTTTAAAATGATATAATTAAGAAAAAAGTGAATCCCATAATTGTGAAACTCCACCATAAGACCCAAGGAAGACCCACATTCCGCATCATTACTCGGCCTTTTCTCAGTTTGGGTCATAATCTCTATAATTTTCATGGGCCCACAACAATCATGTTGGACCAATTATTGCTGAAACTCAGGTTCCCCCGTTCTTTTTCCTCTGCCCTGGACTTTATATTTTGTACAAATAAATAATCTCCTTAAAATTCAAAATTTTACTATAAATCCCCTTAAAATGTCATATTTACGCAGATAAATTTACTACTCATAGTTTTATATTAAAGTTTAAGCCACTTATATGCATATGGTATTAAAACCTAACTCGAGTTACCCAACTAAACTACTGATCTAGTGAACAGTCTCTTAGCCAGTCCGATCAAAAGTTGTAAACTAATCTACTAGGTTTAAATTTATCTCTCTTCTTTTATTAAGCCTGAAATGACGTCACCATGAGTTTTAAAAAATAGTAGTTCATCATATATATATGCTTGAATAACTCTATTAGATTATGTGTGATTTATTCATAAATGTTCTATATGCCTAAGGGTGAATACTTTTTTATTCAAATATTATTTTAATCATAGTCTGATCTGATCTTACGTTAATCCTATGTTAAACCACTCACTCTTAAACTGTTGTCTCAATTAGTTATTAACTAGCTAGTTCGATTTTTCAGTGTTTTTATGTGCATATAATTCGATGTTTGAGAGAGTTATATGCACATACAAATATAAGTTAAGGGGTATAATTAATGGTTTGGGTTTATCTACACGGGGTTGCTCGTAATTAAGTTTATATGTAATTGGAGTTAATTGAATATGGTTTAAAGTTCAAGGAACTTTTATATAATTTAGTCCTTTTTATCGTGTTAAGTCAAATTTAAATATTGTTATACCTAAAAAGGGATAGTTCTGTCAACCTTATTTTCTTAATACGTCATGTATAAACTCAAGACTTAAAAAAAAGAAATCATATTTTGTTTTACTTAACCCATTACCGTTTGATTTTTTAAATCATTCACACCAAACAATCATAGTGTGCTTAATTTTTTTTACTTTTATTTAATGTTCACATTGACATCACGGAAGTCATTATGAAATCACAGCGATCCAATGGAATACAATTAACCAATTATAACCAACCTCTTCAGCTTGCCAACATTCTTTTGAATTAAACTATCGGTGTCCAACGCTATTGACAACCAAGTAATTCAGTTTGCGTGAATGCAGTAGAGAAAACATCGCTAACTCTAAGTAATTGTTTTTAGAGAAAATTACATTAAGATCCTAAGTAAGAGAATATACGTTAAAAAGGTTCCAAGATAAAAAAATACTACTGTCAAATCTTTAAGATAAAAAATTTATTACTATCAAGTCCCCATTAACAACTCCAAGACCTAACAGTAATTAGTTTATATCTCGAGACCTCTTTAACATATATTCTTTACTCTATACCTCAGTGTAATTTTCTCTTATCTTTATTGTATTTATAAGACTCAAACATAAAACTACTGGTTAAGTTAAAACAACCCACAACCCTTTAATCTAACCACTTGGTGATAACTTACCAACAGTCTTTTACAATGAAAGAAGTGACAAAAATTTAAAAGAAAATAAAAAAACCCATATTTTATCTTTGACATCTAGGTTGTATTACCTATACATACTTTTCTAGGAAATTGTTCTTTTCTAACCATATTTGCATAATTTGATTAAATTCAGAAAGTTAGTTAAGTTAGTTAATATGACATTTATTTTCTAAAATACCCTAGTCATCTTCTTTAATTCCTTCATTCCCTTTTTTCATTGATTATTGTTGAGGGAGTATTAATAGGGGTAAATTAGAAAAAATTAACAAATATAAAAACTATATCTTATATTTAGAATCAAAATCAACTCCCCAACTATATTTTATATGAAGGATTGGAGAGAGTACCATATTTTGCAATTTTTCTAATTAGAAAACACGTATTTTGTCATTGTTTTTTTTTTTCTTTTGGGACACACAAACGGTTGTTACACAAGTACTAGAGAACAAATGGCCTTTAACACATGTTAAAAAGGTAAATTTACACTGCTTTTTAAACTAGTGTAGATATATAGCCGGCGTAGAAAATACCATTCGGATTTCTATTATAAGTCCTTTTTTACTAAAAAAGTTGGTTCTTAGTATAAGTTCAGTTTTAAATATTACATAATATTATTCTAATGTTGCCCTTAATTAAAAGAGGGGAAAGAAAAAAAAGTTGAAAAAACAACATTCATAAATCAGAGTAAAATTGTAAATTTGGCTCTTAATAATTGAATTAACTAATTTTCCTTAGTATGCAAAATTTAGTTATAACTTATAATAAAGACCAGAGTGGTATATTGGACTATTATGTTATGAGGAAGTTCTTATATATATATATATGCATAATGCACATGCTCCTTTCTCTTCTGGATTTGAAGTTGTGCATTTAAATTATTTTGAATTTAGTTTAGGCTATGTTTGGTATATATATGGGTGAAGATTGGGTTGAGAATGGAATACGAATGCAGAAAGCTATTAGAATTGTTTGGTATGATTTCGTATGAGCCTCTAAATCATTCCATATTTAAAGCAATGGAAATATAGAAATATTGTCAAAATAAGGGTTATTTACTTACTTTAGTCATTTTTGTTTTATTTATCTCCATTTATTTTCCATTTACATCCTACTAAGCATAATTTTTGGCTAGCGGCTCAGTACGGACCAAAAACCTGTTTTTATGGTTGAGCTGAGTTGGACTAAAAATGAGTTGTCATTGAGCACCAAAGCTTGTAATTAAACAATAATCTAAATGGTTCTTAAAAAAAGGAAAATACTTATTCTTTACGTCCATTTCGTTAAGTTCTCCTATCACATATGATCATGTGTTTTATTTTTTACTTATTATTAATCACCTATACAAGGACTTTTTGTATAAACCTAATTCGCCACGTCAATTGTGATATGACCAATTAAAGTACAACATTTAAGTGAATATTAATCCTAGTGGGATGCTTATGATTTTTATATTTTTATTTTTCTTAAAATAAATGAATCCATTAATTAAAATTTTACAAATAATAAAAAGGTGAATTTTTTAATTTTATTAATATGTCAATTAACATTTAGGACGTGTTAAATCATCAGGTGAGTTGTTGTGCTTTAATTGGTTAGATCATAAATAACGCAGCGAATCAGTTTTATATAAGAATTTCTCCAACTATAAAACCAAATACAATAAAATAGGACACATAGTCATAAGTAATTAGAAAACTTGATGTAATGGTTATAAGAAACTTGATATGAGTATAATCCTTTAGAAAATAGAATAGGCTTTAGGCTTGATAATAAAGAGACTAAAAAACTTTAAACCAAACAAAATAATTTAGACCTTCCATAAAGCTCAATATATAGAATAGCTATTTGTAGTCATGTGGTGTTATTTCATAAGAATTCATATATTGTGTAACATTATTGTTAAATTTGCAAGTTGACTCTCTAAGTTTATAGGTTTTGTATTTCTAGCTTATCAAAACAAGTCAAATTTTATTTAAACTCGTATTAACCATAAACTCAATTAAACTTATAAGTATGCATACTGAGTTTAGCATTTTTACGTTTTTACTTTATAAAATTGTGCCAACTCGTTCTTTAATTAATAATGTTTTGATTATATTCAATGACTTTATATAAAAACTTCATAGAAATTTCTTGGGAAAATTGCATTTTAGTCCCAACTAACAAAATATACAACAAAAAGGTCCCACAAATTTCCGTATTTGCAAATTAATTTCCTTAATAAAAAATAATTTCTCACTCCCCCCTCGGATCTGACGTCTGGCGCGCGTCAGTCGCATCAGACTCTCTCTCCTCTCTCCTCTCTCTATGTGAAGTTGTCATAAACCTTATATAAAGTTGTGAATGCCTTTACATGGAGTTGTCATTGGCCTTACATAAAGTTGTCACTTTCTATTGAAAACTTTATGTAAGGCCATTGACAACTCTATATAAGGGCATTGACAACTTTATATAAGCCTTGTGACAACTTGAGAAAGAGAGAGAGAGTCTGATGCGTGACAACGTTATGTAATGCCAATGACAACTCCATGTAAGGGCATTGACAACGTCATGTAAGGTTTGTGACAACTTCACACAGAGAAAGAGGAGAGAGAGTATGACGCGACTAATGCGCGTCAGAAATCAGATCAAAGGGGGAGTGAGAAATTATTTTTTATTAAGGAAATTAATTGCAAAAAAGTCACACTCATAATTACCAAATTTGATTAGTTGGGACTGAAATGCAATTTTCCCAAATTTCTTTATTATACATAATAATTTATAAGTGTTTATAGATTTAATTTCAGTTATTCATATTCAAAATATATTTAAATTAAATTATTATCATTTATTAATAATTTAATTTAAATATACTTTTAACATCTATTTATTAATAAAAATAAACTCTTACAAGTTTATAACTTCAGTTTACATTCTTGTTACACGTTTATTGACATCCTTACTATGTGATGTTATTATGTTGACAACCAGACGTTGATTATATTTTTTATATATTATTATTTATAGATATAATCATTTTTATCGAATTTTTATTTAATAACTACATCATTGATTTAACCGTCATGCCTAACAAAGTGAACTACAAAAAGCGAAGCCTGAGGATCTTTCTAGTGTGAGACATATTCCGCTTTTAAAACGTTATTAATTATGAGCCATGTTTATTTTTAATTAAAAAAGATAAATATGTTTTAAATTTTTGTGATAAATTATTTTACATAAATATATGCTTGGGTTAGGTTTGAACATTATTAATATTAATTGGGAATTCATTAAAAAAAAAATCAATCGGGTTACATCTCTTCAATATGAATTTTTTGCATCCACATGTATTCAAAGCCTCATGCTTAAAACAGGTATAACCCTTTCTATTAGGACTAATGCCTGTTAGTTAATCATTGATTATTAATGAAGGGTATTACGCTAGTGTGTGATTTTGACTACAAATCTGAAATATATATTGTGGCATCATTTGGGGACAGTTGGTTCGTCACCATCGAAGATTATAAAATTCTTTGGTCGCAATCTTTCATTATTATTTTTTGCTTTGAGCCTTTGACTTACTTACCATATGATAAATGGATTATTCCTCTGTTTTATTCATGATTGAGTTTCAATCCCACTCATAATTACCCCATATATCATAGATTTGGGTCCTTTCCGAGTTTTTTTATTGCAATCTCATCTTCGCCCTCAAATTAAAATAATACATAGTTCAGATTTCTTATTTTATAAAAATATTAATTTAAATACGAATAAAAAAATTAAAATGGTTAAAATCCAATCCACACAATTCATAACTGTAATAAAAATAAAATTTTAATAAATTAAATTATAAAATATCACGGTAATAGTTTTAAAAAAATAATAGATTTGAACCATTCATTTTGTTTTATCTAAAAGTGGAGATGGGATTTAAAAGAAAAAAAAAAGAGAAAAACAATAATGGGAATATCCTCTTCCATATATCATCCATGCATACCCATACATTACTCCCTCTTGTTCATTCTATAATGCATAAATAATCAAAAAATTGTGTTGACTTATATAATGTTTTCTCTTTATTTATTATTGTGTTGACTTAGTTCTTATTACATAATGTATATTATTTAGAGATAAAGTTAGAAAGCTATTTAATTTTTATGATAAAATTAATCAAGTATAATTTGTCATGTGTGAAATATGATGGAAGTAGTTGGCCAAAAAAATATAAAGAAATATACTGAAAGTATTTTATAAATAAGATTAGAGAAGTATTTATAAGGTAGGGAAAGAAAGTTCATTTTGGGCCTATTTAGAAGTCAAATCATGAAATCTTTGTATAATTATACATTTCATTTATTATTGTATTCAATTCATTTCATTAAGTTTATGGTATATTGTGTTTAATTTTTGTTAATGAAAAATTGAACCTAAAACCGATGGTTTTAGGTCTCATTTTTCCTTCAGAAAAGCCCAATTTAGAGAGAGGCTCTAAAACCTTTTGGGCAAAGGTATGAAAATACATATATGATTTTTTTAAAAGTGTGTTCAACACTAAATGTTTTTCTTTTGATTGTAACAGTGACTATGTGGTTACAAAAGTGAGAAAAAAAATACACATTGACCTTAAAGTTTGATTTCCCCCCTATTTTTAAGACTTACGTGGATGATGACTCAGCTAAGACTTTAGCCTAGGTGGCATTAAATAAAAACAATCTACATATACCTAGTGCTATTCATTTATTATCTATGGATCATTTTGATGTGACAATTCTCTATATCTAGCTTCAAGTAAGTTAAGCATTTTTTTTATTTATTTAAAATAATAAATTAATATTAGTGGGTAGATGTTGATTTTTTATTTTTATACACTGCCATAATGGCTAAAATCTTAGCTAAGTCATTGTCCATATAAGTCTTAAAAGTTTTAAAAAAATTTAAATTTAACAATCAATGTGTATTTTTATCATACTTTTGTAACCACATAGTTACTATTGCACTCAAAAAAAGCATTTGATATTGGGTGCACTTTGAAGAAAATCCCATATGTATTTTTACACATTTACCAAAAAATTTTTAAATCTAAACAAGGGAAACATCTCTCCCTTTTTGCAAAAAATATAAATTTCATAAACAAAATAAATTGAGGTCTAATATTTAAAATAAAAACAAACTTTGTCATTTTTTTATGTAAAAGTTTAGATGAGTTGAGTCTTGAGGCTCACTAAAGCTAGGGCATGCCTCCAACTTTAAAAAATGTTTATAGAGATATTTACATATCGCCCACCAACAAGATCCTCGGATCGACAATGAGATTTGAACTCATGATCTTGTGGGGTATGAGCTAACTCCTTACCAACTTGACCAACTTTTATTCACAACTTTATCAATTTTTACTTTCAAGAACAAATGGAATAGATTTTATGGAATTACTATAAGATTCTAAGGAAGAGATTTAACTACTAAAAGTTCAATAATAACTATAGAGCATACCGTAACAAGTTGTAGTGTAAAAAATAACAACAGCGGTATATAGCTCATTTGTTATTAAGCCTTTACGGGAGTTAAGTCTATTTCTTTTGGCCACCACAGTAATCACACAATAAATGTTAATGTGACATGAAATAGGGAGCAAGTCAAATAATGGCAAAAGTAGATGAGAGGGTCACATATGCGATGATTAGGAGGGAAATGGAGTGAGCAACAATTCCCACCTTGAGTGGAATTAAAATTCCACAGCGATTTTTGAATAATGCAAAATTTCGATTACTTATTTATTATTTTTATAGTGGGAAGCAAATCATTTTCCATGACGCGACTCCACCTTCTTTAGTTTGCTTTTTATTTTTTAGAATAGGGGAAAATACAGTGAATATAATATAGTGTCGTAAAGTGATGATGAGTCTATTTCTAACCTTACCTATCCACCAATTCTCTCTCTCTTACATTAATTTCTTCTTGTGATGATGAGGAATAAAAGACAAAAACCCAGCAGATCTTTTTTGTAGCAGCCAACGTAATTCTTGTGCGTGATTCTTTTGAAAGTAACCTCACCTCTCCTTTGTCCATATTTTTTTAATAGGAAAAATTGGATAACCTACTGCATATAACAATATTATAAAATATAATAGACCTACTGTTAATCACCTACATCACCAACTGCCTCCTCATAAAAGGGAGGTGGCAGTTGATCAAGAAAAACAAAATTCTCCACTATATTATAGGATGACTTAGCTAAATAATCAATAATGATATTTTGTTCCTTCGGGATATGAGATATCATCACATTATTTACATGCCAATTTTGTAGCTAGCTACCATCCTCTCATATTCTATTCAAATTTTTCTATATTTGTTTATTAATTGCAGATATTTTCTCTTTCAAATTCCCAAATGCGAAAGATCAATGTTGGTGGTATATTGGCAATATTGGAAGAAGTGTGGAGGCAGTTCATTTTACATGGATCTCATCTATTGTCCATTTGGGTTTATATACATAGTGAAATAGGGTGGGAAGTAAAATTGAAAGGAAAAAAAAAAGGATTTTTTTACAAATAATAAATTACTTATGTATTGTAGTGGAATTAGAGTAATAAAAATAAATTTTGTCAAGTAATCACTATATAAGGATATGACGATGTAATAAAGGGTTAATATGAAGATCTACCACAAAGATATTCCCCAGGCGCATTAAAAGTATAAAATTGGTAGAATTCCACTTAGGGACCTCTAAAATGAATTTATTTCAAATCATTTCCAAAAGTTTCTGAAATACCAGTTCAAGTCTAATGGGTCAAATTGAAATTAAATTGCATCAGTCTAAAGTCCAACCTACCCTTGTCAAAAAGAGGGAAAAGTGGCCAAGTGAACATGTCTCCTGATTCAGATCATTTAACATTTGCTTGATATTCCTTGAAAAAACCACAGCCCCTCCTCTCTCTTGTGTGCCATCTGATCACGCTTGTTGTTAGCACTCGAATTAATAACTAAATTATGTAGCACAGTAGCACAACCTAAGCCATATACTCTTGCGCTGAGTTAATAGTGTTCAACTCTTTAATTAACTAGATGTGGAAGACTCAAAAAGAAACAATAAAAAGGGTAGTAATTTTGGTATTTTTAATAATAAAAAATGAAAATAAAACAAATAAGAAAAAGATGACTGACACACACAAGATATGATAAATCTTCTTGAGAATAGATTAATAGCTATTATAGTTCAACAATAGATATGGAGTGTTTGAGTTGTACTAAGGATCTGTTTGGTTCAAACCCATTACACCCTACAATGTGATGCAATGCTAATTACATGGCAAATGTTTGGTTAAATTTTTAAGCAAGGTGCAATGAGTTTTTTAATAATTATTTAAAGATGATATATCACATAAAGTCTATTTTACTCTTAATATAATCATTGTAGAAAAATAGTTAAAAGTTAATGTATAATAGTAGCGATAGTGATAATAGTGAAGGAGGAGAAAGGCGATAGTGGTAGGGGTGGCAACGACGATGATGGTGGAGGAAGAGGTAGTGACAAGGCAGAAATGATAGAGGGGACCATAAGGGCACAGAAGAGGAAAACATAATGGCGGCAATGGCGACATCAACAGTGTCAGTGGTAGCGATGGTAGCATCAGATGAGAAGCAAGTGGTGGCTGTAATGGTAGAGGCAGTGATAGCAAAAGAGGATAAGCAGGTGGCAGCAACAACGGTAGCAACAATGAAGGAGGAGGAGGACCAAGTGGTAGCAACAATGGTGGCGGTAATGGCGGAGGAGGAGGAGCAAGCGATGGCTGCAACAGTGGCGAAGGAGGAAGAGTAGGTGATGGCAGTAATGTTAGAGGTGACGGTGGCAATGGTAGAGGTGGTGGAGAAGGCAATGGATAAGGAGGCAGTGCCAACGGTGGTAATGAGAATTCATAGGAGGCAGTACCAATTTTTTGGTGATTATCATTACTATGGTAAACTCGATTACATGTTAAAGAGCCACCAAACACTTTTTTCTTGATAATACAATCATGATTACCATTGCAGGCATGCAATGTGATTAAACTAAATGGTAGGGGTGTTCATATTTTTCCCGTCCCGACCTTCCCATCCCGATCCCGAGCAATCGGGACGGGAAAATCCCGTCCCGAAATTTTTCGGGACGGGAAAAAAATTTTCGGGATCGGGAATGGGACTTCCCGATCCCGAAATTATTATTTTTTTTAATTGTTTTTTACTTTTTTACATTATTTTATATTCATTATTATTAAATAATCTATAAATTCATTACTCATCT
>JBAGKO010000001.1:9739067-9788191 GCA_037177275.1 Acacia concinna | reverse complement strand
ACGATAGGTTGTACCCTATACTGCATTTTAGTTGGTGCAATCCTTATTGACGACCGATTTAGGTGACAATCTCGGTCTGATCAAATAGAAAGGAGTATATATTTACAATTCATGCTGTAAGAATATAAGAGTTCAGAGTCAAATGATGAATTGAGCACAAGTTTTATTTTTGCCTTAACGTAGCACAAGGCCATGTTAATTATTTTCAAGTGTACTTAGTGTGTGTTTTTTTCATTATTATCATCCATTATCTAGTTTAGAGTTTGTGCCTGATTCTCTCAACAAAGGTGTCTCCTTCAAGATTTGAATTCTAGACTAGGGGAATCTAGCGGGACATTATAATATATTATACTGTTAGACTAATTTAGCGTGTCCTTTTTTGTCAAACTTATTTTCAAAATGGATAAAAGTATCATCCTTTTGCATTTTCAAACTGACTTTTTCATGATCCAAAATGGAAATGTCAGTTGCAACGAGAAAGAGAAGGAGAAAAGGGGAAATATGGAAGAAAGAGAAAATAATTGCGGAAAGAGAAAGAACCGTGGCTGGACAAAAAGGCTACAGAAAGTAGCTTCTCCCAAACCAATTTTTGAAGGTTTTGGGAAAAATATATATATTATAGGAAAATGTTAGGTGTTTGGGTGCTTTTTTGAGAAAACATTGGTTTGGTTCTAAACCAATTTACTCGTATTTTAGAGGTATTCAAACACACATCTTATAGATGGGCTTTTAAAAAAATAAGAAGAAATTTTATCCAAGCAATGCAAGCTTTTAGAAAACTTAATTTAATTTGTAAAAAGATTTTTCGTGGTGTTGAATGTGGTCCAAAACAAACAACTCATCACTCACTGTTCAAGTCATGTTCGGCCTTAAACTTGAGTAAGTCTTTTAAGGATGTGTTTGGTTAGAGGAAAGGGGGAGGGGATATCCCCTCCCCTCATTTGGTCCAAAATTTTGGAGGGGAGGGGACCCAAAATATTACATCCCCTCCCCTCTTACACCCCATTTTGGCTCTCCTCTAAATTGGGGGTTTTGGAGGGGAGTCAAAATTTTGGACTCTTTTGCCTTTATTTTTTATTTGATATTTCAATAATATCTATGACAAAAAATAACATGATAACTGAAAATATTTTATTATAAAATTTATTTTATTAAAAAATATTATTTAAAAAATTATTTAATACACAAATATTTTTGGAATTAAAAATTATTATAATTATAATATATGCTATTATAATTTTAAATTAAAAAAATTCTAACTAAGTCTTTTTTAAATATTTATTATATTAATTGTTGATAAAAATATCATTATACCATTTTTATAAACACATTGTAGTATTAAATAAATAACTTGAAGGCAAAAAAAAATTAATTAAATAATTTAATTAGAAGCCAAATGTAAATTAATTTAACATATAAGTATAAAAGTATAAAATAATTTGTAAGGGTAAAATAGTAAATTCATTATTGCCACCATTTCTTTTATTTCTTAAAATCAAACAAAAGCTTCATTCCCCTCCCTTCCCCTTTAACAAACTAAACAAAGTTACATGCCCAATTATATTTCCTCTCCATCTCCTCCCCTCCCTCCCCTCCCTTCAAACCAAACACAAGCCTTAAAACATTGCAAATGTGCCTCACCTATCTCTCCTAGCCGTTACACGGGTTCAACATGTTGGAGACCTTTTTCTTTTTTCTTTTTTGCCAATTGTTGGAGACCTTTTTCCACACTTTAAATTTGGGCACAAATTTTATTTCCCAGGCATGTATGCCCTCTGTTTTTTTTTCCTCTAAAAATTCCAAGTAAAAAAATAAAACCATGCCTACAAAAATCATTCACAAGAATAGAACAAAGAAAACGGAGTTTTGTAATTGATGAGTTCCATCACTAGTCTCAAAAAACTAGAAGAACAAAAAGAACTCATGGATTTGATTCTTCTATATATTGTTTTAATATAATGTCTGAGAGCTTTTTAAATAAGGCTTTAATAAATTATAAGAATCATGTGTTAAAGGACGCGAAGCAGGCTTATCAATTCACAGTGACTAATTTTTTACAAGGTGGTCAAGGGCTTGAAGAAAAGAAGAATGAAATAATAAGATATTCCCTCCTATAATATCCTTATTATAAGGACACGTTGACTTTTTTAGAGAATCTTAGAAAAATCTTAAGAAAGTTAATTACATTACTTTAAAATATTAAAATTTATCATTTTTCTTCAAATTATGTTGTTTGACTTATGAAATAATATATTATGTAATAAAATACAATATATGATATGATTAAGTAATGTAATTAGTTTTTTTAGGATTTTCTTCGGATTTTCTAAAAAAGTCAACAAACCTTTATAATTAAGAGCGGAGGAAGTATTTACTTGGCAAATCTCATCTATTCAGTATTCACGGCTGAGAGAGAAGAGTGAGGCACACCTAAACACTCAAGGGATAGGTTAATATTATTGGACGGTCAGATTATATTGAGGGTTTAATAGTTAAGATTGCATAAAATCAAAAGAACTTCATTTTGAGATAATGGGAAGGAAATAGAAAATAAGTAATGGATAGATACTTTGCCATAAAAGATCTTACCCCATCCATTTACATTTGGTGCAGAAGAAATTAATAACCTAAAGCGCAAGGCAATTGCTTTTTATTAATGTTTATTTAATTACTTACCTACATCAGTACACTGTTGTCATTGAAGGAATTGGTCAGTGGTAACTCGCCAAAATAATGTTAAAACAATTGTACCTATATCTTAAATATAAAATTCAGTTGATGTTTTTGTTGAAGAGATTAAGGAAGGTAAATAAGTAATTTAATCATATCATATATTGAAACAAAACTTGTTTGAAGAAAGATGGCAATTTAATCATATAATATATTATATATCAGTTTATAAGCTAGACAAAATAGTTTGAAGAAAAATAACAATTTTAAGTTCTTGAAAAAAGTAATGTAATTAGATTTTTTAAAATTCTCTAAAAAAAGGTCAATTGAGTCCTATATTTAAGGCTAGCGATAGTAATATGATTAATATGACCGGTAGTTTTGATTTTCCAAATTTACTTTGTTTGCAATAATTATTAGTCCCTAATATTTGAAAAAGACTTGGTCCTACTTTTGACAGTATTAATTCAACTGATGTGACATCACCTAGTTTATGTGACATGCTTATTAGGACAGCTGACATAGTAAATATAATTATTTTGGTTAATTATAAACTATATATTTAACTTAAAAAGAAAATAAGATGACCAAGCTAAATCTTTTGTCAGGCCATTGTAATTTATTAAAATTATGTCATTTATTATGTCAATTGTCCTAATAAACATGCCACATAAGTTATTATAACGATGTTAATGTTACGTCAGTTGAATTAACACCATTAAATGTATGACTAAGTTCTTTTCAAATTTCAGGAATTAACCATTATAAACATAGTAAACTTGAGAGATCAAAACCACATGTTTCAAACTTAAGGGAATAAAAACAAAATTGAATTAAACTTGAAGGACCAAAAGTTATATTAACCCAAAATAATATTAGTCCCTCAACATTTACATCAAAGCTTTTTTTTTTTACAGATTTAATTGGAATTAGTTTTCTACAGGATATTACTTTTTGGGGACTCTTTTGCATGTTATTGAAAACTGAACCGGACCGGCCAGTTCAGACAGAAAACCGGTGAACTGGTATGGTAACCGGTTCGGTTTAATGTGTATTGTAGGGGTGAACCGGACCGGTTGAACCGGTGTGACCGGTCAAATCGGTGGTGAACCGAACCGGTTCATACTAAACTGGTTCACCCTTTTTTTTATAAAAAAAATTAATTAATTTTCCTTATAATTTCATACTAATAAGCCTAAAATCTTAATTTTCTCACCGGTTTAGCCCCAATTTAGTTATTCGATCTAACACTGACCTTTAACCAAATATTCTAACTGGTTTAGTGACCGGTCCGGTTCTTAATACTTTGCTCTTTTGTTGTAATTTTCTTTGTGTCCACTACAGGCAAAAAAAAAATAAAAATAAAAATAAATATATGTATGTGTGTATATATATATATTCGTCAACTAACATTCAAAGTAACGGTAAGTCGGTAACGGACGCCGAACTAAGCACCCCCATTTTGCACCTATTTTGTTGGCGGAAAAAAAAAACGAGTAACATTTTGCATTAAAGTACGAAGATAAAGTTTAGGATTACAGTGATAAAATAAGAAATAGGGCATGAATCTAAAGCAGTTGAGGATATAGGATCTATTAGAATTAGGCATTTGAACATTAGAAAAATTAAAAGTCGCCTTTAAGGCATATTGGATGTCCTAGGGCGTGAATCTAAAGCAGTTGAGGACATAGGATCTATTAGAATTAGGCATCTGAACATTAGAAAAATTAAAAGTCGCCTTTAAGGTATATTGGATGTCCTGGATCAAAATTCAAAAGCAAAGACTCGTTGATGCAACGTTTCATTAATTGCGATTATATATTCTCTCTTTCAATTTCCTTACCTATGGACAATTAAGTTGTTTTTTTTACCGTACCTATGGATAATTAATTGGAACAACTCTTTTCAATGCCCCCATTGTTTGATACTCTTTCCATTTTGTTACAAAGATACGGGTACTTGCTGTGCTTTAAAATATAAGATATAATTTATTTTTTAAAAAAATATTAAAAAAACTAAATGGTTTGAACTAAAAATATAACTATAAGGGAAAATGACAATTAAATACCATTTGAATTTTTAAAACCTAAAAAAGTCATTTAACATTTCATGGACCAAATTGAATTTTTTTAAAAAACAAAATTGTGAAGTGAAAAGTGATATGGAAACTAGCAAATTATATTATTCTTATAGGTAATCTCATTACTTTTATAGCGAAAAATCCCCTCTTTCTTTTATTTTCTAACTTTGCTGAAGTGAAAAGTGATCTACAAACTAGCGAATTCTATTACTATTATTGCAAATCTCATTACTCAACTTGCAAAAATCCCCTATCTCTTATGTCATGGGCATATTTCTCTCTCCTCTGTCACTATGCGTCAGTCAGTGTTAGATAAATAGTGTTTGTCAGAGGAAGAAAGAAAAAATAGATCAGAAAATTATAGCGAAATCCATTACTTTTATGGGCAATCCCATTACTCTTATAATGAAATCCTGCTACTATTTACATCCAAAAATTTGAAAATTTCAATTTGATCAATGTATTTTTGAAATGTTAACATACCTTTTTGGGTTTTACAAATTCACATGGCATTTAAGTGAAATTCTCCCTAGCTATAATACTTTAAAATAATTTAATTATATTTTTAAATATTTAAAAAATTTAATTCTATTTTATATTTAAAATCAAAGGGAGCAGGTAATAAGGGACTCCCTACATCTTTGACATAGGATATATTTAGAGAGTTTGTATTGATTATAAATATAAGACATGTTTTTAATATTTGTCAATTTTTTTTCTAATTTATTAATTTTCTCTCTACAATAATTTAGGAGAAAAGGGGGAAAAAAAAAGAATTAAGGAAGATGAGTAGGTATTTTTTTTTTTTTTGATATATAGATGAGTAGGTATTTGTTAGAATGAAATCGTGCTAATTACTTTGAGGGATTGATAATTTTAAAATATGGGTAAAATGACTTTATTGCACTTTCATCCCCTTAAAAAAATTTAATTGCTCTTTAAATCTTTTTTTAATAAGTGTGTGTTATATATAGAAACATTTATATAAAAAAAATAGAATATCATTCATTTAAATCTAAAGAATTTTTGTGTTGGGGAAGAATTATACAAAAAGTAATTTGAGCTAAAAAGTTTTATTTTTGAAGGAAGTTTACCTATTTTTTTGTCAAAAAGAAAATCAAACTTTATTAATCACATAATTATCACTTGTATGATATTAGTTTTTTTTTCCCTTTACGTTATTGAAATTTCTTTATAAAAAAGTTATTAATGAAAATCTTCATATGTAAGATATACCACACAAGTAATTTTTTTTAATTAGAATAGTTTACTTTTCTTCTCATTAAAAAATCAAGTAAAAATTTAAAATTTTATTTTCAATATTTAAATATAAATTATTTAATTAATATTGGAAGTTTTGCTTTTATTTTTTATTTTTTCTTGAATTATTCTTGATGATCCTGCCACAACAGAAAAAATATTTTGATAAAAATTAAATTTAATCATATTTTATTTCATTATATGATGACGTGGTATATAAATTTACACTTAGTGAAAAAGTAACAAGTCACAAAGCATTTAATTTTTTTTAATAGGAGATATTAGATTACGAGGAGAGAGTAAAGTCATTTAACCTAAAATTAAATTCTAAATTAGGTCGAATTAGGGATTATTTAGAACTTTCATATTTCAAGCATTGAATTTTCCCAATATTTTATATTAATTATCTGAATGAGTATTCTAGTCATATTTATAAGTAATATCAATAAAATTTCACATGAGAAAGAATTTTACCAGTTATATTTTATTGTGTAGACATGATATTTTTGGAGTAGAGTGTATATTGTACAAAAAAAAAAGTAGAATGTAAATTAATTAGGATAAAGTTAAAAAGTTGTCAAAACAATATTTAAAAATTTTCTTGATTATGCTATAACATCAGAGTAGTTCTCTAATTTTATTTATAAGACACTTACATTATGTTTCATGGGAAGTGAACAAACAACAAATTCTATTAACCTTGTTTAAAATTTATTAATTTCCTAATTTTGTTCTTAGTATTACTGGTCTATCTTTTTGCCCGAAATTTAATACTAGCCTATCTAAAAATACAAAATCAATATAAAATATAAATTAAGAGTAAAATTGTATATATCTGCAAAACTTACATTAAAAACTTTAACCACATGCTATTTCAATAATTAATATAAGACATATTAAAGGAGTTAATTTTAGTTCTAAAATAAGACATAATCATCATATTTCTCAATCGTTTTTAATTTACTTTTATGAGATAAGGTCATTTTTGCTTAGGAAGTAACTACTGAGGGGCGCTAGGTGCTTAGGAGTTTTTGTAGGAGCAATTTTGCCCCAAAAGTAACCAAACTACAACATTTTGCCTTGCCGTTAATTTTGACCAAATTTGATCACTGTCTTTAACCAAATTGGACCAGTATGTAACATCCTAATATTTTTAACCCTACTTTTCCAAGTTTTTTACTATAATATACCCATTAAAGGGAGTACATGCTAGAATTAAATGATAATTGATTTCAGCAATTTTTGCTGCATTCCTTGGACTTGATCATGGGCTCCAAATAATTTTAGAAATTATCTAAAATATCATATTAATCTTTTCCAATCTTAATTCAAAACAACGAGGCCCTTTTATATCAAATTCTGGCCCTTTATTCATTTTGAATTCCTCATTTAAGGAGTTAAAAATATCAGAATATTACATGTTTGTCCAATTTAGTTAAAGATAATGGTCAAATGTGGTCAAAGTAACGGTAAGACAAATTTGTTTCAGTTTGGTTACTTCCACGGTAAAATTGTTCCTAAAAAAACTTTCAGACATCCAGCGTTACTTAGTGGTTATTTTTGAGACAAAAATGAACCTTCTCCCTACTTTTATTGATGTATTCTCAATAATAATAAAAGAAGAAAAGAATGAAGGAATTCAAAAAAATAACTAAAATATTTTTTAAAATATATATTAAGTTACTTAAATTAACTAATTTTTTTTAATCTAATTAAATTAAGAAATACGTTCGAAATGGCAACTTGTTAAAATACACCTTCTTTCTCTGATTCTCTCGGCTTTAACTAAAAGAATTTTTTACAAGACAAAAAAAAAAAAACTATAATGCTCTAACTTTTTAGCAAAGCTAAGTAGAGAGGTAAGTCCTAGTGTGTTAGCGCGTGCTAAGTACTCTCCAGTTGATTAATCAACATCGGTTAATGAACTTGTTTTTACGACCCACGCCCTTTGATGGGTCGATAAATAGAATTTGTTATGATACTATACATAAAGAAAAAGAAAATTTAGAATAAAATAATGAAAGTGAGTGTAATAAATTAGGGTTAATATAATTTTGATCTACCTTCGTTTTAATTTTATTCCTCAAATTTTAAATAGCATGTTCTTCAAATTTCGTTCCATAACAAATATTAGTTCCTTGCAACCCATGAACCTATTGGCACAAATATCCAGTGGGAGGGTGAAAGTGAACTCGAGACCTCTACCAACAATCAAACTCAAACACCACAGCACAAAGCAAAAAATATTAGTTAGTGGGTTAAGTTGCATTCAGAACTATAATATATTTTTTAAGGAAGCATCTAGCATCTCAAAATGTATTGTTAATGTCATCTTGAAATATTTTTTTAAGTGCATCCAATATTTTAAAATAATTTTTTATAATCCAATCTAACACTCTAAATTATTTTTTTAAATGCATCAAATATCGTAAAATATTTTTTGGTGCACCCAGTATCAAGGCTTAAAGAATACATTCTTTTTTTTTTTTGTATTAGGCACAAAGAATATTTTAGGGTACTCATACACTTGAAAAATAGTATCAGGGTGTTGAATGCACTGTAAAATACTTTAGAATGCAAAGTGTCAATGAAAAAATATTTTAAAGTGTAAGTTGCACCTTAACTATTAACAAAAACTTAAAACATTTTGCTTTAAAGAGACTTGTTTGTTTGGATTAGTTGTTTAGAATAATTTTTATGGATTTTGTGGTAAGTATGTAAGAGAAGTTTTATTTCGACTTATACAAATCTATGTTTTAGAAGTGAAACCAAACAAACCGAGTATAATCAAGATTTGAATGATAAAAATTAAAATAAGGTTAAATTTAAAAATAAAAGATATATTACCCAATAAATTATTTGGGAAGAAGTTTAATAATCAAAGGGATTTATTTACATTTGTCCCCCAACCATAAATAATATTTACAAAACTTTAAGTACTTAAGTACAAAGATTTACAGTTATATGGGGCCAATTATAAGTTTAAGCAGCTCCAAATGTTAATTTTTGCCACGGACACTGCAATTCCTCCACTAGTTAGTTACTGTTTCCATGGCATCTCTCCGTGCTCCCATCTTACGCTAAGAGCAGTTCTTGCTGTCTTTTTCTTTCTCTGTCACTCTTAGTCCTTACTCGTTGATCTTTTTCTTCCATTTTCTGTCTGTGTCTCTTCCGACGTCGTCGTCGTCCTCTTCGTCCTCCGGCAACTAGAGCCGCCGTGAAGAATTGTGTCCGTACAGTTTATTGGACCTTCCACTCATTTTAGATTGATTTGGCCGTGTATGTTAAGGTTGGTTTTCCTCTTCCTCGTGCATCGATAATATAAATGATACAGCTTCTTTTAGCTCCAGTGAAGCTACGTTTGAGCTCTCCAATAGGGGATTCCTTGAATTTGGTGCTTCAAAGTCTGAATTTACACTTGCCATCTTCATCAATAAAGCTCCATAAACTCAAACCCTAGCCATCCTCACCATTAACGACGTTACTCCATCTGTCCCTCAATTGTTCGGCGCCTCGCTCACAAACTACGTCACTCTCTCTTAGCTCTTGCTCTCTAGTTCCAGCTCTGCTTTTCGATCTCTGCCTTTGAACTCACGGCTAAATCTTTTCTTAACCACAGTCTCTTGTGATTCATAGGCAGAAGTCTCCATTAGATCTTCGTCGTGTAAGTATGACCTGCTTCCTCCACACTTTCACCATGCTTTGGTTTCTTCTGCTATGCTCCCTTTTCACTTTCTTCTGCTAGAATTCCGAGATTATTTTTGTCTCTCTGTGTGTGTAATATTTTCGGGCTCGCTCAGTTTCTTTTTTATTTGATAAGTGGATGAAAAATCTCAACATTGCTTGACTAGTTGAAGCTAAACTTTCAAACTGAGTTGCTCGACTTTCGGTTTTTTTAGCATGCTCTGATGCAACTATCAAGGGATCATAATTTCGCAAGTTTATTTTAGTGACGTCAAATGAAATATTATGATCTCAGTAGGAGGATTTTCCCCTAAACGTTGACAGATGAAATTTTGTAGCCTCGGGAGAAATTGATTGTGTCTAATTATGAAAAGTTTACTCATGTAATTTGTTCTTGTATTAAATTATGTGATCGAAATATATATCATATTGAGTATAGAGTCTTTACCTTGTGAGCAACAAAAATTATATGAAATTTGTGTTAAATCTCATTCTTGATTTTTCCTCGCTTATATAATTGTCAATGGAAGATGCGATAAATCATACATTTGGGTTTATGTTTCTTCTTGAATTGATTTATGCTTTTATACACCCTTCTTAATACCTTTGGAATCCTCAGTGATAGACGGTTTGCTGGTGGGTAAGTTTTAGTAGTTTGTTAGATTTTGGCTCATGGGTAAATCCTTTCCTTGATTTTTCTAGAATTGATATGTGTGTTTTTACGGGTTTGCTTAGATTAATATCATATTTCTTTCCTTCCTTTGTATAATCTCTTTGCTGCATACCTATCGATTTCCTGTGCTTATCTAGAACTGTACGCCAAGATGAATTTTGTATTCCTGAAACATGATGAGAAATTCAATTGGAACTTAGGCATTTCATGTAGCTTAACTTTTATTTTGACATGGCTTGACTTACAAATTGTTGCAGGAAATGATGTCTAATTTGTTTTTATATTTCAGGAATATCATTCTTATGGAAGTTTGAAGAATTTGATTGTGAGGAGTCTGCATAGGTGTTTCTTTTACATCTTGCCTCTTGAAGGTCCTTTATTGTCATAAAAAATCATAATGGTTTCTAGGTCGTATTCTAACTTGCTAGAGCTTACTTCCTGTGGTTCCCCAACTTTTGGTCGGGAGAAGAAGAGGCTTCCTCGAGTGGCAACTGTTGCTGGAGTACTTTCAGAACTAGATGATGAGAACAACAGTGCTGGCTCTGATGCTCCCTCATCGATCTCTCAAGATAGGATGATTATTGTTGGTAACCAGCTTCCTTTGCAAGCTCACAGAAAAGATGATGGTAAGTGGGACTTCACCTTGGATGAAGACTCTCTTCTTTTACAGCTGAAAGATGGCCTAGGAGATGATGTAGAAGTGATTTATATTGGATGTCTTAAAGAAGAAATTGATGTAAGTGAGCAAGATGATGTTGCTCAGTATTTGCTTGACACTTTCAAATGTGTACCCACGTTCTTACCTCCTGAGCTTTTCAGCAAATTCTATCACGGGTTCTGCAAGCAGCATCTATGGCCATTATTTCACTACATGCTTCCACTGTCACCAGATCTTGGAGGTCGATTTGATCGGTCTCTTTGGCAAGCTTATCTTTCTGTGAATAAGATATTTGCAGATAAAGTAATGGAAGTCATTAGCCCTGATGATGACTTTGTGTGGGTTCATGATTACCATTTGATGGTTCTGCCAACATTTTTGAGGAAGAGATTTAACAGGGTGAGGCTAGGATTCTTCCTCCACAGTCCATTCCCTTCCTCTGAGATTTACCGAACACTTCCTGTAAGGGATGAACTTCTTAGAGCTCTTTTGAACTCTGACCTTATTGGGTTTCATACGTTTGATTATGCAAGGCACTTTCTCTCATGTTGCAGTAGAATGCTCGGGCTTTCTTATCAATCCAAGCGAGGCTACATAGGCCTTGAGTACTATGGTAGAACTGTTAGTATAAAGATTCTTCCTGTTGGAATCCATATTGGGCAACTTCAATCTGTTATGAATCTTCCTGAGACAGAGAGTAAGGTCTCAGAATTGCGAGACCAGTTCAGAGGTCAAACTGTGATGCTAGGGGTTGATGATATGGATATCTTCAAAGGAATTAGCTTAAAACTTTTGGCCATGGAGCAATTGCTCTACCAACATCCAGATAAGAGGGGCCGAGTTGTTATGGTTCAAATTGCAAATCCTGCAAGAGGACGGGGGAAGGATGTACAGGAGGTACAAAGTGAAACTCATGCCACTGTAAAAAGGATTAATGATACATTTGGAAGGCCTGGATACACTCCTGTTGTCTTGATTGACACACCACTGAAATTCTATGAGCGAATAGCTTATTATGTGATTGCAGAATGTTGTCTTGTTACAGCTGTAAGAGATGGTATGAACCTTATACCCTATGAATATGTCATATGTCGACAAGGAAATGAGAAACTAGACCAGATTTTGGGGATAAATTCATTTTCTCAAAAGAGGAGCATGCTGGTGGTATCTGAATTCATTGGGTGCTCCCCTTCATTAAGTGGGGCAATTCGAGTGAATCCATGGAACATTGATGCTGTTGCTGAAGCTATGGATTCTGCCCTTGTAACCCCAGACTCTGAAAAACAGATGCGACATGAGAAACATTATAGGTATGTTAGTACACATGATGTTGCATATTGGGCACGTAGCTTCTTGCAGGATTTGGAAAGAGCATGTAGAGACCATCTTAGAAGGAGGTGCTGGGGCATTGGTTTTGGCCTGGGATTTCGGGTCATTGCTTTAGATCCAAATTTCAGAAAGCTATCAGTTGAACACATTGTTTCGGCTTACAAGAGGACCAAGCACCGAGCAATCCTTTTGGATTATGACGGTACCATGATGCAGCCAGGAACAATTAGTACAACCCCAAGTGCTGATGCTGTTGGAATCTTGAAGAGCCTGTGCAGCGACCCTGATAATGTTGTTTTCATTGTTAGTGGGAAGGAGAGAAAGACTCTGACTGATTGGTTTTCTTCATGTGAAAGCCTAGGGATTGCTGCAGAACATGGTTACTTTTTGAGGTTTGTTATTTGTTTTACTAGTTTTCCTATGATCCCAAAGAGAAGCTGAATATAGAATTGCTGCATAATGCATATTGTCGACTTTTATGTTTGGATGGAGAGAAAAGTAGAGAGAGAGGAGGAGAAAATGAATATTAGGTTTGAAAACTTCCATAAATGGTATAGAAATTTACTATTTTTAGAAGTTTTCTCCCCTAATTTTCTTTCCTCCTAATTTTTTCTCCATCCAACATAGGGTTAGTGTGCTCTCATGTTTTTATTCCAAGCATGCTGTATTCAACTTTCATTTTCTCTTTTGGGTCTGAAATATGGTAGGAATGGCATCATTCTTTATTGTTTATTTTTATTTTGGTTGAGTTTCATTCAATGATTAACTTGGGGGTTTATCACTTTGTTCCCCAGGACAAGTAATGCTGCAGAATGGGAAACTTGTCTTTCTGTACCAGATTTTGACTGGAAACAGATCGCTGAGCCAGTAATGCAATTATACACAGAAACAACGGATGGTTCTAACATTGAGGCAAAAGAGAGTGCTTTAGTTTGGAATTATCAGTATGCAGACCGTGATTTTGGTTCGTGCCAGGCTAAGGAGCTTCTAGACCACCTGGAAAGTGTTCTTGCCAATGAACCTGTTTCTGTTAAAAGTGGCCCACACATTGTGGAAGTTAAACCCCAGGTTGGTAGTCAAAACTTATCCTTCCAATTTTAGTTCATCTAGGGTTGTCCCTAGGGAATTAAAAACTGCACAACCTAATGACCCATAGAAGCTGTACCATTTTCTTTGCTTATTAAATGAACGAACCCTAATCTGACCATATCCTATAATCAGTTACTCTTGAAGAAATAGTTTCATGCATATGCTTCTTTAAGTATCACAATAGGAAAGAATCTATGAAAATGAACTATGAATTTGATCCGACTGTGATCATGTTTTGAGGCACTGGGGCCCTTTGCTACTTTATCATATAGATAGATAATTCTGTTTGACACTCTTTTGTTTGAAACAAACACTCTTTTGTTTGAAACAATCACAAGTTGTCCAGATTGCTTCTGCTAAATTTCATTTAACTATTGTGGTTAAATCTAGCCTTATTAACTCTGTTTATCCTGGGTATCCTCCCCACCCTAACATCTAATTCCCAAATTTTATTTGAGTTTTCATTTTTGGCCTTCAATTTTTTTGGCAAAACACAACTAATTTCCAATCTTTAACGGCAGGGTGTCAGCAAGGGAATTGTAGCAGAACTTCTTCTCGTAAGGATGCGTGAGAAGGGAGTAATTCCAGATTTTGTTCTCTGCATTGGGGATGACAGATCAGATGAGGACATGTTTGAAGTAATCATGAGTGCGAGGGAGTCCTTGTCGCCGGTCGCTGAGGTGTTTGCCTGCACCGTAGGGCAGAAACCAAGCAAGGCCAAGTATTACCTGGAAGACACAAGCGAGATATTGAGAATGTTGCAAGGCCTTGCCTATGCTTCAGAGCTGTCGGTTAAATGTTCTCTCCAAACTTCATCACACTGAGCACATTTTTCTGACCATGGTTAGCCTCAATCCTTATTTATAAAGCTGTCCTGTGGGATATTCTTGCATTGCTTTGTAATCCAACATGCCAAGTCATGTTGCTTCACTGTTACCTAGTGCATCCAGGTTTCGTTTCCAAGTAGATGTATTTAATGATGTATCTAGTTATTTCTGCATCTCCATTTCGATTCGATGTACAACGTTATTCTCCAATCGGAACGAATGATAGGGCTTGAGTTGTGAGTATCCCACCATATTATTATTGTTTTTTTGGGAGGGTATTGCCGTAGTGGGACGATTTTTTATTGTATGAAAAGACAAAATAAAATTAAGGCGACTAGATAAAATGCATAAACTAGACCTAAGGAAATTACAAAATGTAATTTTTGTGACAAAAGAAAAATTTTAAAAACAGGGTAAAGATTTCCTGTCAGGCAATATTAAGATCTAACAACAATTTTGGAAAAATCCCATTTAGTTTATCCCTTCAAAATGCTCAAATCTCAAATTGGTCTTCCCAATTCGGCAAATCGCAATCTTAAATTAGTCCAAGGTGACCAAATTTAAGATTTAAGGAAGGAAAATTCTATTTAAAAACTCTCAAAATTGCAAAATCCTAAATCATTGACTCCAACGTGAATGATACCATAATAATAACTGTGAACTAATCTGAGATGTAAAAATGTTTTAAATTTACTTATTTACCCTTTCTCTCCTTTCATCTCTCCCTTCTAACCCTCCAATCCATCTCCAAGCGAAGTATCTCTTCTCATTTTCTGTTGTGTCACCACCAGAACGTGGCTCCTCCCTCCGGGCATGTTTCCGGCTTTTTTATTGAAATATAACAAAAAAAAAAAATTCCGAAATCCAATACTTTAAAAAGTATTTATCCAAATGATATAAGTAAAACTGTCCTTTGGTTAAGCGAATTTCGAAAATCACACATTACTTATACGAGTTCTTCACAAAATAGGAGAGAGAGGGAAAATATTGCATTAAACTCGCACATATATTGTGCGAGTTCAGTGGGACCCAATACTACACCATAGGAATATGCACCTGGGGCCCACACTGCTATGAACTCGCATAAAGCTTATGCGAGTTCACTAAATTTGCATAAGCTTTATGCAAGCTCAGTGATGACTGCGTGGAAGGAACAAAGTCCAAATAGGCTTGAGGGGCATTATGATTTAGGTACCAAGGCTCACACAACAACATTGAATAATATGCCAAAAAAAAAGAAGGATGTTTCTGTACTACTAAGAAACACGTAAGATAAAACACCTACTCTTTGACTACCAAACACGTTTTTTGTTTTTTTTATTATAGTTTGATATAAAAAGGAGTAATTATTATCTCATGTTGCCTCTAGTCTCCTACTACTATGTAGGACACCTTTTTCAGAAGATGTTAATTTTTCAAAAAATTTTGAGCCATTTGATAAGTTTTGAGCCATTGGATTCTTAATAATAAGAATATCTCAATTAACAATAGCAGCATAAACAATTCACAGCGTAAATACGTAGCATAAACAATTCACAGCATGAATCCAGTGGCACTTTCATAATTACAAAAAAAAAGGTAAAAAGTGATTTATTTGAGATTTTCGATTTCGTAGTTCTGATTTATCTTTTTTCTATTTTGACTATTTTTTTAAAATTTTCTCAATAATTTAAGTCCTTAAAAATCCCCACTTTATTTTTCTTTACTGCTGTATGCTCTTATTAAACATAAGCATTTAATGCTCCTCAAACTTATCAAATGGCTCAAAATTTTTTGAAAAATTAACATCTCCTGGAAAGGTGTCCTACATAGTAGCAGGAGACTAGAGGCAACATGAGATAATAATTACTCCTTTTTATATCAGACTATAATAAAAAAGACAAAAAAACGTGTTTGGTAGTTAAAGATTAGGTGTTTTATCTAACGTGTTTCTGAGTAGTACAGAAACATTTTTTTTGGCATATTATTTAATGTTATTGTGTGAGCCTTGGTACCTAAATCATAATGCCCCTCAAGCCTATTTGGACTCTATTCTTTCCATGCAGTCATCACTGAACTCGCATAAAGCTTATGCGAATTTAGTGAACTCGCATAAGTTTTATGCGAGTTCATAGCAGTGTGGGCCCTAGGTGCATATTTCCACGGTGTAGTATTGGGCCCATTGAACTCGCACAATATATGTACGAGTTAAGTGCAATATTTTCCCCCTCTCATACTTTGTGAAGAACTCACATAAGCAATGTGCGATTTTCGAAACCCGCATAACCAAAGGGTGATTTTGCTTATAGCATCTGGGTAAATACTTTTTAAAGTATTGGATTTCGGGATTCATTTATTTTTTTGTAATATTTCAATAAAAAAGCCCATGTTTCCTCCGTGGCAGGGTCGCTCATCAGTTATTTATGTGTGTGTTTGGATTAAATATTGCAATTGGTACTTTTATAAAAGTAAGATTAAGTAATTTGATTTATATTTAGAATGGATGTATTTGGATTAAAGATTGCAATCAATATTTTTGTAAAAGAAATATTGAGTAAAAGTAAGATTGGTTAAAAGTAAGATTGGGTAATTTGATTTGTGTTTGGAATAAAAATTGCAGAAGTTACTTATGCAAAAGTAAAACTTGTTTGGTTGAAATTTTGTAAAAGTAACTTTTGATGGAAATGAATGAAAAGGGCATGAATTATATTATATAGATTGCACACATATATATCTAAATATATTGTGATATTTATACTACCTTCGGTCATCATTATAAGACCTAGTTGACTCTTTTGACTTCTTTAATTTCTTCAAAAAAAATCAATTAAGTCTTATAATTAGGATCGAAGGGTGTCTTATTACATGTAAATATAGTGTGATATATATACTACCTCCGTTCCTAATTATAAGACCTAGTTGACTCTTTTAGATTTATTAATCTCTCCAAAAAAAACCAACTGAGTATTATAATTAGGACCGGATGGAGTCTTATTACATATAAATATAATGTGATATTTAGACTACCTCCGGTCTTAATTATAAGACCTAATTAATTATTTTGGATTTATTAATCTCTCAAAAAAACCCAATTAAATCTTATAATTAGGATCAGAGGAGATAAATTATAACAGACAATAAATAAATAAAAAAATTGCCCCAAAGGAGTTGGACTAAATCAGACCAAAAGCAACATATTAGATGCTTTTACTTTTAGCCACAGTTCCATCATGAGTATAATGACTCTGGACGGTAAACCAAACATGCGTATTCCGTTTTTAATTCCAATCTGATCACAATCAGTCCAAAAGCATCTTCAAACAGCGGGCCAAATATGCACTAATTTGATTTGTGTTTGGAATAAAGATTGCAAAATTTACTTATGCAAAAGTAAAATTTGTTTGGTTGAAATTTTCTAAAAGTTATTTTTTATGGGAAATGACTGTAAAGGGCATGATTACATATATATAAATATATAAATATATTGTAATATTTATACTACCTCTGGTCCTAATTATACGGCCTAATTGACTTTTTTGGCTTCCTTAATCTTTCTAAAAAAATCAATTGTGTCTTATAATTAGGATTGAAGGGAGTCTTATTACATGTAAATATAGTGTGATATTTATACTACCTTCTATTTTAATTATAAGACCTAGTTGACTCTTTTGGCTTCCCTAATATTTTTTAAAAAAACCAAATAAGTCTTATAATTAAGACCGGAGGGAGTCTTATTTACATGTGTAAATATAACGTGATATTTATACTACATTCTGTCTTAATTATAAGACCTAATTGACTCTTTTGGCTTCCTTAATCTTTCCAAAAAATACCAACTGGGTTTTATAATTAAGACTTGAGGGAGTTTTAGTGATATTTATACCACCTCCTGTCTTAATTATAAAATCTAGTTGACTTTTTTAGCTTCTTTAATATCTTTAAAAAATTAATTGAGTTTTATAATTATGACTATAAAGAATAAATAATGACAGAAAATTAAAGAGAAAGAAAAACCCCCAAACGTCCTGTACCCATCATCGGAAGAAAAGCACCATTTTGGGTGCTTATGGAGCTGCAGTGCGTTTCATCCAATTGCCACGATGTATCTCAACGATGGACCAAACATGCAAAAAAAAAATCCAATTGCAATATGACAAATTGGAGGCAAATCGTTCCAAACGGAAGCTACCAAACACACACAATACAAATTGCTAAAGGCACCAAAGGCCTTATAGCCTAGTGGTAATGATATCTCCCAAGTGGGAGGAGGTCACAGGTTTGATCCCATCGTTGTAACTTCAGGCCGTTAGTGCCTGCCCGAGCCTATGAGCTCCATTTTAAAAAAAAAAAATTGCTGAAGGCACTTACATAAAAGTAAAATTTGTTTGGTTGAAATTCTTAAAAGTTACTTTTGATAGAAAATAAGTGAAAATGACAAGAATTATATTATATAGTTTACACACACACATAAATATATTGTGATATTTATACTACATCCAGTCCTAATTATAAAACCTAATTAGCTCTTTTGGCTTCTTTAATCTCTTAAAAAAAAAAATCAAATGGGCCTTATAATTATGATCGGAGGGAAGCTTATTATATGTAAAAATAACGTAATATCTATACTACCTCTGGTCTTAATTATAAGACCTAGTTGACTCTTTAGCTTCCTTAATCTCTCCAAAAAATCAATTGGGTCCTATAATTAGGACTGGAGGTAGTCTTATTACACGTAAATATAATATGATATTTATACTACCTTGGATGCTAATTATAATACCCAATTAAATTTTTTTAGAGAAGTGAAGGAAGCAAAATAGGTTATTTAATTATATCATATATTGTGTTTTATGATATTATATATTAGTTTATAAGTAAAAAAAATAGGTTGAAAAATGATAAATTTTAATACTTTAAAATAAGATAATTAGCTTTTTTAAGATTATTTAAAAAGTCAACTGAATTTTATAATTATGACTGAAAGAAATAAATTATAACAAGGACCAAAAAAGAGAACTGTAACAATCGTGAACAATGGATCGGTGATAAAAGCATAAAAACGCTGCTTCTCCAATCTGGCCGTTTAGGCTACTATACATGATAAAAGAAATCGTTGATCCAAACACACCCTACATTTCAAGTTTGTGCTTTGACTTCTATCGTTGACTAGCAGAAAGAACAAAGCACTGCATTGGCTCCCAAAATTTTTAATTAAAAAGTAGAGTATATTATGAATATATTTACCACGAAATACACGTATGCTAGCTTCGTCATCCCCTGGTTTATTTTGCATTAAAAGCTGGCATCCTTGCATGGTATTAACTATAGTTGCTCATGGGAACAAGGAGAGGATGAGCAAGTAAATTATAATGTTTGGTGTGAGGGACATAGAATACTCAAGGATTGGGAATCCCATGAAAGTGGGATTGATGTAAAACCACATCTATCTCTGGTATTGGCAAAGCAGTATATGAATTGAAAAATGTTGGGGCAAAATTATCCCCGTTTATAAATATTTTTAGATCAATATCCTCATCTTATTCTTTGTATTACTGCTCGATCTCTCGCTTCTCCATACTTGTCTTCAATCCTATCTTTGATCACCTTCTCCATATTTAATTAGTTATATTTTCTTTCATCTTCGATCTCCAGTCTTTGCCAATGGTGCCCACCCCTTATCTTTCCTTTTCTTTCTAATATTTTCTTCTTCTATGTCGACATGGAATTCTTCATCATATAGAGTATGGTTTACAATTTTCGTTTTTTTCAAATTTTTTTAATTTGATGTATAATCTATGAGAATCTCATTCATGTATTCAGTTATATGTGAATTGATAAATCTATTTTTTTTAATTTTTTTTAAAAATATTAAATTTTCACATAAATGAAATCTCAACATTACTTATTAAATATTGTTGATAATTTAATATTTACTGATATCATATCTATCTTAAAAATATAAATATAAGATATTATGATTATATTTGAATAGATATAGTTAGATATCTATACCAAATATCATCAAATGTACAATATATTTTTGTTTTCCAATGCAAATTTAGAATTTCCTACATTTTTGACACAATTAATTAATTATATTGTAAGTTAGATGAAAAAATGAAGTCTAAAAATAATATCAAACGCTCAAATATTAGAACGACTAGTTGCGAAGAAGATAGGGTGATGAAATTTAGGGTTAAATAAGGATATCATGTGTTTTCATAAATTATGTTATATTATAAAATAAAATTAATGATAATATTTCCATTAAATATTACTTGCTACCAAACATAATTTAATAGTTTAATCCTTATCCTTGTCCCAGTCCCTTTCGCTATCCTAGTCCCTTTCCAATCCATTAAAACTTAAGCCATGCACCAAATAGGGCCCTAGGGTTGAATGAAAATAAACCAAAGATTGCACTATAGGGTGCAACAATTGGGTTGTTCTCCATTTTGGAGGAGCTTTTATTGCATCCTAAGCAATCTAAATGTCTGAAATACAATATAAACAAGTGAAAAGGGATTGATTTTCTTTTAAACTATCTACCATGCAAAATTGATAAATGACCTAAAATACTATATTCTTTTGGTACTTTAGATATGATGGAGTGTAAATAGAAATGGATGGAGTGAATCTGAAAAATGGCTCGCAATGACCATCATAGTTCAAGAAATAATAATGGGAGTTCAAGTTGCTAGGTTAGTAAAAAATAATGTCCAAAAAAGAACCTTTGAGCCTTTTTGACTTGGTTTGATTGAACATTTCAAGGCAATGTCTAACTCCTTTAATTGAAACTTAATACAAAACACTAATAATTGCAATCAAGTCCCTCAAAATACAGAACCTCAAACACCATTGAAGCTAGTGCATTAATTAATGATTATTTCTACCTTAAAAAGTAATCATTTTTAATACACTATTAAAAACCAGTGGGAATGCAATTATGAAGTTTTCTAGAATATCTAGCCCCATCAACCGATGAGTCTAGCATAAAAAAAGAGGAATCCTACTCTTGTGATGCCATTAAGCACTCTTAGTGGTTCCAAGGTAATTCAAAATCAACTTCATATCCAAACAGTGTCATACAAGATAATAGAGAATTGAAAGAATTATAATGAAACAAATATGTAACTATATATATTGATGAGCACAATGTTCAACATCAACTAATCCAAGTCACAATTTAGTTCATACAAATGTTAAACAAAAAATCTCAGTCTTAACTAAAAGTTACAATTCCCAAAACTAAAGAAATCATAAATACATATTCAAACTAATGAACTATAACTAGAACTCCCATTTGAAGCATTTGGAACTCATGCCTTAACACCTAAGCAATAGCCAATGAGGGATGAACAAAAATGAGATGAAAAAGTGATAAAGATGCAGAAAATGATGTAGCACGAGTGGAAATGGCCGAAGAGAAAAGAGATGGAAGATGAATGGGAGTGAAGGAGTGGAGGAATAAGTCAATTCTGGGATATTTAATCAGATAAAAGTTTGGTCTATTCGATTAAGGGTTGGGTTATGTATTTTGGATTCCTGACAAACCAATTGAATAGCCAAGAACATGTATTACCAAATGTCATTGAAGGGAGTGACACAGTGGTAACACTTCATTTTCTTATTTTTCTTTCTCCTCTTCTCAAGTTTTCGTTCTTCATAACTTCTTAATTTAAAACAATTCCAAACAAGATAAAATGTCCCCAAAAAATAGGTTTAATCAAAAGAAATCACAGAAACATATTTAATATGCACTTTTAAACCTTAATTTTCTTGCAACTACTCATCTCAAATTATATACAAATCATACAATAATGGCTTGAATTCATGTTAATTACCCTAAAATGGCATAGAAAATGTATGTAAATAATATTAGGATTTGTCGCTCAACAAAAGATAATAGAGGATTCTTATTCTTTTTCTACTTATGGTGTGATAATGAAGATATTTGTAGACAATAAATTGATAATTTAAAGTTGTGCTTCTTCAAGCATTGTAATTCTTTAATTAAAAAGTCATAACTATAACTATTTATTAAATTTATGAACCATGTTGATTCATGAACCGATATAAATTCCTTAATTTGTAAAAACATGACTTTTCAAAATACATATATTTATTTTAAAACATCCAATAATATTCGAGGGACTTTTTCTTTGACACACCATTTTTTTTTTGCTAGGTATCTTTGACACACCATCACACAAATATTTACAACAATACATTAACATTTGTAATATTAGTCATTTATTTTAAAGTTAACAAATTTTAAAAGAACTTCTATTTATGTTATAATAGTAGTTTATTTATTTTTTCATAACAAATAATAGTTTCTAGAAATATACAAATGTTAAAATATGTAAATGAAGGTGTAAATAAAAAGAATAATTGTATCAAAAAATGAAAGGAAGAAAAATTTATGAATTTTCATAAATTAAAGTTAATGATTATATTTTTATACTTAAAGGCTGATGCCTATAACATAACAAATTAAATTATAAGGGTTTACTTTAAATAAAATAAACTACAATTATTGAGAGAATTGAGGACAAGTCCCTAAAAATGGAGTATACACAGTGTGGAGTCTAATTTAAGTCCTTTTCATCAATAAAATTTTTAGTGAGGACTTTCATCCAATTTCTCTATTGGTAATAGCCTATGGATTAATTTTTCTTTAATTTGAAAGAAATTAAAACAAATTCTCATTAAAAATTTTATTTATGTTCTCATTAATAAACTTTTCCATGGACTGTTCCTTAATCTTCCCAATTTTACCTGTGGTGTCATTTTTTTTTCCATACCCGCGCCTTTATGCCTTTATGCGAGGCTAATTCTTGTTGCTACGTCGCGTTACCCAAAAACCAAAAAAAAAAAAAAAAGAAAAAAAGAAAAAAAGAAGGGAGAATTCCAGAAAAATACCTCCTCAAATTCTAAAACTCCAAAAGGGATGTTAACATTTTAAAAAGACATTAAGGTACCATGGACCAAATTAGGGTTTTGAAATTTTGCTAACATGAATAGTGACCAACATGAAGTAGCGAAAACCATTACTCTTCTGGTGAAAACTATTACTTAAATGGTGAAAATCCGATACTGTTCAGGTCACGGCTACATTCCTCTCTCTCATCTGTCAGATGAACAGTGTTAATGTCAGTGTCAGATGAACAGTAGAGGAGGGGAGAGAGAAAGTGATCAGCACGAAGTAGCGAAAGCCATTACTTTTTTTGCGAAAACCATTATTCAAATGGTGAAAATACACTACTGTTCACGTCAGCGGATTTTAAAGGGAGAGAGTGATTAACACAGACCAACACGAACTAGCGAAATCCATTACTCTTCTTGCGAAAACTATTACTCATCTTGTGAAAATTACTACTTTCATGTCAGCGAATTTCAAAATCTCAATTTGGTCTATAGTACCTTAGTGTCTTTTTGAAGTGTTAACATCTTTTTGGGGTTTTAGAATTTGAGGAGGTATTTTACTAGAATTCTCCCAAAAAAGAAAATGAAGAAGAAGCAAGAAATTAAAAAATAAAAAATAAAAATACCTGACCGCTGAGGGCAAAGGCCAGTTTTGTGCGGAACTTTGGCCTTCTCAGAACTTACGCACTTTCTCGACAAAGCCCAGAGGAAGAGAGTTCTTTGTGACGGTGGGTTCGAAAGAAGTAGACAAAGGCAGAGGGTACCAACCTGGCTTCACTGTGATATAGCTTTCACATTTAAGAGAACTCGTTTTCAACAGAGTGAGAAGCAAGGATAGTGGGAGGAAGGCTTAAGAAAGATGAGTATATGGAACTATGTGGTCACGGCTCACAAGCCCACAGCCGTCTTTCACTCATGCGTCGGCAATTTTACCAGTCCTCAAGACCTCAATCTCATTATTGCGTAAGGACCATTTCTACCCGTTGTTCAATATGTCTGCTAGGGCTCTCAATTTCATTTCCATTTCTGTATTTTTTTTTCCGTTTTGGATTCTGTTTGCACATTTTCGTGAATTTTCAATCTTATGCATTGTCTCGAACAACTAATACAGTGAAACGTAGGTTTTCTGTATGTTTAGCATTTGTGTTTGGAATCTAGCGAGCCAGCTGATGCCAAGTATGCGATTTTTGTTTCCAAGGCTTGTTAGTGTGTTCTTTCTATGGACTTGACGTTTAGTTTTGCAAGTTTATTCAGAGTAAATGTATATAATTCATATAGGGGTGTTAATATTTTAATATAATGTTGCCCTTTGATCCTGTTTGAGTTTGTTATAAGCATTGTCCCTTCAGCTTCAGCCCTCTCCCTGAATAGATTGAAGATGAAAGAACAGGGTGGATTTCTCGTTTCCTTTTTAATGACAGTTTGCGCACCGTCCCTTTATTAATTAGAACTCATGATTTCTAAATTTATTAGCATAAAATAAGACTGATGTGGTTATGATATACATCTGCTGATACATATATACATATCCAAGTTAAATGATTTATAATGTTGACAGACTTTAATTGAAATTTCTAGTATGTAATTGTATCGGATTATTCTCATCTAATTTTTCTGTTTTATATGCTTCCAGGAAATGCACGCGGATTGAGATTCATTTGCTTACTCCTCAGGGCTTGCAGGTATATTTTGTGCATTTGTTTTCTTTGTTTTATGCTCTGAGTTGGATGGAATTCTCAATTCAAGGGATAGGTTTTCTGTATGTCACACTGTTTGGATAGGTTTTCTGTATGTCACATAACACTAGTGTCTTTGACTTTTTCAGTAGTCATATAATATAGAAATCAAATTTTTCTTCAATAGCCGAATATAAAATACTCACATCTGGGACTCATTTTTAAGATTTGGGAAAAGACTAAAGCACGTTATTGTTTGGTGGTGCATATGATTCTGGTTTACTGTCACTTGCATTAACTTTCTTTTTCAGATAAATAAAAACCGGAAATTTGCGTTCATGTTTCTAGTAAAATTTGATATGTATGGAGGTGTTGATTTGCCACTAAAATTAATTGCATTAGCACTTGTGTCATGTTCCAACTGTCTGATTTCCTTCCCCTACTGTTTTTTCTTAAAACTTTTCTGTTCCTCAGAGGTATGATGTTAATCTAACCATAGGGTGTAAGATACTTATCCTTTCTAATTAAAATTTCTTCTTTCACCAACAAATAGAATGAAATGAACCAGTGTGCTTCAGCAAGATATTAAAGGAATTCTTTTTTTCTTTTTTTTTAAATGCATTGGGAGGATTTGAACCTTTGACACCTATCCACACCTCACCCCAACTTTACCCTTGAGCCAGCCTCAGGTGGCTTTAAAGCACACTTAATAATTCATGTTATCATAACAGTGGATTTAAAGCGCACACAATGAATTTGAAAAGAACAAATGATACCGATCCTTCTAAATGACTTGGTAAAATGCAATGACATGCACACACACATTCTTGGTTTTTTCATAGAAGAGAATTGATTTTGGCTTGTCTGGTGTTTTTGTTGTCCATTTTATCAAGTCATTCTTAATTGTCATTTTAAGAAAAATAGATATAACCACATTTACTTTTGGTATTATCTTTAAAAAGGTCAATAGATGTGCAATTTATTTAATCCTTTATATTGGTTTTATTTTGAATGCTATTTGTGGAACCTTTTTAATCCCTGTTCTTGGATATTTTTTGTTAACTCTCAAGTGTTTAACTCCCTTGTTAACTCTCAAGTGTTTAACTCTCTTCTACTCTCTCAATCTCAGTAAGTATCTCACCAAGAAGGAAAAATAGAAGCCCAGGAATAAATCTGAAAGTCTAATTTTATTATATCACTCATATCTTAGTTTGAAGATAACTAATATATTTATACGAAACAGAATACAACCTGAAATTCAAATAAACAACAGATTCTCCTACTTTGTAGAAATTCAAATTGCATAACTAACAAGGATTGATGCTGACTCATGAGTTCCTTTTATTTAGCAACAGACTTTCAAAATGAATTAGAATAGAATAAATGATTTAAAATAGAATAGAATAATTGATGTAATTATTCTGCTGATGTGCGCCTTTTGTACTTAAGGCGATATCTATCATTTTTCCTTTTCTTGGATGAATGTGTTATGACATGATATAAATGTATGATTTATATTTGCAGCCTATGTTGGATGTTCCAATCTATGGAAGAATTGCAACGGTTGAACTTTTCCGCCCTCACGTGAGAGACAAATCATCTTATTCCTTGAATTTCTATCTTAAATTTTATTTTTGTGTGTCAACTTTGTTTTTTGTTTTTTTAAACTTCTCTGTACCTGGTCTTTGGCAGGGTGAAGCACAAGATTTTCTTTTTATTGCAACTGAGAGATACAAATTCTGTGTTCTCCAATGGGATCCTGAGACATCTGAGCTCATCACTAAGTAATGCATTAGAAAATAACAATTCTTTCCTTCAGAGTGGAGTTACTTAAGTTTGTAAAAGTAACTTCTTCAATCTTAGCTGTGATTGATGTATGATGATAAGAAGAATGTTATTAATTTTTAATATATGCCAAAGTTTCACTGATTGTTACTGTCGTGTGGCAGAGTTAAGTATTAAATTTGGGATTCCACTGATGTATTTACTAAATTTGGAGTAAAGATTACCATGTAGAAGCATAACAATTTTGGAAAAAGAGGATAATAAGATATTAGATAAATTTCAAAGAAGGTTTAGATTCAGGCATAAGTATGGTTATAATTTCTAATTGCTTTGAATATCCGTTATGGTGGCTTTCTTAAAGTAGATGATGCATTGAAAGTCAGAGAGAGGCTAAAATAATGATAATTTCCTATTCATTGAAGGTATCGTTGGAAATTTTAACAAATGGAACCTTTCTTATTGTCGGAAGAATTGGAGGGATAATTGATCATTGACACCATTTTGGTTCTTTTCCCTATAGTTTAAGCTCTCTTGGTTTGAAAGGATTTTTAACGTGGTCTTAGACCCTATATAGCCCATAATTATGTGCTGGTTTTGTGTCTTAAATCCTTATTTATTCCTTTGTAAATCTCATGCAGTAATCAGAAAAAGAACTTTTTTCAGCAATCCTTTCTAGTTTCTTCCATCTTTCTCACCTTCAATATGGAATCATATTCATTTTAAACTTACAAGAAAATAGTAATTTTAGGACTTTGAAAACATATTTTGTTTCTCATCTGCTAACTTAATTTGTTGATGTCATCAGGGCAATGGGTGATGTTTCTGATCGTATAGGACGTCCTTCTGATAATGGTCAAGTGCGTATATACGCTTCTTTCTACTTATTTGTGCTGGGGTTTTTTATTGTTTGCATGCAGTTCTATGTCTAAAAGATGCTTAAACAGTTTTATTGAAATTTGAGTGGTGAAAGTTTTGCAAATTGCAATTCACTTTTGTTCTGATTTGCTTCCTGCAGATTGGCATTATCGATCCTGACTGCAGATTGATTGGACTTCACTTGTATGATGGATTGTTTAAAGTATGTGGCATTTAAACGCTGACCATTACATAAAAGCACTAGTATAATATTGTGTCCCATGAATGTTTGTATTCATTGTCATTTTTACTGAAGTACTGGAATGATTCATTGTTGATTGTCCTACCAGGTTATCCCTTTTGACAGTAGAGGACAGCTCAAGGAAGCGTTCAATATTCGGTAAAATTTTTTGGAGTTCAAAATATATGACTGACCTATATTATCAGAGTCTAGACCTAATCATGTGTCCAAAATCTCTTCGCCTAAAATAACTTTTTTCATTTCATTCTGTTCCATTCTAGTATGCAGATCAACTGGCCTCTAAATTTCTTTATTGCCCGTCATTACCTCCATAGGCCCTAGTTCCTTAACTTGGATCTCTTCTTTTCTGGAACACCTGTCACTGGCATATATAGCCCAGGCCTAAGAGGCTTTGAAATCGACACTGGAACTGCAGCATGCAAAAGCTTATGTTTATGTTCTTATTGTGATGAGGAATTGCATTTTAATGTGTCATCAGGGATTTTATGCCACATGTATTGAAGTATTCGTTCCTCTGTCTGACCTGTCAACTAGAGATATATTCATTTGGCATGTGTATTTTTTATTTTTCAATGGGCTGTTTTAATTGGGAGTCATCTTTTTAAAAGTGTAAAATGCTTATATTTTACATTCTTCCCTCTTGGGTGACCATGTATCAAGGAATGTTTATTCTTTACTTGGTTCCTCTATGTCTATAATTGTCCTCTGTTTGTACATTATTTAAAATAATAGTAGGCATGCTTTGTATATGTCTCCGATTTTGGGAACTGTTCCATAGCCTTTGCTCTTGAGATTCTTCTTGAATCCAATATTAAGATGTTATGCGATTTGAGATAGTCATAGAAATGTAGCCATGGATTTCTTATGATTTTTCTAAGTGTTAGAGTTGAATTCAAAGCAGTTAACTTAGGCTGGACATTGCATAGAGTTAGATGAAATTTTTTTAAAAAAGAATACTTGAAGCTTAAGATTTAGTATTTTATTTTTCCCTCATTAATGTCTGTTAAGTTTATGTTTATTTTCAGCCTTGAGGAGCTCCAGGTTTTGGATATCAAATTTCTGTACGGCTGTCCAAAACCTACAATTGTGGTTCTTTATCAGGTTTGGACTCAAACTATTTTGGGCATATAATTCTATTGTGATCTTTGTTCAACTGCTTATGTTGTTCTTTTGTTTTACTTTATTTTGGTTTTTGTTGGGGAAATCAAAAGTTTAGCTAGTGTTCTAAGTGATTCACAATTTTGGTACAATGGAGACTTTCCTACTTTTCTTGCCGTGCTGATCATATTCTTGTAATATGGTTGTGGTTGTTATATGTATCTTATTATGCATTTGCCCCTTTTGACAGTAGTTTTATTAAAAAGTTGAAATATATTTGTGAGGGGAAAAAGTTTTAGTTTTGCACGTAAGCTGCCCTCTCTAGTACTAGACAAGGGCATTAACAGGGATTGTTGGACTATTTTAATTATTGTTGACGCTTGGTGGTTGTTTCAGAACAAGTTGAAAGAGTGAAGGGGGTCTGTGTCACTTGTTATATTTGTGTTGTTGTATCCACACACACACACACACACTTGCTGGGGTTTGATGTTGTACTTTCAAGTTTGTTTGGTTGGATGTGTGCTGTATATTCAGAGGGTGAACCTTGTTGCATTGGTAAGGTTGCTGGCATGTGACTTGGAGGTTATGGGTTTAAATCTTGGAAACAGCCTCTCCAATTGTAGGGGTAAGGCTGTGTACATGTATTTCTCCCCAGACCTCACCTAGTGGGAGCCTTGTGCATTAGGCCGCCCTTATAACTCCTACATTTAATTTTACATAATTTGTCAGTATGCTGTAATCTCGTGTGTTTTACAGTAATGTAATCTTTTATGGCTTTAATGTGATGTCTTCAAAATTACAGGATAACAAAGATGCACGTCATGTGAAAACATATGAGGTTGCGCTGAAGGATAAAGATTTTGTTGAGGGTCCATGGTCCCAACCCAACCTTGATAATGGGGCTGAAATATTGATACCAGTTCCTCCACCTCTTTGTGGTGTCCTTATTATTGGAGAAGAGACCATAGTATACTGTAGTGCAAATGCTTTCAAAGCTATCCCAATCAAACAAGTATGCTATTGAATTTGTCATCTCTGTTAATATCTTCGACAGTGCATTTCATATGTCTTGGAATTTATATTTGAATGATACATGTTTTTAGACTAATGTTAATCACTCTACATGTTGTACATTACAGTCAAATACCAGAGCCTATGGTAGAATTGATCCTGATGGTTCCCGATATTTACTTGGTGATATTACTGGTTTGCTTAGTCTGCTTGTAATTACGCATGAAAGAGAGAAGTATGTCATGGTTTATTCTCCCTTTACTGTTTTGGGTTATTATTTTATCATTCTGACTTTATGTATGAATGTTAAGTAGAGTGATGATTTGTTAATATCTTAACACATTTTGATCTTATGTTTTCTCATGTTCACGTATGTAGGGTTACAGGTCTCAAAATTGAGACACTCGGTGAAACTTCCATTCCCTCTACTATATCATATCTTGATAATGCATTTGTATATATTGGGTCAAGTGTTGGAGATTCACAGGTATGTGAATCCGAAATATTAACTTTGAATGTTGATGCTTCGTATATTGATATATAGAGAAAACTGAGTTTGCCAAGAAATTGACTTGTATCCTTAGTTCTTTATATGGTCAATTGTAATTATAAAATGTATATAAAACTGGGTTTGCCAAGAAATTGATTTGTATCGTTAGTTCTTTATATGTTCAAGTATAATTATAAAATGGAGCATAGATCTCATCGATCATGCTCAGTATGTCAACGAAATTCAATTTTTATCAAGTTCCTTGTTACATAATTTTGCTGCTTTTTCTTTTGTAAAAACGTAATCTAATTCTACGGAACTTTCTCCTGTGCAAAGTAACAATCCATTTTAGTATGCTTCATCTTTTTGTGAAACACTCGTTTGATGTAGAAAACTGGGCTGTATCAAGTAGATTTTGTTATATAAGGATGACTTTATTCAATCTTTCTCTTTGATTGGTTCACACTGCTTTAATGATTGAGTGTTACAGCAAGAGTCTTCTTTCTTTTACATTTGGAATCATGGTGCACTAACATTATTACTTGTTAAATACAGCTGATAAAGCTAAATCTACAGCCAGATGCAAGAGGTTCTTATGTGGAAGTTTTGGAAAGGTATGTGAATTTGGGGCCGATTGTTGACCTGTGTGTGGTAGACCTAGAAAGGCAAGGCCAGGGGCAGGTTGTAACCTGCTCTGGAGCTTTCAAAGATGGTTCTCTTCGTATTGTTCGGAATGGAATAGGGATAAATGAACAGGTGAGTTCGAGCTTGACTTTCTTTTCCCTTTTTCTAAAAGTGCCAATAGAAAAGGAGTTTTAAATCAATAAAAGAAAAAGCTCTCTTAAAAATGAAAATAATTGAATTCAAAATGCTAATCTCTCGTTCATTTATGTGATGTAGGCATCTGTAGAACTTCAAGGCATCAAGGGAATGTGGTCATTAAGATCTTCAACTGATGATCCTTTTGACACATTTCTGGTTGTAAGTTTTATCAGTGAGACAAGGATTCTAGCTATGAATCTTGAAGATGAGCTGGAAGAAACCGAAATAGAAGGCTTCAGTTCTCAAGTACAGACGTTATTTTGTCATGATGCTATTCACAACCAACTTGTTCAGGTAGGACCTTTTTTTATTTTTATTAATAGTTGTTGTTTAGTCTCTTGTGCTAGGCTGCCAATTAAGTTTTAATGTCTGTTAAATGAATAAGGAGGGTGAGAACATTAATCACTATAACTTTGAGAAGCAGAAAAGCTCTAATGTATTTTTTACTGGAGTCGTGTACATATATAAAGGTAAAGGGAGAATAAATGTAATCAAACTGAATATTTATTATTATTATTTTTTTTTGGTTTTTGCCAACCAAACTCAATCTAATCATATATCCTATATTCCTCCTGGAATCTTAATATAATAATCCTAAGATGCAATAAATCTGAGCATTGATGACGATAGTGGCAGCCAGGTTAATCACTGGCTAATTTGGTAGGATTGGGCCTTCTCCAGCAATCGTGAAAAAGAGTGGAAATTTATCAGATATTTAGATAAATGATTTTGATAATATGGATAAATGTTGGTATGTGATTGACACATCTCAACTTTATATCTTGTCTCCTACTTCCCTAATAATGGAGATCTGTTAATTTGACTGAACAGGTCACCTCAAGCACGGTAAGGCTTGTCAGTTCCACAACTAGAGAGCTTCGGCATGAATGGCATGCTCCATCTGGCTATTCAGTTAATGTGGCCACTGCAAATGCCACCCAGGTATAATTTGCTGCTTTATGGACCACCTAAGGGTTTTTGATTATTGGTGATATTTTACACAGTTCTGTGTTTTTCTAGTGCCTAATTAATGTTGCATTGTTAAGCTGGGGCAGAATGTCCCGTCTTCTAGCTTCCTTTGACCCATCTTTCATTTCAAAAGGTTTGAATATGGTTGAACAGTCGGGATGTTAAAGTTTGGCATCCACGAGCACTTTGTTATCCCTATGTTTCATTGTGAAATGGTAGTCCATTGTTCTTTTTTATTTATAACTTGTGCCATGCTGAGCAATAGTAGTGGATTTTATAGAGCTGTGGAACCGTGGGTTCATGATAGTTGGATGTATGCTTTCTAGTGTCAAACACACATCTTCAAGAAAGTTTTTGAGGAATGAGTTATTGTCTCATAGACTCACAAATGTTTACATGCTTTAGTAGATAGTGATTGTATCCGTGATGAGGTTAAATTCCTCACTAAATCAATTGATGCCGTTAATGACACTCCTCTAAACAACAAGATAATAAGACTAAAACAGAAATAAACAAGCAAGTGGGAAATAGCTTAAAAAAAAAATGGAATTAAAAAAAATGGCAGCCTAGTGCGCAAGGCTCCCATGAAGTGCAGGAGTAGGAACTATTACACTTCAGATGACTACACACAGATAATATCAAATGAAAGTTGCAAATTGAGCGCACACATACAACTCTTGAGAATACAACGTATTTGCTGGACTTTTTGAAAGGTTGGCATTCTTCACCCATAGGTCAACCCACACTTCAACATTCTTCTCTGCTCTTCTGAACCGAAGGGAAGATGTATAGACCCCATGAAGTGATTTTCCCAGTCCCCAACTTAAGCCCTTGATAGACTTTGACTACAGCCACTCCATAGCCACTCTATTTTCTATTACTTTCTCCAAAATAATAGGTCAAAGGTCTGTCCAACATAAAGTGCCTTTCCCTTGTGTATTTTCCTAGGTTTCCAAATATGGTCCTGATATGATTATAGTAATCTGAATGTAGATGTTTTTGTTTTCTGAGTCTAGGATAGAAGAGGGAAGAGAATCAGAAGAAAGAAGATAGAGGATTAGAGAGAAGAGGGAAGAGAAAAGTTGAAACATGCGCAAGGCTGTCATTCACTAATGTGTGAAAAGTCTAAATTACATGGGTCATCCCCTCTTATTTATAGAGGTAGTGACTAACAGCTATTACAAGGGGAATAACAGAAATAACTAACAACAGAACTGGTGCTGCTACCCTATGACTTAGTAGCTATGGACTAATGCATTGTTTGGTTAATGTTACTCTTAAACAACTAATACCACTGCAGCTAATGCCGCTCAACTAATGAGCCTCTAAATCCCAAACTGCACCAATTAAATCCCTAATTACACATTTATATTACAACATCATATCAGGTCCTAACAATGTCCCACATGGTATGTGTATCATTGCATGTATGTGTCTCATTACCCTGCATCTATCTTTTCGTCACCGGGTTTGACAGTGGTGATGTCCACATAGTATGTTTGTTGTACTGCTGATAGTTATTAAAGGTTTTACCTGCATGCAGGTTTTATTGGCCACCGGAGGTGGGCATTTAGTATATCTGGAAATTGGAGATGGCATATTGACAGAAGTAAAGCATGCCCAGCTGGATAATGAGATATCGTGCCTTGACATAAATCCCATTGGAGAGAACCCCAATTACAGTCTTCTAGCAGTGGTTGGAATGTGGACTGACATAAGTGTCAGAATCTTTTCTCTCCCAGACCTCAACCTCATCACTCAGGAACATTTAGGAGGAGAGATAATACCTCGATCTGTACTTCTTTGCACTTTTGAAGGGGTAGGCCTTCCTTGAGTTTGCTTCTGTGCTGATTTTTTCCTGCTGCTGGTTTATTTATTCACAGGCCTAGTTTTTGGCCCTGTTCTTTGCATCTTGGGAGGGATAGGCTTGTTTTGAGCTATTTTCTATGCTGTTAAGTTCCTGATTCTACTTTTTGATTTTTTAATAAATAATTTGATTTACATCTTCAGATACTTAACTACAGTTTTGCACCTTTGAAGGGTTGGTTTCCCTAGAGCACAATTCTATGCTGTTTGTATTTTGCTTCTGCTTTAGCTATTGACATTTTGAGATTGTTTGTTTCACTCTACTTCACACGCTTGAAAGGTTGGCTCAAGCTAACTTCTATGCTTGTTAATCCTGCCTCTGTTTTAGTTTTTAACATTATGACATTTTAATTTAGAATGCAGTTGTTCAGTGTTCAACTTTCATAATTAAGGAATTTTTAATCTTTATGCAAGTGAGTTACTGCAGGAGATATACTAAACTAGCAACAATAATGTTTAAATTATAAATGTGTATATATTTTTTTCAGGTGAGGTAGTTGCCCTTTGATTATGAAATTAGTTTTGTCCCTGAGCATGGAGTGAGCTGGCATTTTACATCTGACCAATCATTTTATGGGAGAAGGAACATGCTGTTTTGGTTTCTTTTAATTGTAAAAATGGGATAATGAACAGAGCCTACTTTAGGGGGCCTGACAAATTGGTGTTTTGGTGGTGTAAGAAAGCATTTTTTTTTTTGAATCAGTCATTTACAGAGTATAGCCTACTTTTAGGGGGCCTGACAATTAGTGTGCCATCTCCCAACCTTCAATTAGTTGTTACCTACTCCTTTCTGTCGAGTGAATTGGTTTTTTTTGAGCGGAGTTTTTCAGCCTCTTAATAGTTACCCTTTGTTAGCTGCTTCTATATCTTCTTTCTGTTCTCTAACTTGTTGTAGTCGAGTTTGCATCCACTCCTTTGCATGTGATGGGACTCTATATTTCTCTCAATGTTTAAAGTTGGTTTGCACCAGTTTAATAATAGTTTCCTAGTTCTAATATTTTTTAATCTTCTCTCTTCATTTCATTGTTCAGATATCTTATTTGCTATGTGCCCTTGGTGATGGCCATCTTGTGAACTTTCTGTTGAATACAAGTACTGGTGAGTTGGCAGATAGGAAAAAGGTGTCTCTTGGGACGCAGCCCATCACCTTGCGCACCTTTTCATCCAAGAATGCTACTCATGTTTTTGCTGCATCTGATCGGCCGACTGTGATTTATAGCAGTAACAAAAAGTTACTGTATAGTAACGTAAATCTGAAAGAAGTTAGTCACATGTGCCCTTTCAACTCTGCTGCATTTCCAGACAGGTATATGGATCCTACATGCATGAAACATGTCCAAAATCATATTTCCAATACCATTCTGCTATGTCATTTTCTATTTTAATGCAAAGTTCTTATAAGTTGAGTGTCATGGGCTTGTATTCATATTTTGAAAAAAATCATATTACCAATACCATTCTGCTGTCATTTTCTATTTTAATGCAAAGTTCTTATAAGTTGAGTGTCATGAGCTTGTATTCATATTTTGAAACAGCCTTGCAATTGCAAAAGAGGGTGAACTCACCATTGGCACCATTGATGACATTCAGAAACTTCATATTCGTTCTATCCCATTGGGAGAACATGCACGGCGTATTTGCCACCAAGAACAGTCCAGGACTTTTGGTATTGTTTGTATGAAGTACAACCAAACAAGTACTGAAGAATCTGAAGTGCACTTTGTGCGCTTGCTGGATGATCAGACTTTTGAATGTGTATCAACTTGCCAACTTGATGCCTTTGAACATGCTTGCTCTATTATCAGCTGCTCCTTCTCAGATGATAATAATGTGTATTACTGTGTTGGAACTGCATATGTATTGCCAGAAGAAAGTGAACCAACAAAGGTAAGTTATGAAGTTGTAAACTAGTTGTTTTTAATACAAATTTGTAAAATAATTGTTACTTTCACCTTTGCTTCCATAAAGACACTAATATCAATCTTTCTTTGCTTATAATCATTAATAAATCTAGGGAAGAATTCTAGTTTTTATTGTTGAAGATGGAAAGCTACAACTTATTGCTGAGAAGGAAACCAAAGGAGCTGTTTATTCTTTGAACGCATTTAATGGTAAATTGCTTGCTGCCATTAATCAAAAAATTCAGCTGTACAAGTGGATGCTCCGGGATGATGGTACCCGTGAGTTGCAGTCTGAATGTGGACATCACGGACACATTCTTGCACTTTATGTGCAAACTAGGGGAGATTTCATTATAGTTGGTGATTTGATGAAGTCAATTTCGTTGCTTATTTACAAGGTAAGCTTCTCTAAATAACTTAAATTATCATGCAATTGTTACAATTGGAATGTAAATGTTCTTGCGATATAGTGTGCATGAGTATGTTAAGCATGTGTCTAAATCAATATTTGTCAGTTAGTTAAGGCAGATAGTAGGATCTTCTACAAGTATGGAGTCACTGGCTCCATTCCATCCAAGTTTTATCCTCTCTCATATGGGATCAATGCTTATAAAGCCAACAACCTTTTGATATTTAGAAGTGGTCTGGCTGGGTTACTCTTTTGTGTCACGTTTTATGGAATGAATATTTTAGTGTTTCTCAGTTTGTATTAGTACTTTAATTGTTTGACGGGTACGCTTCTATTGTCAGCATGAAGAAGGTGCTATTGAGGAGAGAGCTCGTGACTACAATGCAAATTGGATGTCAGCTGTTGAAATCCTTGATGATGACATATACCTTGGAGCGGAAAATAATTACAATCTTTTCACTGTTCGGAAAAACAGTGAAGGGGCCACTGATGAAGAACGGGGTCGACTTGAAGTTGTCGGTGAGTATCACCTTGGGGAATTTGTCAACCGGTTCCGGCATGGTTCCCTTGTCATGCGGCTACCAGATTCTGAGGTGGGGCAGATCCCAACTGTTATTTTTGGCACCATCAATGGCGTGATTGGCGTTATTGCTTCACTTCCTCACGAGCAGTATGTCTTCCTGGAGAAGCTTCAGTCAAACTTACGAAAGGTGATTAAAGGTGTTGGTGGACTGAGTCATGAGCAATGGAGATCATTCAACAGTGAGAAAAGACAAGTTGATGCCAGAAACTTCCTTGATGGAGATCTAATTGAGTCTTTTCTTGATCTCAACCGAAGTAAGATGGTTGAGATTTCCAAGGCAATGAGTGTTTCAGTAGAAGAGCTGTGCAAGAGAGTAGAAGAACTGACGAGATTGCACTGAACTCAGCCTTGGTCTTGTAATTTTTCTTTTGAATTACATTCCTGTGGTGTAACAGGCAGCTTACTCTTTCTCCGTTCTCCAGAAAAAGGTAGGCCCGGTGCAATACTCTCCTACTTGGTGGGTCTGAGGAGGGACCAATGAAGGCAGCCTTACTTTTTCTCCTTTCTTTATTGGTTAAGATTACATGCTCCCCTTCAATCTTTTTTTTTTGGTTCCCCTCGTTCCTTTTGCGTGTAGCTTTGTAGGGACTATGTAATGGCTTGATTTATATGGATCTCAAATGGGTGTATAAAATGTATTTTATTGCATTCGTCATTTGATTCTTGGACAGTACTTCGCTGCATTTTTTTTTTCAGCTTTTACTTTCATCCTTTCATTTCATCTTTTCTCCGTTGGTACGACATTTCATCTTTGCTTTCATTCTTTTGGTTAGGCATTGGGGTTGTCTTGCAATGTTGACTTCTAATATCCATTGTTGTCTCGTGTTTGTGCAACTGATTGGCTTTGCTTCGGGGGTTCGGGCACTATTATGTTTTTCAAAACTGATTTTTCATCAATGTTTTCAATTTTATCTATCAATTTTTTTTTAAAAAAATTACGCATTTGGCTTGCAAGTTGTTATAGTTTACTCATTTATTTTGATACACTACTCCCTCCAGTACCAATAATGAGCTAGTTGGAAGTGAATTTGGGTTTAAATATATGACCAAACTCTATGTGCTGTCTCAAATTTATAATTTTTTTTTTCTAAAGGATTCGTATTTATTGTACGTATTAAAGGGAAAGTATTTTAGGGATACTAGTTTGTGTTTGTTGCAAATAACTCACTTAACTTTGTTTTAAATATTTGTAAATTTATCTAAGGGAAAAAGATTAAAAAAACAATGTCAACAAATATAATATAGGTAGAAAGGCAGATATGTTGAGTTATCACTGTATATACTCAAGTTGTTAATATATGTACATTAATAACTTAAGTATCTATACTAATAACTATAATATTTATTTGTTATTTATCTATTTTAATTATATTTTTCTGTCTTTTTCCTTATAACATACGAATAAGGGTGTTGAATTTCAACCATTCTAACCGGACTGATTTTTGACAAATGTTGGAACTTGTATAATTTTCCCTACTTTATTATTTTTTAGAAGTCTTCAAAACCCCTTGCTAGTTGGCAGAGCTTTGGCGTTGGAGACTGCCAGCAGTGGCAAGTCAATGGAGCTCTGATGACCTTGTTGATGATTGCTATCATTGACCTGTCATCAGAGCTTTGATAGTCAAATATATACATATTTTTTTGAATTTTTCAAGCAAAAGTAGTTAATGGATACCTAAGTGGTTATTGTGATACTCAAGTAGTGAAGAATGTATTTGTTAAACATTTCCTAATAATTATTTTTGTTTCGTTATTAACTATTTAAGTTTTCATATTGACTATTTTAGTTTTGATATTGACTACTTTACTTGGCTAAAGAGGAAGTTCATAACATATTTTTGGAATTTCTGAATTAAAAGTAGTTAATATGGAAATCAGAGTAGTTAAATACAATATATCCCTTTCAATCTCAGCTACCTGTAGATCTTCAATGCAAACTGGTCAAAAAAAAAATAAAAATAAAGAAGATCTTCAATGCAAGGGCACACAACTCTCTGAGTAGGCTCCAGAGAGTTTAGTAATTGTTGGTAATTTGCAACAACAGCCGCCAACTTTTCTGTTAATTTGACTTTCTCAGCATAGATATCAGAAATGGACTCCTCCTCCTTCGATGGATCCGGAGTCAACAAATCCTCAAAGCATCAAAAACTTGCAAGTCCCCATTATGGGAGAAAGGCATCCGAAGCAGAGCAGTGATTTTTATTAGGAAAAATTGCTTAGAGGTTCTAAATAAAGGAATGTACGTCATAGGTTGTGAGATAGAAAAAAAATTATGTTAGGTCTCAATTAACAATCCCATATATTGTGATGAGGTTGTTATTAACAACTCTTAAGGCGTCATTGACAATTCTATAGGACTTGACAATAATTTTTTTATGTTGGGATCTTTTTAACGTAAATTTCTTTACTCGGACCTCAACATAATTTTTCCTTTTTATTATCCTAGGAGCATTAACAAGACTCAAATACCTTAAATGACAACACATGAGAGACTTAGGGTTTATTTGATAACTTGTTTTAGGACTAGTTTTTATTTTTATTTTTTGTTTTTAAAAACAAAAAAACATAAAAGTTATTTTTACTAAATTGTCTTTAAAACAAAAAACTAAAAAAGTTGTTTTTAAAACAAACTGTTTTTTTGTTTTTGTTTTTTGATTTTTATTTTTTTAAGGATACCACTTATTCACTATCGATACTACATTACTAATAATGATTACCGCTATGTCACTATCAACGGCCTCACCGCTACATCAATTCAAAAAATATATTTTTTAAAAACAACTATTCAAACAGATTTTTTTGTTGTTTTTTATTTTTAAAACTTATTTCTAAAAACTGTTTTAGAGAACAACAAAATAGAAAATAGAATCAAACAAGCCCTTAAGGAACTCCTTATGAACTTCTTGCAGGTGCTGAGCTGAGACGCTGCTGGGATCTACAAACGGGATTTCAAGAGATTTTCCCATAACTTTAATATAAATGGTTTCCTGAAGATTAAAAAAAAAATTACGATCAAAGAATGAGCGAATAATTAAACATGCAAATTTTAATTGGTAATTAGCTCATGGAAAAATTTCTAAGAACTAGCAAACTTCGTCATCACTCTCAGCTTCACAAATAATTTTACCTAACAACTTTAGACATCAGTCATGCTCTTTCTTTTTTGTACATACTTCATATATAGGTCCATAAAAATCACACAAATTTTAACAACCTTCAAAACAATAATTGTCCAAAACTAAACGGCACTATTTCCAATTTCCATTCCTTCAAAAATCATGACAATACCCAACGAGAGTAAGTCTTAAATGTCACCAATATTTTAGTGACAGACCTCACTCAAACTTCTCCTTTATTGCATTTTACAAGCTTGCTTTGTAATAATGATGCTAGCAAAAAATAATTAATTTCGTAAAACAAATTATATTTTTCCTAAAAAAGGAATTGCTTTCAGACCTGCAATCAACACATGAAGAGGGATACTTTTCAGATAAAACCCTTAAAATATATGTGGGGGATAGTAAGACAACAAGATATCAAGACAAATCGGATTTCATTCAAATGGATGTGAATACTGCATTTGATGATGATGATGATGAAGCGTGTGTGTGTGTCTTAGATCTTGTCAGGAATTAGGATATACATATAGCACAGCAAACATATGACAACTTCATGACCAAACCCTCCTCTATATTATATGACTTTTAGAGAGAGAGAGAGAGAACCAAGAAAGGAAGAAGAGAGGAAGAGGATGAAGTGTGGCACAACAATAACATGGTTCCATACCAATATATAGAAGGACCAAAATAATAATCCTCCAAAACACAGATAGAAGAGATGGTGAGATGGACTTTCGGCGCTCCTTTCAAGGTTGTCAAACTCACAAGTTTTAAGTAAATTCATGGCAAGTATGTAAATTTGGATCGTAAACTCAAATCGTAAACTCCTAAGAGTTTACCTTAATTAATAAATAGGTGTTAAAAGTATATAGTGTATGCAATCATTTAATTTAAATATACTTTAAATATGGATAATTGAAATTAAATAATCAACACGTATAATTTATATTATTTAACAAATAAATTTATGTGAAATTCATATATAAAGTCATTGAACATGATTAAATTGAATAAAATAACATGAGTTTAGCTAGTTGACACAATTTTATAAGGTAAAAACGTAAAATCGGCAAACACAATAAGTAAACTTGCGAGTTTTATCGAGTTTCTAACTAATATGAGTTTAAGTGCAAACATGACACGATTTTATAAGGTAGGATGGAAAATTGGAGAGTAAACTTGCGAGTTTGACAACAATGGCTCCCTCTTTAGATTTCAATTGAAAATTGAATGTGAATTCGGTATTGGAGCATTTGTCCACTTTTTATGCCTAAAATATTTATATTATACTCCCTCCAGTCTTAAGTATAAGGGCCCTTTGACTTTTTTAGATAATCCTAAGAAAATTCTAAAAAAGTTAATTACATTACTTTAAGGCATTAAAATTTATCATTTTTTAAATTATGTTGTTTGACTTATGAACTAATATATAATGTAATAAAACTAATATATGATATGATTAAGTAATATAATTAGCTTTCTTATGATTTTTTTACAATTCTCTTAAAAAGTCAATGGGCCCTTATAATTAGAACTTGAGGGAGTAGTTGTTAATTGATTGATGATCTTTGACATTATTAAGATTGACATTCCACATCAAATATTTTCAAAATATTGATTCTGAATCTTGCCCGTTTATAATCAACAATGATATGGCTAACAGATCGATATGCTCTTGGGTTCAATCCTAAAGAGATGAATGTGAAGATAATTTCTATTGGGGGCACTCTCCCTCAGGGAACCTTAAAGAAGTGATTACTTTTCGGGCCTATTCGATTGGGGGTGCTTGAACTAGTTGGTTTGTGGGCTCACCGGATCTGAGAGCTCAGGTTATAGTCAGATACTAGGAATCGATGGGTTCATGGATTAAAGGTCCACCATAAAAAAAATGATATGCTCAAAACCATTATGCAATTATGCTTCAAAATATAAAAAACATTCCATTAAAAAATCAGATAACAACTTCTTTAAAACGTCTAGGATAAAAATGACCCTTTAAATCCATTTTGAGTTATTTTAAATTTTTACTTTTTTTAATTTGTTTTATTTTCTACTCTTCAAAGAAAAAAAAAGAGTGAAGGGTTTATTTTATATTCTTGTGCATATTTCATGCTTCCATTTATTTATTTTTAATATTCTTTTATGTATTTACAAATGCTGAATAAGCTTCTCCTTTTTTTTTTTAAATTTTTGAGTAAAATACATTGACTACCCATTTATTTTACCTAAATTACACAAGTATCTTCTTTATTTTGAAAACATATATAGACCTCCCTTAAAATTGAAATGTATGTTACAAAAACCTTCCTTACATATTTGATATTCTATTTCCATTTACCAAATTGTTAGTTGACTGTTAAGTTTAACTATTAAACATTCCTGGCCAGCTGTCCTTCCCATAGAGGAACCCACAATGAGCGGAGGATTAGTCCTTGGCTTGCCGGGCTGGGGGAAACCTTGCGAAAGCAAAAAAAAACTATTAAACATTTCCTTTGACCAAAATACCCCTCTTTCAACAAATGAATAATCAATTATATTTTCCTAAAAATAATTTTTTATGCAAACAAGTCATAATTCTAATACATATATGTTGGAAATTTCCAAAAAATTATACAATATTATATTATTAAATTTTACATTTTTAATTTTTATCATATTTATTGAAACTTATTTATTTAGTATTCTTTTAAATGACTACAAAATATATTTCTTTTTCTTTTTTTGCCACAACGCCATGATTGAAAATATATTTTTATTCACCATATGTTATTAAAAATGTAAATTTGAGATATTATATAACTTATATTAATTTCTTATATATATTCATCACACAAATATTTATAAACAGTTTTATTTAAATATACATCTATTAAAATAATTAATCATATTTTTAACTAAGCTTTCTTTGTCTGCATTAATTATATTAATTAAGTATTTATTTCAATGAAGGAAAAAAAATTTAATAGATAACTATTTACAAAAATAAAAATAAATTAAGAAAAGAACTCTTAATTATTTAAACAGTTGCTCCAAAAATTACAAATTACTAATGATTAAAGGTGAATTAGTAAATAAAATATATTTTAATATAAATTTTAATTAAAACATAAAAATATTTAACAGAGTTAACGGTTTGGATTTAAGTGTATGTTTTCAAAATAGAAGGGAGGTTCATGTAATTAAGACAAAATGCAGGGGTGGTTAGAGTATTTTACTCTTTATTTTATCTATAATTCATTTCTCTTTTTCCCATTTTATATATGCCTTATCTATAAACTTTTATGTATGGGTGAACACCCTATTTTATCTAGTTGGCCAACAAAAAATAAAAATAAATAAATAGTAAAATATAATAATGAAAATAATACTTCTTGCAATAAATAATACTCTAAAAAAAGAAATTAATTAAAAGAAAAACTTCCCATGGTTGATGATTTTATTCTAGTTTAAGAAATATTATTTAAGGGGCATAATAATAAAACAAAATTAAAAGCCATTAATGATTATTTGGTCATTAAGGTAGTATAATAAACAAAGAAATTCAAAATCATATCATTGATGATAATTTGATTCCAAATTAAGAAGTGTTATTTTGGATCATTAAAGTGACATATAGTAAAAACAGAATTAGAAAACGAAGAAAATTTTCTGGATTAGGAAACGTCGTCTTTGGTCATCAAGATTGCATAATAAACAGAAATAAAATAAAATCTCATTGATGATAATTTTCTTAGACTTAGGAGATGTTGTCTTGTTCTCTTGGGTAATTAATTAAGGAAGCATAATTAAAAAATGAAATTAAAAAACCTAACTGTGTTGAGAAAGGAGGAGGAGGCAATGCCACTTAACTAAGTAAAATATAATAATATTTTTATATAGACTATTGATATCTTAATCAAAGGTAGAAAAGGAAAAAGTAGGGAAGAGAAAGGGAAGGGATAAAGGAGAGAAGTCAATTCCCACTTCATTTTCCGCCCATACCCTACTTTATTTCAACTCCCATTTTTATATCAAAACTTATTGAGTTCCCTCCATTTTTTAGTGTCTAATGTCTCTCAATTTTTTTTTTCTATTTTCCCTATCATTTTGGTTCCCACTCCTCTCTCTATATCCACTCATACTCATACTTCCATTTCCTCCTCCTTCTCTATTCTATTTGGTGAACACTTATTTGTTCTCTTGCTTTCACTTTCTTGGGGACCATTACCTCTACTCATCCATATCTTATTTGGTAAACACTCAATTTATTCTCTCGCTTTCACTTTCTTGGGGACCATTACCTCTACTCATCCATATCTTAAAGATCTCATAAGTGCATATTATTTTTTCCTCTTTTTCTAATTTTTAAGTTATATGCAACCTTATTTTTCTATTTTCTTTTACGAACTTTTTTCTTTCCACATGTTGGTGCTTAAATCTCCTGGCCAGCTGTTCTTCCCATAGAGGAACTCACAATGAACGGATGATTAGTCTTTGACTTATCGGGCTGAGGGATACCTTGCTAAAGCAAAAAAGAAGAAGAAGCATGTAGTGGTTATAAATTTTAGCTCTTATAGTAATTGACATTGATGAATTGCATAGGTAAGAAATTATTTATTTCACCACGTGTATTTTATTCGTTTTCTTGAGATGATTTCTAATTTATTTTCTTTATTTTGTTGTTGTACATGTTGATATAAAAATTTACATTTAAATTATTGTAGATAAAAATTATATAGGGTTTTAAAGGAAAAATATAAAAGAAAACATTTTTTAAAAAAAGACTTATTGTGGCGGTTTTTCAAAGGAGCGTCACAAAAGGTTTTTTAAAAAAGGCATTTTGTGGCGCTCACTTGAAAAAGCGCCATAGAAAGTCCCTACTTCCACTTTCGCTTGTTTGAAAGAAGGCCACAGAAGTTTTATGTTAAAAGGACAATTGCGGCACTTGTTTGAACAAGTGCCACAAGAAGTGTGGGGACTTCCTGTGGCGCTTTCTTAAGAGAGCGCCACAAAAGATCTTTTTTTTTTAAAAGTTATTTTCTTTCTTAATTTTGTGGCGTTTCAAAAACTTATTGTGGCGCCAAGACTTATAGCGTTTTTTAAGTGCCACATAGCTGTAAAAATGAGCGCCATAAGCTTGTTTTTTTGTAGTAGTAATAAACCTTCAAAATACTCCTTCTAGTCCTAATTAAAAGAGTTAATTAACTTTAATCCTAAAAAACTAGTTATTACTTTAAGACATTATAATTTATTATTTTTCTTCAAATTATGCCTTTTGACTTATGAGCTAATTTATAATATAATAAAACAACATATTGTATAATTAAGTAATGTAATTAATTAACTTTCTTAGAATTCTCTAAAAAAGTCAACGGGCTCTTATAATTAGGACAAGAGGGAGTACTATAATTAATGTTAATGAAAGTTTACAAATATGATATTTAATTTTTTCCACTGTAGACATTTATCGGATTAAATATATAAATACCATATTCAATAAAAATGAAACTTGAGGCCATATGACTTTGACCTCTAATGAAGCAATCGACGTACGCTAGTGTTCACCAGCCTCTTATGTCAAACAATATACATGACTTGAAACATCTTCTGTAAAAAAGTAAGTGAATTACATATTTAACAAATCAATCAATCATCAACTTTTTGATAATCAATCAATCATCAACTTTATATATGAAAATTAGTTGTAATACCTGATTTGAAACCCGTTAAACTTATATACACGCGAATTTTCCATCTCACAATAAATCCAAACATTATTATAAGTTACTCCTTTCGGTCTTTTTTATAAGTAACTTTCTTTTTTATTGAGAAAAACGAATTGGTGGTTAAGATTAATTAAAAATAATGATTGAGTCAAAAATGTCATGTCTTTTCCAAATATCCCCTATTTATATCAAAAAAAAAAATTTAGAGTAAAATATTTTGACATCCCTTATGTTTTGCTTTAATTATACATGCCTCCCTCATTTTTGAAAACATACACTTATAACCAAACTATTAACTGTGATAACCCAAAATTTTAGGAAAAATCTTTAAAATATGTTAAGATTCTTATCTTATAATTTTAGGCTTATTTTGAGGAAAAATTTAAGGAAAAATACTTAGGAAGTGATTTTTGATCTATAATTTTTCTAGGAACCACTTGAGGAATTAAGGAAGCTAATGGACATATAAGATTAATAAAAATGTTGAGGTTCAATATATGTATTTATCATAATTAATTTTAAAAAATATAGTAGAACTAAGTTAAAAATTGGGAAACATTGGAAGGGCCAATGTATAATTTCAACCCACACATGTTAACACACTCTTTTCTTTCTTTCCACATGTAAAACAACACGGACAGCTGGAGGAATGCATGCTATTAATTCTGCCATTTCATTTGTGTTGCCGGAAAGAATAGAGTGAAACCGAGGGAAAGAGAAAGAGTCTCGGTTCTGCATATTCATTTTGCCATTCCATTTCATTTCGCCGAGAGAAAAAGAGAGAAACCGAGAGTGAGGGTTCTACAATTCCGCCACTGAGAATAGAGAGAAACCGAGAGAGAGTGAGAGATTATTGATCACCGGAGGAAAGAGAAGAGAAGGATCACCGGAGAAGGTGGAAGAAAAGCTTAAATGCGACCATAAGATTCCAGTCGGTGAGTCTCCAAATCTCTCTTCCATCTTCAGTTTTCTGTTTAGGATTCATTTGCATGTTGGGTCTGTGAAGTCCATAACCAAATGCATGTCTGTTTGAGGTTGATTTCTGGATTTGCATGTGTCTTTCTTTGGTTCTGTTATTGGGTAAAAGAAACAGAGCAAACAATGGATGTATATATGTGTTTGTGTTGGGTGGTGAGGTGTAGAAGAGAGAGTGAGTTTCGGTGCAATTTATGGGTTGCATGTGTTTATTTTGGTTGTGTAATTGGATGCTGAATCAAGGAACTATGAATACATAGGTGTATATTTCTGTGTAGTGTATATATGTATAGATGGGTGCAGTTTGGAACTTGTATTTTTTGGTTCAGAAGCGTGGTTCATTTTGTGTGAGGTTTTGTCAGGGTAAATGAACTTCTTTGTTTCTGAAATTTTGCAAAGAGATAGAGGACATTCTAAGCTTTCAAACAAGTCCTATATCATGCAATTTGGATTTGTAGATTAAGAGATATGATTTTCTGAATTTGAGGTTGAATTCTGGAAGGAAAACGCTGAACACCGAAAAAGAAGTAATTAGAAACAGAGGAAAATGACCTTATTTAATTATGAAATTTTGTTAGGAATTAGTATACATATAGAGCTTTAAAATAATCTTAGAACCAGGTCATTTGGAGTTCTGTGAACTGAGATATGAATTTTTTAAATTGGCATGAAACTGTCAAGATGAATTCTGAATCGTGAATTTTGTGATATATTTTAACAGAGCAAATAATTTTCGTTTCTTATAAAATTTGGTGAGCCATTAGTAGACATCATAAGCTTTAATATGAGTCTAAAAAAGTACCAATTGGATGTGTATAAAAATAGTTATGAGTTTTGGAATTTAGGGCTCTAAAATAGGGAAAAATCTGAGAGTCAGTACAAATACTTAGACTTAAAACCCAATTTCGAGGTTTACTTGCATAATGTGATTCTATAAAATTATTTTTCCTATAAAGAAGACTTGATAATGGTTATATAAAACTTGGAATCACCTTATTTGGAGTTTTATAGAGGGATTTGTGAATTTTTCAAATTCACACTAGGAATCTGGAAAAAACTATGTTTCCAATAGAACAATGATTGGCATTGTTCATAATTCAAAATTTTTCTTCATAACTGGACACTAATAGATAATTGACCTTAAAATAGACTTATTAAGGGTTAATTAGAGACAAGAATCAAGCTATTTGAATCTCCCCATCTCAAGTTATGAATTTTCTAAGTTCAATGTAAGTTATGGCAGATTCTGTTAATGATTAAGAAGTATAAATCAAGGGATTATTTAATGACAACCAACAATGTAAAAATAATAGGACAAAGATTTATGAGTGGGTCAAGAATAAGATAAATACACTTATGTTATTAAGATTAGAATAGACATTGACCACTTTATATGGAATTATGAAATATAGGATTTGACATTTGCCTGAGCTCCAAAAGTCAATAAATGGGAAAGGGGATTGGTGAAGGTAAAATAGCTGGAAGGTCGACAGGTAGTAACTTTTTCTCATCATTATTAAGTAATTGTTCTGCATGTTTGTATGTGCCATCAATTATATTTGTTTTATAAATATATGGTTGAGGTGAAAGTAGGACCGTGAGTCCCATTGCACTATTGATGTGATGAATGACTACTTTTGTGATGATTGATTATGCTGCATAACACTATTGACTGTTAAAGACTGTGGATTGTATGTCCTTGATAACTGAAAATGCTGAATGATGAATGTTGAATTAGAGGACTTAAATGACTGTTATGGGATGGCTTGTTTTGCATACTTTGTGGACTTGCATAATACATTATAGATTATAGTTACTACTGGGATTCTCAAGAATTTCACCCCTTTCCTCAATTCATATACAACAAAGGAAAGCAGCTCGAAAGGCAAAGGAATAATTATTGTTGATAAGTAAGAAGGTGGTGGAAGTTAGATTAGCTTATCTAAATGTTGGTTGTCTGTATAAAATGTTTTTATGTTATACTTATTGAAGGAGCGGCCTTGTCGGACTTAACGCCTTGGTGACCTCTTCAAAATTAAACTAAGGATTGCAAAATAGTGTGCGATCCCGGATCGTCTCTTGAGGAGCTTTTTATTAATTACTTAGGAACTAAGTGCAATGATTGACATGAAACAAATTTAAATGGGAAGAGTTTGATCTTTTAACTAACAACTACTCTTTGAAATTGAAAACAAAATTGGATTTAAACTACTTCTTTTTGGGATTTTTCTTTATAAAATGGTATGGTGAATGAAAATGGATTAAATGGGAAAAAATAACAAAATCAACAATGGGATGAACAATTCTTCATAGCAATGACTCAAGCAATCCTCACTTTAAAATGATAATGGGAGATAAATCATGCTAGCTTCAAAAGACTCTAAGGGCCACCCCTTAGACTAGACCAAATTTAGAGATTAA
>JBAGKO010000001.1:9728145-9738967 GCA_037177275.1 Acacia concinna | reverse complement strand
TATTCATACACTATGGCAAGAGGTATGTAAGACTTCCGCTGTGAATCTCATGAATATAGATTTATGAATTATGTTTAACAATATAGTCTCCGTCATTTTGTCTATTGCCTATCACCAATCATCAACTTTATACTTGAACACTACTCATACCCGATTCCATAAGAAATGAGTAGGATCCATCCATCATTAAATACAACATCTTACTCATTATTTTATAATATTTCCTAATTCTATTTATTTATTTTTTTCATATGGAATTGATTTGATAAGTTTAATATTCCCTTATTTGCTTTATTTTTTAACCTGCATTTGAACAAAATAAAAACATCCTAAAAAATGGAAATTTAGGTGCGAAAATTATCCATCCATCAATCGCATTACATCCCCCAAAAATATTGAATATTTTGTTTCTATTTATAATGATTTTGTCTTTTCCCAATCCCTTTTAAGCCCATAAAAATCATCATACATTTTCTAGCCATAATGGTTGGTAATAAAATAATTATGATAACATTCCAAATTTCTAACCAAGAAATTAGGAGATTATTAAAGGCAATAATCAAACTTTTAATAATATTTAATGGATTGCTAAAACAATTGCAGAGACATTTTATAAATTCACCAAAATTTTGGTAATAATTAATGGATTGATAGAAACTTGCAGAGATTTTTCAATGCCATGTTTAATGATATTTAATTGATTAATGACAATATGCAATATAGACCAAAAAATTATTTCCAAAATGCTTTCAATGTCATTAACTATCACTATTCTTTTTTATTTTTTTGGGGAAAATCTCATATACAGCTGCTTGTATTAGGGAAATATTAATCATGTTGGTGAATTCAATAAATTGTAATTAAGTTATCGCCTCTATTAAGGATATTAAAATGTAACTAAATAACTTTATTTTCCTCTCCTAATATTTGTAGTCCTCTTTTCACTTAAAAGGGTTTTTATTCTCTGTAACTTATTATTTCAATAAATATATGCATATAAACATCAATGTATAATAAAATAAAATATGATTAGATTAAATTGAAGAATTTTTTTTTGTGGTTTGGGATGATACTCAAGAATAATTCAAGCAAAAACATGACCTCATAAACAATTCTATAATTAAACTATCTTAATTCATGCCGAAGTTTTACTTTTCTTTTCTTCTTTTGGTTTGAATTAACATAAAAATTTATTTGATTTAAAGAATCATATTGTATTTTATTATATATTAATGCTACTATATATATATACATACACTTACTGAAAAACTAAATTTCAAAGAAAATGAATTAATAGGGAGGGGGGTTTGGGAGGCAATTAGAAGGTTGAGATATACAGAAAGCATCAGATTTGCGACAGTAATAAGATGGGAAAGAGGATAATATATGCCATTCATACAATTTCAGTCGTTTTACTTTTATAACACTTATGATTGAAAGTCAACCAGCAGAATCAGAGACAGATAAATAACATGCTAAAGCAAAGAAAAACCATTGGAGTAGCCTAAAGACAATAGAAAAAAGCCAGGGCACTACCCATTCCCTGGCTATTACATTTTGTTGCCTGTGAACACATAACTTATAAGAACTGGAATTTGAGATATGGTGAAGATTGGTAGCTGTGCATCCTTTGGGATTTTCAATCCACACATTTTGCGGCGAAATTCTTTATAGCTCATATCTGAAAAATCATTTAGCCTCGCCCCAGGGTCGCTATTAGTCTTTCTTCTTGCATTATTTTTCCTGACTCTCTTGAGAGATGTTTTGAAATTTTTGAATCTGTATGCCTCCTCTTCTGTCGTTTTGTATTCTCGTTTAAATTTTTGCTTCCACTCTTGAAAGAGGCGGAAGTCTTCATCATTTGGACCTAGATTCCAAATGGAATACTGATCATGACACAAATTGAAGCATGCCAAAACAAGAAAAAGAGGAGCAACCCACCTCGTCATTTTAAAAAGAAAAAAAAACATGTTCCTTCCTTTCACAACTAATTGAGAAAGCGCAGAGCAAGTCTTAAGTTCAATAATATACAAACCAAAGGCAAAAAAGGGTAATTTTTTTTATATATGATATCTTATCCAATTTCGTCGAGGCAAAGCACTGTATAGTTATCAGGCAATAATATTTTTGCATAGTTAGACGCAAACACAACATAGTAATTGAATAGTGGTGTAAGAAAGTGGATGAATCCTGCATGCCAGAAGATTAATTTGACTGAATGGAACATCTGTTTGGATAAGTTTGATAACTCAATTAAAAATGGGTATATCTTTAACTGGAGGGGACGAAAATGACAGTCAGAAAATACATAAAAATTGGGCATTCCTTTTGAAAAGATAGAAGAGAACAAAGGGAAACAACTTCTCCCACTATATTTTATATTGACTCAAATAAACTCACAACAAATTACTCAATCAAATCCATAGGTATTATATTTAATTTCAGAAAATATGTGGATACGAATTAACATTGGCATGGAAGGTGGAGGAAAGAATATTATTAGAAAGCAGGTAATAAGGGAGCAGAAACGTTGTTCGAGCACCATGTAAAGACACAATCTTCCGGTCCCCATCTCAAAAACTCTAATTCGTTAAAGAGCAAGTTTTTCAGTTCAAGAAGATACAAACAAACTTCGTGTGCTTTAATCGAGTACTCAGTATTTGAGAACATAAATAAATAATTGGAAGGAGAAAAAGCTGTAAGCAAACACACCTGCGGGAATATTTCTCAGTCTTAAGAGAGAAATCATGGCGAACGAAATCTCTAACCACAGCAAGAAATCAACAGCGACAGAGACAAGAGAGGAAATAGGGATTTAGGACCTGAGGCGAGATGTGAGAGCGAGACGACGTGAGGCTAGTTTATGTCAGGAATTTTTTTCCTTAAAAAAAAAGAAAAGAAAAGAAAGTTGGGACCGTGGCCAACCAGGATTATTAATCTTAATATTATCTAGGCCGATATGAAAATTTGGAACAGAAAGGATATATAGAGTAAAAAATATATTTATACATTAAAATGTGAACCATATGGGGTGGGATATTAAAATCCTTTTGATCATTGGGCCATTGATTTTACTTACTAATCATAGGTAGATATCTTCTATTCTCAAGCTGTGAGTTCTCTATATTTCTGAATAAAAAGAATTCTTCATAAATGTTTCGAACAAAAATAATTCTATATAAGTGTAGTGTAAATTTGTTATTATATTAAAGCTGTCATTTTTGTTGTATATTATTAGTTGAAATTCTATTTCTACAATTTTTGTTGTGTAGTTGTTGATACGTTTGATTCTTTTATACGGATTTAGATATGGTATGATTGGTAGCTTGATTATAATTTTGACTTTGTTGTTGTACAGTTATTTTGAAATACATAAATGTTTATTAGCGTGATGGGCTCCTCTAATTTAAGATATTGTTATTCATTTTCTTGATTTAATTCTTATTGTTATTTCCCAACTAGCAGATTTGGAAAATGAGTTAGATATGATAAGATTCCTTATTCTTAGGCTGCAATAGTGTGATTTTCCTCTCATCATCATCTAATTAACAAATTTGGTGTATTTTTTTTTTGTTCTATACATGATGAAAGCTAAGAAACAAACTGAAATAAAAATGCTATTGCTAACCAGGTTCCATGTGAACCAAGTCAGTGTCAAGCCTATCTACCAAGTAGAATCTAAGCTCCATATTGAGTGCTCTTTTTGCAAGCTTATCTGCAACCAGGTTTAGGTTCCTTGGGAGGTGACGAATCTCTACCTGCCAACTACGCTCCAATAAGCTTCGAATCTCCAACACCAAGCTTTGTTGCATGTGTAACTTGGTACATCCTTCTCGACATAATCTCTAGGCATCAAGATATAAGTAGAACCACCTTCCTTCTACCCATGTCCCAAGCTTGCTTTAAACCAGTTAAGCAGCTTCATAGCTCAGCATTTAAAGATCCTTTCTACTGAATTATCATCATGAATACCCCATAGAAGTTACCTTATGGGTCCCATATGCCTCCTCTATAACATACCAAATTTCTATCACCAAATATCACTTGTAGATGGAATAAAATGGTGTATTTGGTATAAGCAAGATAGCCGAAATATTTTCTGATTGATTGTTGGAAAGGAGCTGGAGGCAGTCAGATTGTCATAAAATTTGGAGTCCAAATGATGTCCAAAGCTCATGATATTTTATAGGATGAAAGTAGACATCCTAAGCTTTAAACTGATAGGTAAGTCAAATTAATTGGATTTATTTTCTAAGAGATATGAATTTTTTAAGTTTACCATGTAGAATTTACTGATTTCTAGAGCAGTGTTCAGAAATGATTTTTCTAGGAAGTTTATGATTTCAATTGATCCTAGAAATTATTTTTCCCTAAAACTAGACTCAAACATTTGGGCTTTAGAATCACATCAATTGGACATGTGTACAATTAGTTATAAATTTTCAAAGTTGGGTGAAATTTCTATCCATAAACCTAAAATTGTAAAAGGTAAGGGCAAAATGGTCATTTGACATATAAACAGACTTTAAAGTCGTCTTTTACCTTCTCCAGACTCCATTTTCAGTCTGAAATGAGAGGAAAACAGAGAGAGAGAGAGAGAGAGAGGGAGGGAGATCAAGCATATAGGGTGTCCAAACCTTCAATTCTTGAGGTAAGTTATCGTAAAACTCCGATTTCTTGTAGTTTTCGGTGCTTAGGACCACTCTTAATCATTTTCCCCCATTTAATTTGTGGATTTGAAGACAAAATCAGAGGTAAAGGAGAGAGGACACGTTCAGCCCTAGAGAGAGGAAGTGGAAAAAATCAGAGGTAACTTTTGAAACTTCGATTCTATTGATATAAGCTTACTGTTGTGGCTAATTGTGGTTTGAATTTGTGGCTATTTTGATTTGAATTTTCATTTGGGAAAATGTTGAAATCTATCTTTTATGTTGACCAAATCTCCTCTAAATCATGTGTGGTTAGTGTATAAACGATTAAATACTAATTAGGAGCGAAAAAGAGTAGGTTTAATCGGTTGATTTAAAAAAAAAACACATTTTTGGATATATGTGGGTATGTTTCATCCAGACCCTGAAAATATGTGTTAGAGATGGAATTTCACAATTATAATGGTTCTATTGTGTTTAGAAGGAAAATTAGGGGCGTTATGTTGGCCCCGAAGTCTGAAAAGCCCCCAAACGCAAAATGACAAAAATAAGTTTAAGAACCTAGATTGAGACTGCCAAGGGTAATATGGTCATTTGAAATTGAATTTGGCCAAACTAAGGTGAAAAATGGATTCTCCATGTGAAATTGTGTAGGGGTAGGTCATCTCATAATTTTTGGGAAAATTGAAATCAGACCGAATATAAGAAGGAAATAGACTGGTACCCTAAGGACAGTTTTATGATTGGGTGTTTTATAGAGAAATAATAAATGCTAGACACTTAGTAAATAAACTTGAAAGAGTAATAACTCATTTGCATCATATTTGAATTCGTAGGATACAATATTTGCCTTATCAGGACTGAAAAGCCGATAGGATTGCTAGACACCAAAAAGACTTTAGGTAGTAACTCTATCTTTCATAATGATTGTGATATGTTGCATGTATTGTATGCCATGCATGGGACTGCGATTGAGACACGGGGACTCCCAGGATATGGTGTGATTCTTCAGAGTCCACTGTTAGAGGGAGGATGTAGTTATTGTCTTATGCACTTGTTGGCTTTTGTAATTGAAGTATTGACTCCCATGATGTCTTTTTTGTAAGTAAACTAGATGCAAGTTGTAGAAAGTTTCCTACTTTGTTCTTTATGCCATTTATTTGCTGTCAGCATATTTTGTCCCTAAGCCAAGCTTCTCTTTTGTAAAAAGGACAAATTGATCTTTTGGAAAGAAGGCAAACTTGTCTAATGTAGGCCACTCATTATTAATGTTAGATGTTCATCCACTTACTTTGATGTTCATTTCTAGTAATTTCCACTCCCAGGTCACTATTTTCTTAATGGTTATGATAAATGTTTCAATCCTACTATTTTCAGCTTTTGTTTGCAATGGTTATGACTTACAATTTAATGTCATGGTGCTTCTCCTCCACTTTTTTTCAACTAACCATTTATTGTCTTTGTTCCCATAAATGTAATGATACTTATTGTTTAACTTGTTCCCTCTATGTACTACTAATATATCTGCTAGTTCTATATTTCACCCAAGAAGAGACAAAAGAAAATCCTAATTGTATAATTACATAAACACCATCACATTCTAGTCATTTTGCCCCTATTACATATTAACACAAATGTCCCATTAACTCATCATGCACAAAACCAAAACACAATGTATTAACTCCAGCTCACCCACAAATACATTAACTCCATCACATTGCACAAAACTAAATAAATCTTTCACACTTACAACCATTCACCCATAAATACATTAACTCCAACTCACTGAACATCCCATACTAGTAATCATTTAAACCAAAATGAAAACTTAAAAGAATTCCCATGTTAGCATTAAAGCACAAAGCACAAGCTTCAACATCATTTTTGTCTTCTTCGTCTCTACATACATGGCAGCTACCTTTTCTTCTTCTACTTTCAATCTCATTTTCTCATCAAATAGCCTATCCACATGTCCTAGTAACTGGTTTATCTCATGTGTTGGTCTCTCACCCATTTCTCTATCAATTGTCGAAAGTAGGTGTTCTAATTTAGTCACAACATATTATTCAATCCACCTCATCAGTCACATGTCCTTATCATTGGTCAACACACTTCACTTAACAGTAAATTTAACAGTCGACTAAACAAATCTACTAATGAGGGCATGAATTGTTCAAATAAATAATGTTGGGACTGAAATTGGACCAAAAAAGATGTTAGTACTAAAATTGCTCCTCCCTAAAAACGTTAAGGGGATAAATTGCACTTTAACCGAAATATGTATGCATAGAAAGCTTGATCGCTCAAATTGACAGTGCTATGTTATATTATATATACAAATACTTGTTACTGTAATTAATAATGGGTTAAAGATTATTTTTGTTATGGAAGTTTTTACGAAGAAGCTATAGACACCTTAAAGTTATTTTGTCCCCATTGTTACCCACAAAGTTGTAAAATTGTAGTAACATCACCCTTTTTAACAACACCAAATGCTCAATACTTAGTTTGATCTATTATGTTAGATTTTATGCTAAATAGTATGTCTCTTCATCATCATCCTTATTAAAATTAAAGCAAAAACTTAACAATCAAATCTTGAAAAAAAACTTAACAATCTGGGACATCAATCTTAATAAAATCAATCAACCTTATTGCTAATAAAAAATATCAATCAATCTTATTAACATGAATCTGGAAGAATTATCAAACAATCATCATCCTTTCTGGTTAAAAAAACGATCACAATTATCCTTAATAAAGGAACAATCAGATCTGGAAAAAACTTAACAATGAGCCATCTTTCATCATCAGCATTATTACCAATCAACAATCAATTAAAGAATCACCTCATCCATCATCATCAATAATCAACAAAAAAATCAACAATATGAAAAGCAATATCTGGAAAATACACCTCTCCTCCTCCTTCTTCATCAGTGGCCATCCCAATTTTTACTCACTAAAATTCTATGAAAATATGACAAGATATGAGGAACAAAATGGTAGATGTTTGTGTAAGAATCATGGCCAAAGTAAGTTTTGGCTAATCGCTGGAAAGATACAAGAAGAGCTAAGTTGTGGAAATATTTTGGATGACCAAATGATATCATAAAATAATGAAAATTTTTAGTATAAAAATAGACATATCAAGCTTTAATTTGATATGCATATGTAATATTTGGGTGTATATGTTAGGAGATATGAATTTTTGAAGTTAGCCCAGTGAAATTCATCAATATGTGGAGTAGTGTACAACATGAATTTTTTGGGAATTTTGCTGATTCCAATTGAGCAAATAAAGTATTTTTCCCTAAAACTAGACTTAATAAGGGACATTTGAGCTTTAGAATCACCTCAATTGAAAATTTTTACAATTAGATATGAATTTTCAAAGTTGGGTGAAAATTTTGTTTAGAAATCTGAATATTGTAAAAATGTAATGGCGTGTTGGTAATTAGTGGCTCAATCAAGGATAAAAAGAGAAGATTAAATATGATCTCAAGGAAAATATGGGGATGCCAAAATGGATGGCCAAGATTTAGTCTTACAACACAAAATATCAAGATTAAGAAAAGCAATTTATGTGGCCAAGAATTTATCTCATTAAATTAAGGGAATTAACACATGTGTTGACCATTGGCATAAGGCTTTTTAAGGGCATATTCAGCCCTTCATTTTGGCTGAACAAGGAGCATAAGAGAGAGAGAGAGAATTGGAGAAACCAAAGAGAAGATGAAGGCAAAGAGGAAGAGCTAGAGAGGATCTAAGGTAAGAACAAGCTTAAACTTTCCATTTCTACTATGAATCTTGACACCAAACCTCTCCTAACCTCTTGTGCACTCATGAATTCATGTTTAGCAAGAGGAAAATCAAGAGAAAAGAGAGCCTAGGTTCATTTTTGGGCAAGCACAAACAATAAATCAACTAAGCTATATTGGTTAGTTTATGTGCTTTGAGTTCTTGTTGTGGATTATTGTGGTTATTGCTTGGTTGTTGGCTGATCTTGCATTTTGGGATGCATGAACACTAATAGGGAGGTGCTGCCCAATTTCCAATTAAACACAAACAATAAATCAACTAAACAAGTGAATTAGGGAATATAAAGAGTGTTTGAATGAATAGAACTTGAAATCCAATTTTTGTTCATGCTGCCCTGTTTTGTCCAGACCTCATTTTGAGGTATTTGGATTGTATTTTGGTTCATATGGTGATTCCAATGTGTTTAAAATGGAATTTTGTGTAGGGTATAGTTGGGATCATGAAATTGGGAGTATTAGAATAGAAAATGACACTTCTTGCCAAAGTTGTGACAATTTGGATCTGTGTGGTTTCTGGGGCAAGGAGTTTGATTTTGGGAATTATGAGCCCAAAAATGGACTTAGGACATGAAATTGTGTAAGGGTAGGCCAGGTCATGATTTTTGGAACATGATGTAGCTACTTCACGCCGTCCAACCATAGCAGTGCTCTGTTCTGCACCAACGGAGCCTTGGAATCTCGACAATGCGATCGCCTTTGAGCTTTGATTGACCAACGATTCACTGCAAATCATGTCTGTTCCATCCCTGCCCAAATAAGGGCAAAATCTCCCATGGAAAAATCATATCCTTTTGTAACACCCCAAAATTTCTATATGGAAAACCTAATAAAACATATCTCCAATAAATATTAAATTTTGGGAAAATTCCAAAAATAATGCTATGGAGGCATCTAAGTTGTAGTATTATTTTGGATGACCAAACGATATCCAAAAATCATAAAAATTTCCAGTCTAAAAGTAGACATGTCAATCTTTAATTTGATATGTCATTTGTGAGATTTTGATGTATATGTTAGGAGATATGGATTTTTGAAGTTAACCCAATGAAATTCTCCTGTTTCTGGAGCAGTATTCAAAAGTGAATTTTTTTGGGTATTTTATGATTCCATTTGAGAAAAGAAGTTATTTTTCCCTAAAACTAAACTCAATAAGGAACATTTAGGCTTTGGAATTATTTCAATGGGATGTCAGTACAAATAGATATGAATTTTCAAATTTGGGTGAAAATTATGTCCAGAGGGGGTTGGACACGCTCACAAATAGAGTGGTGTTTGATCCCTGGGAAGACTGCTTAGTTGTGGTTCCAGTCGTGGTACATGGGGAGGCATCCTAGCTCCACGGTGCCTAGGTTAACGCCTGAGGGTAATTGACGGCTTGCCCTACCTGACATTGGTATCACCTAGAAGGAATGGAGATTTCACCCTACCTTTGGATCGTGGGTGAGCTCAACCCCTTTCCAAAAATTTATGTATAAAAAAATGGAATGAATTTTATGTGGTCAAACAAAAATTAAAACAAGAAAAAAATGGAACAATGGGAAACAACCACATGTTAAGCTTATGGCACATTTTTTTAAAAAGCTTCATCTGCCTTCTTCAACTCCATATTTTTGCCTCAAACCAAAAAGAAGAGAGAGAGAGGGAGTTGCTCAAAGACTTAAGAGGCATACCAAGGTCCATGTTGCCATGCCATGTCATTATAAGGGAGTCAACAAATGGTTAAAGGTTTGGGTTTATTAGGGTTCATCGATATTACTATGATTTTCATTCTTTCTATGCAATATTACTTAAAATGATACTTCTAAATATCCAATGCTCTTTTGAGAGAACTGTTGTGGCAAAAATATACCACTACCCTTTAATAATTCATCAATAGTTGGTTAACAGAAAATATAGATTTTAAAATATAGTTAACGTTGAAGTAATGTATCATACCAAATTTCTATCACCAAATATCCCTTTTAGATGGAATAAAATGGTGTATTTGGTACAAGTAAGATAGCCAAAATAGTTTTTGATTGATTGCTGGAAAGGAGCTGAAGGCGGTCAAATTGTCATAAGATTTTGGATGATCAAATGATGTCCAAAGCTCATGAAAGTTTATAGGATGAAAGTAGACATTGATAGGTCAACCAAATTAATTAGATTTATATTCTAAGAGATATGAATTTTTGAAGTTTGCCCAGTAGAATGTATTGATTTCTAGAGCAGTGTTTAGATATTGAATTTCTGGGAATTTTATGATTTCAATTGATCTAATACATTATTTTCCCCTAAAACTAGACTCAATAAGGAACATTTGAGCTTTGGAATCACTTCAATTGGATATGTGTACAATTAGTTATGAATTTT
>JBAGKO010000001.1:9689647-9709743 GCA_037177275.1 Acacia concinna | reverse complement strand
CTCTTGGTCTGCTCTTTAATTTGATGCCTCCAAGCCCAAAACTTGATCATCAGCTCCATCTTCAGCCCAAATGAAACCAGTGACGTTTTCTACCTTTTTGTCCATATTTGGTCCAATTGCTATTTGCTTTGCCCATGTCTCTTGCACCAGTCCATTTAATGCTTCCTTGATTCTTTTGGATCTTGCTCTCGTGATTGGACTACTTGGAAGTTGCAAAGCATCACTTGGATTTAAATGTATATCTTGCTGGATCGCATCATTTGTAGTCTAAAGGACTTAAGCTTCAAAATCATGTGAAAACAAATAAAATGATTAACTTGTGAATAATATCCTTATCGAAAGTTAGAAAATATTGAGTTATGTGTCTTGCCATTATGTATAGTACAATGTTTATTATAATGGAATAACTACAATGGAAAAAACATGGTCATTGTCCCCTTAATGTATATCTTTTATCATTGCCTTGTCTAGCGTAACATGTAATAAAGTCAATACTTGATTTATAAAGAGTATTCAAGCAATCAAGTATAGAGAATCACCAACAATGATACATTTAAATTTCTTTAAAATAAAACTGAATCAAAACTATATATAATTTTTTCCATATTATGAAAATTTAACCATTCAAGTCCATAATCTAGATAGCATGAGATAATAACTTAATCTCATCTAAACCAATGCATGAAGCACATCATAGAGAATTACGGTTGTTCCGCCACAAAAAAGTGAACCTGTAGGTGTTAATGCCTTTTACCTTAATCCTCACAACGCCGCCAATGTTAAGCTTTGTGCTTTAATTTTACGATAGAGTATATTCTATCAAGGAATCACAATCCTTATTTTTGCGTTTTATGGAACTGGTGTCCCTTTGCACTCACTTTGCTTGGAACAAATATACGCGATGTGGCTTATTCTATAGCCAGGAAAAAAAACTGTTTGACCTCATTAAGGTCATTGTTTCTTTAATGAATTTCTTACCCTTCTTTGAATCTAGGGTTGTCCTTCTTTCTCTTTTCTGGAACCTCTTACCCTTCTTGATTTGGGCTTAGAGTGTGAAGGATTTCTTTCTCTATATGCTTGTCTAGAGGATTTTTACCTTGCTGACATTCTGTTTCAAGTTCCAAGTACTTCAATAGATTGTCCAATATAACAATGTTTGTGTTTTGTTACTAACCTTCATGAGCTCCCACCTAGAAAGGAGCGTCTTAAATAAGCTACACTAGTTTGTTAGACGACAGGTGTTCAATGTAATTCATAGGGCCTTACTACCTCTTTAAAGGGGTTAGAAATACATTGAAGTGTCTCTTTCAATGTAATTCATAGGGCCTTGCTATTGGATTTCTTTCGCATTTGCACATGCATTAATAAACTATAGAAATAGGATATCAATGGTAATTCATAGGGCCTTGCCATGTAGATCTCATAAAATCATATATGCCGAGCAAACTTTTCAATTTTAGGTAAGATCATGACTCTAGTCAATGATTTGACTATTTTGTTCTTTTATTTAAATGAGAAATCTCAATGGTAGATATCACATTTGTCCCCATTAAGTTTAATAATTTATGTCCTTGTTCTTGGCAGCCTTCGTTGGTTAGTCACAATAATTATCCCACACCTAGTGTTATTTGTAATTATTTTGAACGAAGAATATATTTTTATATCACATTCAAGTATACAATATCATGTACTTCTATTATTCTTGACTATAAGAAATAACAACACTATTGGATCTACACAATCAGGAGAATACGTTTGTACTTCCCATCACGCAGATTCCATTAATGCTACTATCATCTATCAAGAATTTCATACAATTACTTCATATAATATGCACATTTATGACTCCAAAAGGCTCAATTTATTAAAAGCTCCCACTTGGGTAGATCATATAATGTTAGCTCCCACTTAAATGGAGTGTATGACTATCTTAGAAGACTCATTTTCCAAGAACTCCTATTTAACATGAGTATTTGACATTTACTTTCTCATGTTTCTTATTGCATCATTATGTTTTTAATGTATTATAATCTAAGAATTTTGGGACAACTCCATAGGTTTCATTCATTCTATATTCACTTCATTTGTTCATATGTAATTTCCATCCAAAACAAAATCTTAAAAGGGGAAGTTTATTTCCTTCTCAAACCCAATTCGATAGCTTCTTAATAACCATTTTTTCCAAGGTTATAAGAATTTCATGTCCCATGTTGTTTTAAACATCTCCTAGATTTTCTTTAATTTCTTGAATTGATATTTCAAATGTATTACGCAATTTATATTTGTTTCAACACACAAACTTTATGCAATTTTCTCAAGTCTTTTATTGTTTTTTAGTGTTTGTGGTTGGAATGGGCTTAGGGTTCATTTCTCTCATCAATTGGGCTCTTCCATTTGAGGCACATCATTTTTCTAAACTCCACCATGATCCAAAGTTTTGGTGTCTTAAAATTTCTCCATGTTTAGATCCCCTTTTTGTTTAGACTTGATACTATCTCTTTAGTATCTTATCCCTTACTTTCGTCTCCACGAGGCCTCTCTGGATTCAAATCTGTTTGAATCATGAGGCCCTTCTTCTTGTGATTTAAGAGATTCAACTTTTTCTTTTAGAAATGATCTTTTAAGTGCTCTTCCTTTTGTAGCTTTTAATCAATTCCAGGTTAAAAAAATGAACCTTACTTTGGATTATCTTCCTCTAGATCCTCTTTAGGACATTTTCGCCTGGGTAATTTATTACTACTCAACCTTAAGTGAGCAAATCCCTATTTTATTTATTTCTCAAAAGGTCACATTCCTAGGAAAAATAGTTTAGTTTTGGTTCAATTTTAGAGACAACTAAGACATAACCCATTTTCTTATCAATGATAAAGTAGATCATACTAATAAATGTGCTTTTTTACACAATTTATGATGCGAATCAAGATGGAGCTTCAGTGGAGTAAGGCTTGCAAAAGGAGGCCCAAGCTTCAAGAAGGCAGTTTTAATGTCCCAAAAGATCTATTATAAGGCATTGGAGGCCCAATGACAAGGGGAAAAAAATCTAAAGCAATGAAGGAGGCTCTGAATTGTATGATAAGAGAACTTAAAGAGTTTAAGCCTACCTATTTGAAAGAGGCATCTCTTTGTTTGCCAAACAAGAGCCATAGAGTGCTTATCACATTGTTAGAAGCCCATCAAGATGACGTGCAATGTCCATGCAATCCAGATTGAAGAATTTAATTAAAATATCATGTGACAAGCATGTGCCTTAGAGGAGGAGCATAAGCGATCTCCAAAATAATTCAAGAAGCATCTAGAAGATGTCTTTATCCATTTATTAGGGTTTAACTTTCTTTTAGGAATTTGTCCTATTTTATTTGCATTAAATAAGGCATTTTTGGGTTAAAACATGTTCTAAAGACTTGATTGTTGAATGAAAAATTGCATTCTTGTACTTATTTCTTGAGAGTGGATTCTCTCTAAGGTTCTTCTTACAACTAGCAAACTTATCAAGGCTTGATCAACCTTGTGGTATCTTCCAACACATCGGGTCCTTGTTCTTTCATGCTCAAGGGATCTCCAGATCTGTGTTTCGCTTTCTTGGGGTGAGTATATTTTCAATTGGTTGTGGGTTCATAGATTCCTTATGGGTTCGCACCATCTTGGTATCATAGCTTCTGATCTAAAATCAGGTCATATTGTTCTCGCTTTTCTTGTATCTTTCATTCCTTTTCTTCTTTATAATCGTTTCTATCCGTGTCTGAAAGTTTTCCTTGTGTTCATCATGTTTTTCCTGGAGCTTCTCAGTGTTTAATGTGTGTTGATTTCATAGTTCAAAGTCTCATATTTCTGCTTAGTTTGGAATCGTTTCAATCCAACTTGTCATTCGTAAGTTCTATCCATTTCAGTCTAGTCGTCTTTCTAGAATTTCTTATGTCTGTTTACCCACTTCTCCTTCCAAATATTTAATAGGTCATTTTCATAGTTCAGAATATCTTCTTTCAGCTCATTCTTGAATCGCTTCAATCTCAGTTGTTTAGAATGAGATACTTTGATTTTGAAAAGAATGTGTTTTTTTTGGAATTTTTGGGTTGTTCTTATTTGCTTCTTTTTCTGGTTTGTTTATTTCTTGTAAAAGAAAAAAGAAAAAAAAAGTAAAAACAATAACCAAAAAAGAGGGAAAAATATACAGAAGAAGAAAAAAAAAGATTGTAAGTGTTGCGCTGGAAGTGTGTTGAGCAATAAGTGGTACTTGAACTCTTGATTTTCTTGAACTCCTTTTCCAATACTCTTACTTTTGAAGTGCCAAATCTGTGAGTGTTGTGTTGATTTCTACAAGTTGTGATTGCATTGATTAAATTGCTTAGTTAAAAGTCATGAGAGGAAAAAATGGCAAGAGTGGCAAACATCAAGTTAAAAGTCAAGTTTTAGTGAAACACAAGTGTTGAGTGACAGTTTTGAGGGAAGGACGCTAGGAAATTTGTGAGGAAAATATATTTCACTGACATCTTTCTTGCAGACACAATGTCTCATACAAAAAACACATCTAGTGGTAGTAGAAATCCATTGAATGAAGAACATACATTCAGGCCAATGCAGCAACAATTTGCACATATGAATGTGAGTTTTGGAGAAATAAGGGATAAGATGGTTAGGCAAGATTGCAAATCTGCAACAAGTTCAACAAAATCCTAGAAGTGATAACAATTAGGCTATAGGATGTTATTATGTATGACTTTGAATATGAAAATGATGAAGTTAGTAGTGCTAGTGAGGAAGAATTTGAATCTGAATCTGAAACTGAAGTGAGAACTAATAGGCATAGAGGAGATAGGTATAGAGAAGACAGCAGAAATACTCCTAGGGAGAGAAACAAATTCGATGGGAACCTTGGGAGTATCAAATGAAAATACCACCTTTTCAAGGTAGGTGACCCTAAAGCATATTTAGAATGGGAGAAGGTAGAAATGATTTTTCAGTACCATAATTGTTCTGAGGCTGAAAAGGTGAAGTTAGCAGCCATGGAATTCACTTATTATGCCATTGCGTGGTGGGATAAATTGGACATTAATAGGAAAAATAATGGTGAGAGCCCTGTAGCAACATGGAGGGAAATGAAAACTCTAATGAGGACAAGATTTATTCCAAACCATTACTATAGGGAGCCTTACCAAAAGTTGCAGACCCTAATTACACAAGGCTCTTAGAGCATGGAAGAATATTTGATGTGATCCAGCAAGCTATACATTCAAATCCAAGTGATGCTTTGCAAATTCCAAGTGGTCTAATCACGAGAGCAAGAGCCAAAAGAATCAAGGAAGCATTAAATGGACTGGTGCAAGAGACATGGATAAAGCAAATAGCAATTGGATCAAATGTAGACAAAAATGCAGAAAACGTCACTAGTATCATTTGGATTGAAGATGGAGCTGTTGATCAAGCTACACATGGGTTTCCAATTTGGAATTGAGTTGAATTCAAATTAGTATGGGTTTCCAATTTGGAATTGATTTGAATTCAAATTAGTATAAATTAGCAATTTGACTTTTGAGTTTCCAATTTGGTATGTAATTTCAAATATCAAGCGTGCATTTAGTAATTAGGTCAGATTTGGATGGTGGCCTTTTAATACTTCTAAAACCTCCATTGTAGGCAGATCGGAATTTGAATTTGAAAACGTTGCATTTCTGCACTTGTTGATGTGGACCAGCAAGATATACATTCAAATCCAAGTGATGCTTTGCAACTTCCAAGTGGTCTAATCACGAGAGCAAGATCCAAAAGATTCAAGGAAGCATTAAATGGACTGGTGAAAGAGACATGGACAAAGCAAATAGCAATTGAACCAAATATGGACAAAAAGGTAGAAAACATCACTAGTTTCATTTGGGCTGAAGATGGAGCTGATGATGAAGTTTTAGGCTTGGAGGCATCAAATTAAAGAGCAAACCAAGAGCTATACATGGGTTTCCAATTTGGAATTATTTGAAATTCAAATTAGTATGGGTTTCCAATGTGGAAATTATATTTGAATTAAAATTAGTATTAATTAGGGAATTGAAATTGGGTTTCGAATTTGGAAAAAAAATTATTTGAATTCAAATTAGTATTAATATGTAATTTGACTTTTTCCAATTTGGTATGTAATTTCAAATTTCAAGGTTTTTAATTAGATCAGATTTGGATGTTACCTATTAATACTTGTAAAACCTTCATTGTAGTCAGATTTTGAGATTTGAATTTGACAAGGTTGCAATTCTGCACTTGTGTTCTTGAGAGAGGATTTTCTCTAGGGTTCTTTTGAGAACTAACAGTATCAAGGCTTGATCATCCTTGTGGCGTCTTCCAACACTTGGGGTCCTTGTTCGTTCGTGTTCAAAGGTTCAAGTAGAGCATCGATCCTTGTTTAGCATTCTTGGGGTAAGCATATTCGATTGATTGTGGGTTCGTGGGATCTTTCCCTTGCGGGTTCGCATCACTAGATAATGTCTTGAATTTTAAAATGTCCCTCCTTAATTTCAAGATATCATCCTCCATGAATTTCATGGCTTGAAGAAGCTCTTCTCTTTCTTTCTTTCTCTTTCATTTTCTCTATTTTATTCTCACGTTTTTTTTTTGCTCACTTCCTCTTATGCAAAACGGTATCACACCTTTTTGCTGTTGTTTTTTTTCACAATTTCTTTTCTCTCTTTTTATTTCTACAAAGCCACATTTTTTTCCTCATTTTTAAGCTTGAATTTTTATTTGTATATTTTTGTAGCTAAGTTAAACAGGATGGGCGAAAGTAGGAAGGAGAAGAAGGGAATAGAACAAAAGGTAAAAGAAGGTGGAGATAAGAGAAAGAAAAAATATATAACTTCAATTATAACAAAACTAAAGCTCTTATAACTGGTTTGGGATCTTCTAGTATATATCGTTCTGCATTGTGTTTATTTTGGTTGCCACCTAAGCTGGCATATAGTTCTTTGTCTCCAACTTGGTTGCCAACTGTGATGCGTTGTTCAACACCACATAAGTGTCCACTTGTATCTCCACCCGTCTCCTCCTATTGAAGAAGAGTCATCCTCGACTCTTGATGGTCAAGCTCACCAAGTCGAACAATTATTGTTGAGGCATGAAAATTTTGCTCTTGTTGTGACGATGAAACAACAGTAGGAAAAGGACAGTCAGTATCAACAAAAGTTTCCTCTTTTATGTAATCTTTTTCCTCATCCTCACTGTTATTCTCTTTATTTTCACTCGAGTCACTGTCAGTTATTTTTTGTCTCATGTTTTATTTTTCAAACAATATTTCTTTTCTCATCAAACTCTTTTTCATGCATCTCTCCTTTGCTTTTCATCACTATTTTTCTCTCGCTCTCCCTTTATCATTCATGACTTTTTCAATCTCAATGGCTATATAGACCATTCCTTCAATATCACCCTAAAGTGCCAAATGTTTATGAAAGGAGTTCCTTCTTACTCAATCGTCATTCCTCAACTCATATAATTAATTAACTCTACACAAAACACTTAGTGACTAAATTGTTCTTAGGGGTACTGATCTATTTTATTTTATACCCAGTGTACTTACAACGTTCTAAAACTATGAACCGGGCTACCCCTACACAATTTCGTGTGTAGAATCCATTTCTTACCTCAAATTTATCAAAATCCAACATGATCCCTATTAAACAAGGCCAAACCAAGACTATACACATTTTGGGCAAAAATGTCATTTTCAATCTTAACACTTCCCTAATAATCATTTCCTTACCTATACTCAACACAATTTTCCATCCTAAACCCATTGGAAGCATCAAAACCATCAAAATCCAAACCCATCATGCCTAAACAAGGCCGAGCCAAAACATGGGAAAAATGGCCAAAAATGTGATTTAAATTTCCATTCCATACATCACCCTTCTTCTCCTTAAATAATTTGTTTATTCCATTAAATTCACTTCTTACATGCTTAATCAAAATTTGGACATCACCTCCCCTTAGAGTTCATGCATCCCATATACAAAATCAGCCATAAACATGCAAATATCACCACAACCAACAACAATAACCACAAGGCAACAAGAATCAATAAGGACAAGGTTTTTGAAGTTTACTACTTGTTTTCTCTCTCTAAATTCATTCTTCCTCTCTTCCTTTTTTTTCTCTTGATTTCCTTTTGCTAAACATGAATCCAAGAGTGCAAAAGAGATTAGAAGTGATTCTTGAAGGATTTGGGACAAGAATTATTGAATTTGGTGCTTAGACTTGTAAAATATGCTTCTTGAGCCTAAGCTCTTCTCTTGTGCTCCTCTTTCCTTCTTGAACTCTTTCTCACTCTACTCCTCTAAGGCTAGCCAAAATATGGCCTTGTTTGAGGGCTTACAGGCTTTTCTTCAATGTGCTTAATTATATTGAATAATTAAGACAAATCCACCTCTTTTAAAATAGTAATATTTTAATGTATTCTTGACTTTTCAAGAACAAATCTTATAGCCATCAATTTTGGCTGTGCAATCTTGCCCTCAAGATCAATTTCAAACATCCATATTTACCCTTGGAAGTGTCACAAATTACCATATTGTCCTTACCTTTTATTATGGGAATTAAGAAATTACCATAATTATTCTATGTACATATATTGACTCTATTTTCCATAAATAATTCCTTGGTCAAATTTTAACCATTTAAATTAGTAGAATTATTTTGTAAACTCATTCTTCTCAAATTATTTCCCCTAAAATTTGTCCAAATAAATTTCCAAGAAATTGCTTTTTCTTGAAAATCATGCATGTAAAATATGCTTTCATGGAAAATTGCCACTCCCTAGGCATAAAAAGATCTTTGTAATGTTGCCTATACTTGAAAGTCAATTTTCCATATTTTTCCTCAATTATTTGTGGTCTCTTTCTATTTTTCGTAATTAGTTTGTCTTAAATAGCCAAAATTTCAATAACTCTTTGATAGAGGTATAAGTGGTGTCTTATGTGGGGCCCAAATGCATCATGTAATGGACAATGGTAGTTCCAGAATGTGGTTTAACCATATTCAAGCCCAAATGGATGTCTAAACAGCCCATACATGGTTATGATAGTGAATGGTACATGAAGATCTATTTGAAAGGTCCTACATTCGACCATTTGTCCCTACATGTTTCTAAAGTGAACAATAAATTGATGATGTCATGCAGTTCGAGGCCAAACGAACCCTCCAAGATTTTCAAGGTCATCAAGTCTTGAAAATACTTACAAGGAGGCAAACATGGATCGTCATTCTTTCATGTATACTTGGATCTTGAGAAAGACAAAATCACGTTGTTAAAGCCCAAAGGAGCATTTGGATTTAGGTCCCACGTTTCTAAAGGCCCAGTACAATTATATATGCATGGAAGAGTCTAATGGAGTTTCAATCGTTCAAATTGGGGCCCAAATGCATCATGTAACGGACAATGGAAGTTCCAGAACGTGATTCAACCATATTGAAGCCCAAATGGATGTCTAAACGGCCCATACATGGTTATGAACATGAATAGTATCATGAAGATCTATTTGAAAGGTCCTACCTTTGATCATTCGTCCCTACGTGTTTCCAAACTTGTTTCTAGCCAGATCGTCCCCCCTTTTCATATCAGTTGGTATCACAGCTTGAGGTTCGCTAGAATTCAGGTTATATCTTTTTTTATCTTGTTTTCATCTTCTTTTCGTTTTCCCACTACCTTCTTCTCCTTCCACCGATTCTATCTGTGTTTTGCTTGTTACCTAGAAACCAAAAAAAAATTCGTGCAAAAAGAAAAAAGAGAATTGTGCTGGAAAAAAAAGAAGAAAAAAACGTGACAAAAAGGCCGTTTTGTTATGCGAAAAAAAAAGTTGATTAGAAAAAAAATAGCATGAGAAAAGAGGCTGCGATGAGTGACCAAGATTTTAGATTACAAATGCAGGTCATGAACAATGATTTCTTCAAATTTTAGAAGGAGATTGAGAAATTAAAGGCCTCCTTTCCTAAGAACCCTTACAAAGAATTACAGGAGCTCAAGCAAGGGTCCATGAGCGTCAAAGAATACTTTGAAGAGTTCCATGTTGATATACTTTGAGCAAAAGTAAAAGAAAGTTTCCAGGAAACAATTGATGGATTTGTACATGGGCTTGATCCTAGTATTGCCAAAGAAATGCAATTTTACCCCTATAGTGATATTGGAAGAATGGTCTCTATAGCCATTGAGCTCGAAAAAGTCATGAAGAAAAAAATAGAGAGCAAGAGGAAAAGAAAAGAGGAAAAGAGAAAGAGAGATGAAAGAAAAAGAGCTTGATAAGATAGAAAAAATTGAGAGTGAGAGAAAAGATGAGAAAAATAATAATTGAGAGTGACTTGAGTGAAAATAAAAAGAATATGAGTGAGGATGGGGACAAACAATACATAAAAGAGGAAACTTGTGTAGATAATGACTATCATTTTCCTAGTATTGTTTTATCATCACAACAAGAGCAAAATTATGATGACTCAACAATAATTGTTCTAGATGGCGAATATGACCCTCAAGTGTCGAGGACGACTGTTCTTCAAGAGGAGGAGAATGATAGAGGTACAAGTGGCGTCTTATGTGGTGTCCAACAAAGCATCAAAGTTGGCATCCAAGGTAACAGTAAAGTACTACATGGCATCTCAGGCGTCATCCACAGTGAACAGGAAATTGATGATGTCATCCAGTTCAAGGCCCAACGAGCCCTGTAAACTTTTCAAGGTCATCAAGTCTTAAAAATACTTACAAGGACGCAAACGTGGATCGTTGCTTGGATGATGACACGTAGAGTTACATATGTGGCGCATGATGTGACATGTGACAAGGCACCTACAAAGCCACCATGGCATGTGCCTCATTCTTTCATACATACTTGGATCTTGAGAAAGACAAAATCACATTGTAAGAGCCCAAAAGGAGCATTTGGATTTAGGTCCCATGTTTCTAAAGGCCCAATACAATTATATGTGCATGGAAGAGTCCAATGGAGTTTCAATCGTTCAAATCGAGGCCCAAATGCATCATGTAATGGACAATGGGAGTTCCAGAACGTGATTCAACCATATTCAAGCCTAAATGGATGTCCAAACGGCCCATACAAGGTTATGACCGTGAATAGTACCATGAAGATCTATTTGAAAGGTCCTACCTTCGATCATTCGTGCCTACGTGTTTCCAAACTTGTTTTTAGCCGGTCCGTCCCTCCATATCGTATTAGTTGGTATCATAGCTTGAGGTTTGCTAGAATTCAGGTTATATCTTTTTTTATCTTGTTTTCATCTTCTTTTCATTTTCCCACTACCTTTTTCTCCTTCCACCGATTCTACTGTGTTTTTGCTTGTTACCCAGAAAACAAAAAAAAAAAGAAAAAGAAATTCGTGCAAAAAGAAAAATGAGAATTGTGCAAGAAAAAAAAAATAAGCAAAAAAAACCTGCGAAAAAAAGGCTGTTTTGTTCTGTGGTAAAAAACTCAGAAAAAAAATAGCATGAGAAAAGAGGCTGCGATGAGTGATCAAGATTTTAGATTACTAATGCAGGTCATGAAGAATGATTTCTTCAAATTTTGGAAGGAGATTGAGAAATTAAAAAGGCCTTGTTTCCTAAGAACCCTTACAAAGAATTGCAGGAGCTCAAGCAAGGGTCCATGAGAGTCAAAGAATACTTTGACGAGTTCCACATTGCTATACTTCGAGCAAAAGTAAAAGAAAGTTTCCAGGAAACCATGGATCGATTTGTACATGGGCTTGATCCTAGTATTCCCAAACAAATGCAATTTTACCCCTATAGTAATATTGAAGGAATAGTCTATATAGCCATTGAGCTAGAAAAAGTCATGAAGAAAAAAGAGAAAGTGAGAGAAAAAGAAAAGAGGAAAAGAGAAAGAGAGATTAAAAAAAACAAGCTTGATGAGATAAAAAAAATTGAGTGACAAAAAAGATGAGCAAAAAATAATTGAGCGTGACTTGAGTGAAAATAAAAAGAATATGAGTGAGGATGCAGACTAATAATACATAAACGAGGAAACTTTTGTTGACACAGACTATCATTTTCCTAGTATTGTTTTATATCATCACAACAGGAGCAAAATTTTAACGACTCAACAATAATTGTTCCAAATGGCGAATATGACCCTCAAGAGTCGAAGACGACTGTTCTTCAAGAGGAGGAGAATGATAGAGGTACAAGTGGCATCTTACGTGGTGTCTAGCAAAGCATCAAAGTTGGCATCCAAGGTGACAGCAAAGTACTACATGGCACCTTAGGTGGCATCCATATTGAACAAGAAATTGATGATGTCATCCAGCTCGAGGCCCAACGAACCCTCCATGGATTTCAAGGTCATCAAGTCTAAAAAAGACTTATAAGGAGGCAAACATGGATCGCTGCTTGGATGATGACACATAGAGTTACATATGTGGCGCATGATATGACACGTGACAGGGCGCCTACAAATCCACCGTGGCATGTGCGTCATTCATTCATGCATACTTGGATCTTGAGAAAGACAAAATCACGTTGTAAGAGTGCAAAAGGAGCATTTGGATTTTGGTCCCACATTTCTAAAGGCCCAGTACAATTATATATGCATGGAAGAGTCTAATGGAGTTTCAATCGTTCAAATTGGGGCCCAAATGCATCATGTAACGGACAATGGAAGTTCCAGAACGTGATTCAACCATATTGAAGCCCAAATGGATGTCTAAACGGCCCATACATGGTTATGAACATGAATAGTATCATGAAGATCTATTTGAAAGGTCCTACCTTTGATCATTCGTCCCTACGTGTTTCCAAACTTGTTTCTAGCCAGATCGTCCCCCCTTTTCATATCAGTTGGTATCACAGCTTGAGGTTCGCTAGAATTCAGGTTATATCTTTTTTTATCTTGTTTTCATCTTCTTTTCGTTTTCCCACTACCTTCTTCTCCTTCCACCGATTCTATCTGTGTTTTGCTTGTTACCTAGAAACCAAAAAAAAATTCGTGCAAAAAGAAAAAAGAGAATTGTGCTGGAAAAAAAAGAAGAAAAAAACGTGACAAAAAGGCCGTTTTGTTATGCGAAAAAAAAAGTTGATTAGAAAAAAAATAGCATGAGAAAAGAGGCTGCGATGAGTGACCAAGATTTTAGATTACAAATGCAGGTCATGAACAATGATTTCTTCAAATTTTAGAAGGAGATTGAGAAATTAAAGGCCTCCTTTCCTAAGAACCCTTACAAAGAATTACAGGAGCTCAAGCAAGGGTCCATGAGCGTCAAAGAATACTTTGAAGAGTTCCATGTTGATATACTTTGAGCAAAAGTAAAAGAAAGTTTCCAGGAAACAATTGATGGATTTGTACATGGGCTTGATCCTAGTATTGCCAAAGAAATGCAATTTTACCCCTATAGTGATATTGGAAGAATGGTCTCTATAGCCATTGAGCTCGAAAAAGTCATGAAGAAAAAAATAGAGAGCAAGAGGAAAAGAAAAGAGGAAAAGAGAAAGAGAGATGAAAGAAAAAGAGCTTGATAAGATAGAAAAAATTGAGAGTGAGAGAAAAGATGAGAAAAATAATAATTGAGAGTGACTTGAGTGAAAATAAAAAGAATATGAGTGAGGATGGGGACAAACAATACATAAAAGAGGAAACTTGTGTAGATAATGACTATCATTTTCCTAGTATTGTTTTATCATCACAACAAGAGCAAAATTATGATGACTCAACAATAATTGTTCTAGATGGCGAATATGACCCTCAAGTGTCGAGGACGACTGTTCTTCAAGAGGAGGAGAATGATAGAGGTACAAGTGGCGTCTTATGTGGTGTCCAACAAAGCATCAAAGTTGGCATCCAAGGTAACAGTAAAGTACTACATGGCATCTCAGGCGTCATCCACAGTGAACAGGAAATTGATGATGTCATCCAGTTCAAGGCCCAACGAGCCCTGTAAACTTTTCAAGGTCATCAAGTCTTAAAAATACTTACAAGGACGCAAACGTGGATCGTTGCTTGGATGATGACACGTAGAGTTACATATGTGGCGCATGATGTGACATGTGACAAGGCACCTACAAAGCCACCATGGCATGTGCCTCATTCTTTCATACATACTTGGATCTTGAGAAAGACAAAATCACATTGTAAGAGCCCAAAAGGAGCATTTGGATTTAGGTCCCATGTTTCTAAAGGCCCAATACAATTATATGTGCATGGAAGAGTCCAATGGAGTTTCAATCGTTCAAATCGAGGCCCAAATGCATCATGTAATGGACAATGGGAGTTCCAGAACGTGATTCAACCATATTCAAGCCTAAATGGATGTCCAAACGGCCCATACAAGGTTATGACCGTGAATAGTACCATGAAGATCTATTTGAAAGGTCCTACCTTCGATCATTCGTGCCTACGTGTTTCCAAACTTGTTTTTAGCCGGTCCGTCCCTCCATATCGTATTAGTTGGTATCATAGCTTGAGGTTTGCTAGAATTCAGGTTATATCTTTTTTTATCTTGTTTTCATCTTCTTTTCATTTTCCCACTACCTTTTTCTCCTTCCACCGATTCTACTGTGTTTTTGCTTGTTACCCAGAAAACAAAAAAAAAAAGAAAAAGAAATTCGTGCAAAAAGAAAAATGAGAATTGTGCAAGAAAAAAAAAATAAGCAAAAAAAACCTGCGAAAAAAAGGCTGTTTTGTTCTGTGGTAAAAAACTCAGAAAAAAAATAGCATGAGAAAAGAGGCTGCGATGAGTGATCAAGATTTTAGATTACTAATGCAGGTCATGAAGAATGATTTCTTCAAATTTTGGAAGGAGATTGAGAAATTAAAAAGGCCTTGTTTCCTAAGAACCCTTACAAAGAATTGCAGGAGCTCAAGCAAGGGTCCATGAGAGTCAAAGAATACTTTGACGAGTTCCACATTGCTATACTTCGAGCAAAAGTAAAAGAAAGTTTCCAGGAAACCATGGATCGATTTGTACATGGGCTTGATCCTAGTATTCCCAAACAAATGCAATTTTACCCTTATAGTGATATTGAAGGAATAGTCTATATAGCCATTGAGCTTGAAAAAGTCATGAAGAAAAAACAGAGAGTAAGAGAAAAAGAAAAGAGGAAAAGAGAAAGAGAGATGAAAGAAAACAAGCTTGATGAGATAGAAAAAATTGAGTGTGAAAGAAAAGATGAGAAAAAAATAATTGATAGTGACTTGAGTGAAAATAAAAAGAATATGAGTGAGGATGGGGACAAACAATACATAAATGAGGAAACTTTTGTTGACACTGACTATCATTTTGCTAGTATTGTTTTATCAACATAACAGGAGCAAAATTTTGACGACTCAACAATAATTGTTCCAGATGGCGAATATTACGTGGCGTCCAACAAAGCATCAAAGTTGGCATCTAAGGTGACAGCAAAGTAATACATGTCATCTCAGGCGGCATCCACAATGAACAAGAAATTGATGATGTCATCTAGTTCGAGGCCCAACGAGCCCTCTAAAGTTTTTGAGGTCATCAAGTCTTGAAAATACTTACAAGGAGGCAAACATGGATCGTTGCTTGGATGATGACACAAAGTTACGTATGTGGCGCATGATGTGACACGGGACAGGGCACCTACAAAGCCACCGTGGCATGTAAATCATTCTTTCACACATACTTGGATATTAAGAAAAACAAAATCACGTTGTAAGAGCCCAAAAGGAGCATTTAGATTTAGGTCCCACGTTTCTAAAGGCCCAGTACAATTATATGTGCATGGAAGAGTCCAATGGAGTTTCAATCGTTCAAATCAGGGCTCAAATGCATCATGTAATGGACAATTTGAGTTCCAGAACGTGATTTAACTATATTCAAGCCCAAATGGATGTCTAAACGGCCCATACATGGCTATTCAAGCCCAAATGGTGTTAGTCACTCTTTTAAGAGAAGTATATAGGCATTTGTGCAACTTCGCCCTTTAATATTAATAACATAGCATAATATAATATAATATAATATAATTAGTTTAAATCAAGGAAAAATCTCATATAAAGCTGCATGAAAAAATAAAATTTATTGTCATCTCATATTCTATTCTCTCTTCTTAAAAAGGTTTAAAGACTCTGTAACTTTTTTTTCAACAAGTGCGTATATATATGTCAACATTAATATATATTAAAATAAAATATGATTAACTTAAATCAAAGAAATTTTGCCTTGTGTAAGGATTGTCAAGAATAGGTCAAGCCAAGAAAAAAAAAGGAAAGCATAACCCCTAATATCAGTTAAATGATTTTTAGTTGAATACTTAGAATAAAAAAAAAATTGACTTTATTTTTTCCAATGAGAATAAAATTTAACTATGTTAATAGAAAAAAATGACATGAGTGATATACTGAACAACATTTCAAAGATTATCATTAATGGTATCTTTTAAAAAAAGTTTGAGTACTAATGGCCTTTAAGCCGTGTGGTATGGTTAGTGCCCTATGTGGTACCCAATCCTGATTCAATCCCGGCCACATGTAATAAAAAAAAAGTTTGAATAAATTAAATATGTGTGTGTGTATTACACAAGTTACTTGTGTGATTAATGAAGCTTGATTTTCTTTTTATTGAAAAAAAATTAAATCGAGTTCTTTCAAAAATAACATCTTTTATGTACACTACTTAAAGAAAAAAATTAATTGATATTGGGGTGATGATTTTACTTTTTATTTGTTGACTTAAATTATTATTGATGATTCGTCTTGAAAACAAACAAGTATTTTGATTTAAAAAGAAAAAATATCACATAAAGCTCCTTAAAATAACAAAATTCTAAAGTTTTTAAACTCAACAAATACCTTTGACAACGACGACGAGATTCAACAAATACCTAATTAAGTTCTTGATGCAATTTAAAATTTTAAAATATAGGCAAATTGATGCAATTTAAAAATTTAAAATATAAGGCAAATTGACTTTATTGCACTCTCCTAATCTCCTTTGTGCTCTCTTTGCCTTTTAACTCAACTTTTCAATATGGGCTTATTTGGTTCAAAGGGAGGGATTGGATGGGGGGAATGGATGAAAAAGAAAGGAAATTACTTTATTTGGTTTGGTTAGAGTGGAATGAAGGGGATGGCTTTTAATGATTCTTTATTTAGTTTAAGAAGGCATGTGATCGGAGATAATAACTAATTTACCATTTTATCCTTATATGTTAGTTTATTTTTTTTCCCACTATATTAACTATTTAAATTAGTTTACACCTCAAAATAAATTGGTAATTTATGAAAATGCACTCTCCTATCAACATAATGTTAATAGTCATATGAAAACTTATATCTTTTGTTGATATGATAATATAATTGCAAAAATTAAATTACCCAACTTTTATGTTTGAACCACAGATTATTTTTCTTTTTTAGTTTTCTTAAACAATTTGTAGTACACCATGGAGTCTATCAATGTGAGCTATATTAGAACTTCTTTGACAAATCTTTATTAACCATAGAATCTAGAGTAGATATACAATGAGTTTTCTTCATGAGTATCAAATGCTATAAATGCTAACTTCTACTAATCAATTATTATGTACCAACTACTTATTAATTACCCATTTCCATCTATTAACTACTATATACCAACTACTTATTAGTAAACTTATATATACTAACTACTACATTAATTACAATATATTTCCTAACACTCTCCATCAAGTTGGAATGTAGATATTAATCATACCTGACTTCTTACACAACTTCGTAGGTAACTATGCAACAAGACTAACTTTCTTGACTTCCTTCATCAACTGATAGATCCACACAATCTCTTGCATAGACCGAATCCTTATAGAACCAAATTTTGCAAAATAGAGTCACAAATGCCTTCTAAACACTTTCTCACCATGTTACATACCACAACATTGTACCACCAGAAGCACATGTAGAGCAATGGAAGAACTAGATAACAATATGAGAAGGAAGAGTCAATATGTGAAGGAATGTTTGACTTAACAATGGAGATAATACACCAAATAACAAATACACACAAAGAAGTCCACCTCTCACAAAACAGCAATCTCCATCGGCACAAACGAGCCAAAAAATTACTCTGACCACATAGAAAAAGAAAGGTGAGTAGACCAAACCAGAGAACAAAGAGAGTACAAAAACCAAACCCAAATAAGGCTCCAATAACCTAAAAATTAGTGGTAAAGGGCACACACTAGTGACCAAACAAAGGACCCAATGAAGAAATCAAAGCAGTAGAACACTAAGTTAGAAGCACACAAACTTGTATCTTGAGAACTCAAAACAAGAGTTCAAAATGGAATTAGAGAAAATCGAGGTGACTACCAACTACGTGTGCCAACGACATAGCACATGCTACCACATGCCCTTCATAATATCACCGGACACCACTGGACACATTGAACTTGGAAAAATCGTCGATGTCCCTCTCTTACCTAGAGCTTTGATACTATGTAGAATTTGAAGAATTAGAGAATTCTCATTCATTCTTAAGAATTATATGGGTATTTATACAATGATTTTTTCTTCATAAATATTAAATACTGTAAATGCTAACTTCTACCTATCAACTACTATCTACTAACTACTTATTAACTAGCCACTTCCATCTATTAACTACTATCTATCAACTACTTATTAAATACAAACTTCTATCTACTAACTACTATATTAATTACATTACAATATATTTCCTAACATTAACAAATATATATATATATATATATTTTGTTTTCAGCTTTTTCCTCAAGAAGAATCATCAATAATAATTCAACCAAAAAATCAAAATAAAACCATATCCCAATATCAATTAATTTTTTATTAAACAGTGTGAAAAATGTTATTTTTGAAACAAGTCGACTTAATTTTTTTTGGTCAATAAAAAGAAAATCAAACTTCATTAATCACACAATTTTTACTTGTGTTGTGTGATATATATATATATATATATATATATTTGATGTTATTGAAACAGTTTTTTTTTTAAAAAAAAACATTAATGACAATCTCTGAACTCTGGTTCAATATATCACACAAGTAGAATTTTTTTCCATTAACCTAGTTAAATTTTAGGGAAAATTCTAATAAAATACCTTCTGAACTTCTAAAACTTAAAAAGGGTTGTTAATATTTTAAAAAAGATATTAAGGTATTTCAAAAAGATACTAAGGTACCATGGACCAAATTAAGTTTTGTAAATATTGACACAGTTACCAAAATACCCTTAATTTATTTAATTTTGCAAAACACAATTTCGTCTATAGTACCTTAGTGTCTTTTTGAAATATTAACATGCCTTTTTTGGGTTTTCTAATTTCAAAAGGTATTAAAGTGGAACTTTCCCTAAATTTTTTTCTCATTCAAAAAATTTAGTAAAAATAAAATAAACTTTTGGACAAAACTTAGGTCAAGTACCATAGGTCCATGAAGTCAATTAGATATTGCCACCTAGATTACTATTAAACATAAGCATCAATATATAATCAAATACTCTTCCTTATTACACTCTTTGAAGTTACTATTCACGAGCCAAGAAGCTGTCTAAGAATGCATCTAGCTGTGTGCCTTCCTTTTATGACAGCTCATAACAATTTGGCGTCAAACTTAAAATTTGAATTTGAAATCACCCAAAAGGGTCCACATAAATCAAAACAATATAGCTATTCATCGTCTCACAACATTATTTCTTCCTTCCCCTTTTCTTTTCTCTCTGATTAGCCAGTTAGCCCATACAGATATGATACCTTGGGCATCTATCATCTCCACTTAGGTATGTCATGTTCATCCTTTCACCTTCGCCTTAGATCAGGCAATATCATCACATATTTGCATTTTGCCAAAAAATTTGTTTACTGTTTATAAGGTTTAATAATGCTCTATTTTCACCCCTCAACATGCAAGTGTTGCAGAATATTTTTATAGAGCTTCAGTTCAGCTTCTAAGCACCAATACTGGACAGCTATCTCCACAATTTAGGGTTGAAGAGCTAGAAATCAAACTCAAAGACGGCCAAAATAAGTCATGTTCTGTTTTATGCTTCTTCGCTATGTCATTCCCACTCCACCCACATCTGAAGGTATGTTTCAGTGGCACAATCCAATTTCACAATCCTATATATATACGGTAAGAGTTTGATGAGTT
>JBAGKO010000001.1:9631109-9641915 GCA_037177275.1 Acacia concinna | reverse complement strand
TCGCGACACAGCACTCTCCAGGTCGCGACACAGAGTGGCAGATCAGCATTCTCATGTGTTTTGGGCCTTCAAGCTCCAATTTCTTCATCTGCTCCATCCTGGCTCCAATTCGGGCTCCGTTTTCTCCTTTGCTTGCCTAAAAACATAACAACAAAGAGGCTTTGCCAAGGCAAGTGAATAATGATAATAAAAGATATAAAATAAGTTTACTTTTACCCATTATTCAGCAAAATGCAAATTATGAGACATACAATCCAAATACTATAATTATGATGCATAATGTGGGTAAATGTATGCAATTAAGATGTAAAATACCCCAGAAAACCATATAAATATTGTGTCAGATCAAGGGATAAAAACAAGAAAATACTATTTGAACTTCAAAATCTTAAATAAGTGAAAATACTCTAATGGGCAACAAGACTTGTTTGAGATTTTGAAGTTCAAGTGGTATTTATCCATCTTTTTTCCTATTTTTTTAATAGGGCCCAACATCTAGCTTGAGCACCCTACAATATTTTTTACTAAAACTGACTCAATACAGTATCCTAAACTAATTTTTATTTCATTTAGTACCCAAAATATTTTTGACATTATCTCATGGTGTCTAGTTCAAGGTCTGTAAGTGCCCCTCCTAATTTATGTGTCTCCCCCATGACTTAAACTTGAGACTTAAGTGTCACACCTTACTTTTTAACCCTTACCATTCCTTAAGGTGGCCTTTAGAACCACTATCGCATATGTATGTCGAAACAGAGAAAATAAAATTTTGATCCACATAAAATGGATAAACAACTTTTCTTTACTATATAGAGGCATACAAAATCCAGAATATACACTATTTCTACTGTTTACATTTACATGTCAGAAAACATGAAGCAAAACATCTATAGCTAAGCTCTCTCTCTTCCTTTGCCTCTTGTAAAGCCTTCACCTGCATTGTGGAGAGGTAAGATTTCTAAAGAAACCTTAGTAGCAAAATCATAACCAATAATAGTGTAGTGCAATGCATGTTATGCTGTATGCAATGCACGTATTACCTCTCTAGTGCCCTCTCTCTCGGCACCTACCATGTATTAGGTGCCTGCACGTGACTCTACTTGACTCAATAGCCAAGGCAATAACAAAGAGTCATACATCTTATACATACTGCTAGCTCAACTAGAATACAGTATACATGCACTAATAAACATCTGACAAGTAAAGCAATATAGGTTAATGGTAGATATTCTAACTACTGTATACTCCTATTCAGTGTGCGTGCTCCTATTTGTTGTTTCTGGCATCGCTGGCTTCCTACTACACTTCTCTGTAATGCCTATACAGAACACATTGTAAGGCATTACTGTATGGCTCTAGTAGTATACTATAGATCCTTCCTCTTTCTTATCCTTATGGTCCTGGTTTCCCACTACCCGGACAACATCCCTCCCCCATCGGTACCCCTATATAGAACACCTTATATAGCCCATTGAGCATAGACCCCCATCCCCACTATCCAAGCCGGGCAGTTGGACAGCATCTCCCCTTAAGAGTGCCCACTGAACTATCTAGACCCAATAGTTAGGCAACATCTCCCCTTTAGAAACCCACCTTAGTCAGGGACAGTTGGACAATATCTCCCCCTTAGAAATGCTATCTTAGTCTGGGACAGTCGGACAACACCTCCCCCTAAGAAATGCTATCAAGTCCTGAACAATTGGTTAGCACTTTCCCTTATGAAGGCTATTTAGGCCAGGATAGTTGAACAGTACTTCCCCTTAGGGTTACTATCTTGGCCCATTTATTTCTACATCCTCTTAGAACTATTAAAATTGCTGGAAAGTAAAGGAATTCAAAAGAGGGAGAAGACTGGAAGTTACTTATACTGAAGATCAGGCTGGGGTTGCTCGAACTGCTCTTGGATTGCCTACCTTCAGAAGGCCAAGGTTTCTTTAGAGAGGAGAGAGGAATTTCAAATGGGAGGAAGAGGAGGGGGTATTTATAGTTGTGGTCTTAGGGCTTAAGTGTAATTATTTTGGGTCTTAGGTATAATTTTTCTAAAAACTTTTAAGGATCCCCTTTCTTCCCTTGACACATGTTCTCTACTAGAGTTATCTTCATTTTTCTACCTTCTCAATAAACAAAAAGGTGCAAAATGTGCCTAAGAGGGTTATGACCCAATTTCCTCAGACAATTTCTCTCATATTGGTCAAAATACCAAGAAAATTATAAAAATTATATATTTTTTCAAAAATTCCCAAAATTTTTCCAAACTTATCTAAAAATACCAAGAGACTACCATAAAAATGTCAGAATTTTTTGACTTCTAAAACTCCCAAAAATAATTTTTCTTCGAAAAGTCCATTTTACCGAGTTCAGCAATTTTTGCTGATATCTCTAAACTTTTTCCTGAACTCAAACTAATGCCATCAATTCTATAAAATAATTTAATAATTTTCCCTAATCTCAATCCAGAACATTGAGGTCCAAAAATATATGATAATATTACTTTTTGGCCAAAAATCCGATCAGACAAAAAATTCTTCAAATATTAAAAAAAATCATAAAAAATTCCTCAGACCTCCAAAAATCATTCTATCATTCTGGGCTATTCTAGACATCTTGTAATATTTATTGGGATTTTATGGGAATTTTCAGGGCTCTCAGAACTGTCTGTATTTTGACCTGAATCTTTATGGAATTTTTCCTCTTTGCATAGAGGTCATTCCCCGGATTTTACTTTAATTGTTGTGAGATCTCTCAGTCTTATACAGACTAAGGCCCTTTGTTTATCTTAAATACCTTATCTAGGCTTAAAAAATATCAGGATGTTACACTAAGGGGATCTAGTTAGGTTTCACATAGCTAGACCAACCTTATGCTGGTAGCACTCAAAATGTTTTTTCAATAACATACATTAAATTTTAAGATGTCTGATATACTAAAAATTAGTTTAGGATAATATATAATACTAAAAAAATATTTGGATGCTAGATATTGTGTGTACTGAAAAAATATTTTAGGGTGATGAGTGAACAAAAAATTATTTTTTGTGCTTAAGTGCTACTCCCTCTGGTCCTAAATATAAGATATAGTTAACTTTTTTTAGAGACATTAAGGAAGGTAGATAAGTTACATTTTTTTACCTCCAAAAGTGTACTTCATTAATTACTAAATAAGAACCACTGGTCTACAAAAGCCAAAGCAAGGAAAAATAACACAAAATGAAGTATCAAACCAAAATATTAACTAGTATCTAAAACATCTATATTAATATCATTTTTTAGCAACATCATTAGATCTAGAGGAGGTCTTGTGATCCAATCAACCAGACACAGCTCCTAATCAGTTTCCTTTGCTCGAGGATATGTTCCACAAAAGGTTCACATCTCCAATCCAGAGAAATTACAAGTCATTAATACATTTAATAAAAGACAAGCAGTCTGATTCAAAAATTATATTGCCCAAATGATGATGATTGGCAAATTTAATAGCCTCTAACAAAGCCTTACATTCTACCATTAAAGCATAAGTAACAGAGGTTATCAAACTTGCCCCATTAACCAATCTTCCACAATCATCTCTTACCAAAAGCTAGTAATTGCACAATTATTCTCTGGTATAAATGAATAATCTGTATTAATTTTCAAACTATTTGGCCCATTAGCAATATTGTTACTTCTTTCAAGATAGTTGGCCTAGCCGTTACCATTCCAAAATTTCTACAGTCATTGTTCTGGTTTTACATGAAGAAGTTTCGGATTAGAAGGAGAATTTTCATACATAAAAGCACATCTCTCCTTCCATATATACCACAACATGACAAAAATTAGACTTTTACACCATGCTGACAACCCATAATCTATAAGCACTAGATTTAATCAAGACCTTATATCAATTGCATTAGGATCAGAAATAATGATAGATAATGGACAACCAAACCAAGCCCTTTTCACCCATTCATAATGTAAAAAGAGGTGTGATTCATCTTCAATTGCACTTTTACATATCAAACACAAATTTGTGCACTACAATGCCTTCTAAATAAGTTTTTTATTGTTGGATTTGCATTAGATAAAATCTTCCGTAGAAAAAATTTAATCTTTTATGGGACTTCTAATAATTTCTAAATTTCCCCATAACCTCTTATTGCTAGCACTTAATGATTCAGGAATTTCATCCCCATTTGGGAGCACCAAAATTTTAGCAATCTTGTAACCCTCTTTCACGCAATAGATACTTTTCCTACCACTAGTCTAGATCGATTTGACATCTCTATTAGTCGGTGACATAACAATCTTAAGAATGGCATTTTTCTCTAATTCTGACAGAAACTTATTGATGCCAATTAAGCACCATTGATCATTAATTCTTATATCATCTACTTTCAACTTTCTAAAAATAGAATATGGACAAGCATAAAGTAATTTCTTACCTGGTACTTCCAACAACTATGGTCTCCCCCAAACTCATGTCCTTATTTCATTTCCAACTCGTACTACAATGTTACCATCAATAATAGAACTCTCTTCCAAAATGTTGTTCCATACCCAAGAGGCTGAACTCCTTTTCTTAACATGGAAAAAAGTCAGTCCTAAGGAAATATCAAGCCTTTAGTATTTTCACCCATAGTTGCTTTGGCTCTTGTAATATTCACCATCCAAATTTAGCAAGTAATGCGAGATTAAAAGCATGAAAATCTCTAAAATTCAATCATCTCTCATTCTTGTCTCTCTTCAATCTTTCCTTGGAAACCTAGTAAGTTTTCATTTTTCTTGGGAAGTCTTCTACCACAAATCAAAAACCACTTTTTCCAAACGTTTCAACACAGATTTAGCAAACAAGAAACAAAACATAGGGTAAACTTGTACAATATTAGTGACAAATTTTATTAGTACTTTTTGACCTGCATCATATAGAAATTCTTTCTTCAACACTTGTGCTTTTTTCAACATTTTGTCATCCATAAAATTTAGTGCTTGCACCTTTGATGTTCCCCAAGAATTAGGCAATCCAAGGTAGCTGTCAGGAACATCCACAACTACAATTTGGAATATTTACCTAATTTCTAGATGCCAAGCAATACATGTTAAAAACAAGACTTGTTAACATTTATCATTTGTCTAGATGCCAATCAATACATGTTAAAAACACTCTTTAGATTCTTGCAATGGTATAAATTTGCTTGTAAAAATAATATCAAATCATCCGTAAAGAGACAATGAGTCAGAGAAGGGCAGCTTCTGGCAATTTTAATTTTATGTAATTTTGCCATCCCTTTCCCATTTTCTGATAATCATTTATATGACATTACAAGCAAGAATAAATAGATAGGGAGAAAGAGGATCTTGTTAGATCCTATGTTTTGATGATAACCAAACTTAGATGGATTTGAAAAGGTGTTTTAATTATGTTAAACTAAAGGGAAATTACTCAAGTAAGTGTACTTGAGTAATATCCATTTAGTAGGAAAGAAAGAAAATATTTTTGAACTAAGTCAGAAGGGTTGCTGGTTTTCCAGCCTTGAGGTACCAAGGATCCTCGAGGGTAGACGGTCTTGCCATAACGATAAGGTTTGTGGCAAGCCTTGCCATAACAGCAAGGTTTTGGAGAAAAACCTTACAAGTTGGCAAGAAGGAGACCTAGCCTTGAGGGTGAGGTCCAGCTTCGAGGATACGGGCCCTTTGCCACAATAGCTAGGTTTGGCTCCAACCTTGCAGTGGGTGCAAGGCTGGACTAGAACCTTGATGATTGGTTGAAAGGACCCACAACCTCGAGGGTAATGTCCAACCTCGAGGACAAGGGCTCCTTGCCACAACAGCCAGGTTTGGCTCCAACCTTGGAGTGGGTGCAAAGCTGGACCAGAACCTTGCTATTGGTATGTTGTGACCCCAGCCTCAAGGAAATTGGTCCTTGGTCACAACAGTAAGGTTTATTATGAAGAACCTTGCTGTAATAGCAAGGCTAGACTAGAACCTTACCCTTTGGCGATGTGTGACCCCACCCTCGAGGGTGAGTAATAGCCTCGAGGACACAGGTCCCTCTCACAACGGCAAGCTTATGACACAACCTTGCTGTTGGAGCAAGGCTGCATTGAAACCTTGCTATCTTGAAATAACAAGGGTAACCTCGAGGGTGGACTTTAACCTCAAGGGTAGGACAATTTTTGGCAACCTTGCTAGGAAATTTCAAAACCTTGCAAGTAAGCCAATCCTCGAGGATACTCATTGACCTCGAGGGTGGTAAGTATTTCTCACTGAATTATTCTCATATGCTTTGAATTACTCTTCGTCAAAAACTCGAATCCTCAAGGATTGAGTTTAACTTTAAGGGTGCAAGCATGCTATGAACTATAATTTCTAAAGAATAACCTTAAGGTAAGATTTATTCCTCAAGTGTACTATCTAAATATGCTTGCAACCTCAAGGGTAATTCCCATCCTCAAGGTAATCTCAACTTATAAAATTCTTGAGGATACATTCTTCTAAAACTTCATGGGTTAATTTTTGAGTATATCTTCGAGCCTATTAATTTCTAAAGGATTATCTCGAGGATGGCTTTAAACCTCAAGGAAATTTTAAATATCAAATTTCCAGAAAAACAGATTATTGTAGCGTAAACCTTTCATTCATTCAAGATTCCATTAATATTGATACCCATTTGTTTCTAACCTTTGCTAATGACTTATATTGTGTCTAAGAACATGTTATGATTCATTTGAAGGTCTCTCAAGCACAAATCAACCAGTGTGATGAATATGTCATACGCGTTAAATGCATTTTACCAAATTTAGTTAATTCTTCACCTACCATCCTTCTTTAACATCAACAGATATATTTATGACTCAGAAGGGAAATTCTTTGTGCCTCAACGGAAACTACCTAGAGGAATGATGAGATATCAACAGCTATAAACCAACATCAATGAACACAAATTCCTCTAACACTATAAATATGTGAACATTAATGACGACAACAACTAACAATTCGAGTCATAATTTTCTAAGAGTATTGCATTCAATTCTGTCATTAATTCTATTATGTTCTTCAGTGTTTATTATTCAACTTTATTGAGAGAGTATTTATTACATTCCACAATCTTTTGTGAGTAGCTCAAAGTTGGGATACTTTGAGTGAGGACTTGGATTGTATCTTGTAAGGGGGAGTGATATTTTAAAGAGTCAATTGAGTTTGTACTGTGGCGCCAAGAGCTCATTGAAATCTTAGGGATTAGTGGAACTTAGTGTGGACTGAGAACTGGATGTAGGTTGTGAGGTTTGACTGAACCACTATATGTGCTCGCGTCTTGTGTTTGGAAGAAAATTTTATAACACCCAATTTACCCCTCTCTTGGGTGTGAAGCTTGCTCATTCATTTGATATTAGAGCTAGACTTCTCATTAAAGGTTTAACCACCTGAGAATAGATAAATGACAAGCTTGGGTGAAAGCATTCTTCCTGACGGAGCATCAATCACAAGGCTACCAGGTTTCAATAGAGAACACTATGCTTTATGAAAAGTAAAGTTCAGAGTGTTTGTAATGGTAACAAAATATGGGCCATGGGATGTAATTAAAAGTGGAAACTATGTCCAGATGAAGGTAGAAGGTGAAACCAGAGTGAAGAAGAAGCCAGTAGAGTTTGATGAGGAAGATAGAAGACTGGTCACTCTCAACAACAAGGCTATCCTTATGATTCAAAGTGCTCTAAGTCAGAAGGAGTATTTTTGAATCTGCAATCTTTTAACAGCTAAAGAAATGTGGGATGCTTTAGAGATTACTCATGAAGGAACTATGGCTATCAAAGAAAACAGAATCAATACTCTCACCACAGAGTTTGATTTACTCAGAATGAAGTCCAGAGAAAGCATTGATGAATTCGAACTGAGATATACTCATCTTATCAATCAATTAGCTGCCTTGGGAAAGACGTATGAACAAGGTGTTCAAGTGAGAAAAATTCTCAATATTCTCACTAGTGATTGGGAAAGACGTATGAGGTCAGTTGCTGCTCTATTTGGAAGTTTGTCTAAGTATGAAGGCAAACAAAAATGCAAGAAGGAGATTTCTGAATTGACTGAGAAAAGGAAGAAGGGGCTTGCTCTCAACGTAATAAAGGAAGATGAGCCAGATGAAGATGATGAGATTGATGATGAAGAAATGGGAATGATTGTAAGAAGATTCAAGAAGTTCTATTGAAAAGGCTCAGGATTCAGAAGGTTTCAAAAAAGTGACTCAATCCAGAGGAAAGAAAAGGATCAAATCATTTGCTATGAGTGCAAGAAACCTAGACACATCAAAGCCGAATGCCTGATCTTCCCAAGGAGAAGAAGAAGAAGGACAAGTTCAGAAAGAATAAAGCATATGTGAGTTTGATATGGGGAGATAGCTCATCGGATGAAGAAAGTAAAACTGAGGAAGAAGCAAATATTTGTCTTGTTGCTTACAATGAAGAATCAGACTCCAATGAGGTAACCTCTCTAGATGAACTTCAAATTGAATATAATGATTTACATTCTGAATTTGTTAGAGTCGTGAAAGAACTAGTTGTCTATAAGAAAAGGGCTAAAGAGCTTGAAATTCAATCTCAAACTACTTGTTTTAGTTGTCTTCAATTAGAAAAGAAGAATGAGGACTTAACCAAAATTGTTGAAAAATTTACATGAGGAAGTGAAATGCTCAAAGTCATTTTGAAATCCCAAAAAGTCACTAGAGATAAATAAGGAATTGAATATATAGCTAGTGAAGATAAAGGGAAAGGGCAAAGGAAGGAAGAAAGAAAAACTTATTTAAGCTACTTTTGAAAAAATGATTTTGTTTTGATTCACCCTTTGCTTTTTGTAATCATTGTAACAGAAAAGGACATTACACTTCCTCATGTAGTGTGAAAAAAACATGGTTTGGTTAAAGGATACAAATGGGTTCCTAAGGGATCTTATATTCCCAAGAGAGAGAAAACTGACATTAAAGGACCCAAAAAGACTTGGGTCCCTAAGAAATAAGTTGTGACATGCAGGTATGTCTGAGAGCATCTAGACAAGACAAGTGATACATTGATAGTGAATGCTCAAAGCATATGACAAGTGACAAAACCAAGTTTGTCACAATTGAGTCCAAAGATGGAGGCAAGGTCAGCTTTGGTGGAAATCAAAGTGGAAAGATTGTTGGAATTGGAGAAGTGGGGAGATCAAATGGCACCTTAGTCAATGATGTCTATCATGTTGAATGTCTTTGCCACAACCTTCTAAGTGTGAGTCAAAGTGCGGACAAGAACAACCAGATTATATTTGACTCAGATGAGTGCTTGATTGTCAACAAAGATGATCTTCCAATCAAGAAGGAAGATCTCAAGATTAAATTGAGAGACACAATGGATGGTAACTGTTATACACTTAATATGAATTCTGATTCTAGCATGAATTGTTTTATTGGTAAATCAAAAGAATCTTGGCTAGGGCATAAGAGATTGGCATATGTAAATATGAAAAAATTAGATAAATTGATCAAGAAATATTTAGTGTTGGGTCTTCCAAAATTGAACTTTAGTGAACAAGATTTTTGTGATGCATGTCAAATGGGAAAACAAACTAAATCCTCTTTCAAACCAAAGAATTATGTGTCTTCTGAAAAACCTCTTCAACTTCTTCACATGGACTTGGTTGGTCTTGCAAGAGTGAAAAGTTTTGGAGGAAATTTATATACTTTGGTTATTATTGATGATTTCTCACAGTTTATATGGACAATCTTTTTTCCATCCAAGATAAAACTTTTGGTAAATTCATTATATTTGCTAGAAAGGTCCAAAATGAGAAAGGTTTTTCAATTGTGTTTATTAGAACAGATCACAGTGGAGAATTTGACAACCAAGTATTTGGAGATTTTTGTGAGGAGCATGGTATTGATCACAAATTTTCAGCACCAAGAACCACTCAAGAAAATGGAGTTGTGGAAAGGAAGAATAGAGTGCTCATTGAAATGGCACGGGCTATGCTCAATGAGAAGGAAGTTTCACAAGTCTTCTGGGCAGATACTATGAACACTGCATGCTACATCTCAAACTGTGCCTGCATTAGAAAAATACTTGGAAAAACACCATATGAGCTATACAAAGGAAGGAAACCAAATATCTCCACATCTTTGGATGCAAATGCTTCATTCACAACAATGGTAAGGAAAACTTAGGTAAATTCGATCCTAAATATGATGAAGGTATATTTATGAGTTATTCTAGTAGAAACAAAGCTTATAGAGTCTATAATAAGCATTCTTGTATAATTGAGGAATTCATTCATGTTGTGTTTGATGAAAATGGTTCTCTGACAATGTCAAGAGAAAAAACTGATCCTTTTCAAAAACTTAGTGATTTAACTATTTCAAATGAACCTATTCCATCCATTGAAAATGATGATACAAATTATTCTTCTCCATTCATGAAAAAGATCAGCTAAAATCTTGGCATTTTAACAAAAATCATCATATTGATAAAGTCATAGGAAATATTGAAGAGGGTGTTAAAACTAGGAGAAGATCATGAATGAAGTAAGTTTTTCAGCTTTTTTTCTGAAATTAAACCTTCTAGCATTGATGAAGCCTTATCAGACAATGATTAGGTGATTGCAATGCAAGAAGAGTTGAATCAATTTGAAAGAAATCAAGTTTAGGATTTGATACCTAGACCAAAGGATAATCTAGTGATTGGAATAAAATGGGTTTTCAAAAACAAACTTGATGGGTCTGCTATTATTGTTAGGAATAAAGTAAGACTTGTTGCAAAAGGTTATAATCAAGAGGAAGGTGTTGATTAAATTTAGGAAAGCTCTCTATGGG
>JBAGKO010000001.1:9618942-9629750 GCA_037177275.1 Acacia concinna | reverse complement strand
AAATTAATTTGAATTCAAATTAGTATTAATATGTAATTTGACTTTTTCCAATTTGGTATGTAATTTCAAATTTCAAGCTTTCCAATTAGGTCAGATTTGGATGTTGCTTATTAATACATGTAAAACCTTCATTGTAGTCAGATTTTGAGATTTGGAATTTCACAAGATTTCACAAGGCTTGCTCATCCTTGTGGAGTCTTCCAACACTTTGGGTCCTTGTTCGTTCGTGTTCAAGGGTTCAAGTGAATCATCAATCCTTGTTTAGCGTTCTTGGGATAAGCATATTCGATTGATTGTGGGTTCGTGGGATCTTTCCTTTGTAGGTTCGCATCACCCAATTTTCAAAAATCATAATTACTAGAAAAATCCAATTTGATTGATTCCAAGCATATATGGTAAACCTATTCAAGTTTACATTCAACTAAAAATATCTTTTTTCTTGACAAAGTAGCCACATTTCCCAGAAATTTACCAAAACTTAATCATTCTAGATTCAGTTCCAGAAATAGGGTCAAATCATATCTTTTGATCCACTATCCAAAAATTATTTTCTGCCCATCAAAAGTAAAGATCTGGATGTCTACTTTAAGTCTATACAATTTGATAAGATTCAGACCAGGTTTGTCCAGTAAAAAACACCTCACAACAGAACTATCTCTAAAAAACAGACCATCAAGCACCACAAACAACTAGAATCAAGAAGAGGTTTATGGTTTAGATGATTACCTCTTGATCTTTGCTCTTTCCTTCTCTAATCTGAAATTTACAGTCCCTTTTCCCCTTGATTTCTTCTTGCTACACATGAATACAAAAGTATCCAAAGGATTAGAGGTGTTGATTGGAAGGTTGGAGACAAGAATCATGAAGTTTTGAGATGGAACTTACCTAGAATTCATTCTTGCAACTTTGGCTTCTTCTTATGCTTTTCTTTTCTCCAACTCTCTCTCTCTTGCTCGCTCGCTTCATCTGAAAATGGCTCCCTCTTGCCTCAAAAATATCTATTTCAATGCTTATCTCATGTGCTCTAATTACATTGTTTAATCTATTTAATCTTTTGCCATACAGTTTCTACACATCTTAACCATTGAATTTGGCTTGCCCATATTGCCCTTGAGATTTTCCAATTACCATAATTTCATTTACTTGTATATTTTGCTAGAATTTTTCATAAATAATTCCTTGGTCAACGTTTAACCAATAAAATTAGTGGTATTGTTTCCAAAACTCATTATTCTCCAAACAATACCTTTAATTTTTCCCAATCCAACTTTCTTCCGTAACTTCCAAGAAATTGCCTTTTCTTGGAGAACATCCCTGTTAAAGAACTTTGTATGGGAAATTGCCACTCCTTGGGCATGAAATCATCTTTGTCATGTTGCCTCAACCTTAAAATCAATTTCCCTTTTTTTCTGAATTATTTGAGGCCTCTTGGAATTTTTCATAATTAAATTTTGCCTCCATTAGCCAAAATTCCAATAATTCTTTGGAAGGTATTTTCGCCACCTGCCTTTATACCAAAATTCACCATTTTATTCCTTCTATCTTGCCACATGCATGAGGCATTTGGTAAATAAAAATCTAGATGTTACAATAAACAAGGCCAACAACTACACGCACTTTATTGACAAAAATTATGGGTTGATGGCATATCTTGTAATCAAGGAAGTAAGGAACCTTGTTGCCTTAATCTTCTCAGAGCTTAGACATTTTAGATACAGCTCTACCAAGGCTACTCCCCTCCTTTTCCACAATTATTATCATTGTTCCTTAGAGCCAATGAGAATTAGAGAGGCTAGAATTGTTTGGAAGAAGGCAAATCAAGAAGCTTGGTACTGATTTGCCCCTAAAGCATCCACTGGTTACCACAACTTTGAAAAGAGAGTAGATTCTGATATGGTCAAGGAACAAACGAATAGGGATGATACTCAGTCATCTGTTCTAACTACTTCACCAGCTCCCTCCTTCCTTAGTGCTACAATATATAAATATATCTAAAGGAGGTTTTGTAGTCATTCTTTTTCGACATGTGACACCAATGCTGAGTTAACCATGAAGGTTGACAACAAATTCAATAGGATGTGTGACATTGTGAATCTAGTTCACAACAATATGAAAGAGTTTCGGATAGCTTGGTCCTAGGCCATGCTTTGCATCCTCCAAACCATCAATGACAAGATTGATACCTTATTAACTCATCCTCCACCACTCTCAAGAGCTGTGCAATTTGTAGTATAATACATTGGATCATCTTCCCAAATAGACATTTCCTTTGATCCATCTTCACACTTTAAGCCTACCTCTAACACTCCTATGCTCCACTCCCAATCTCTCAATCTACTCCTACCCCCACTCGCTCTCCTACTCATTATGCCACTCCTACAGAGAGTTTAGCATCTAAGGCCATAGATCCTAACTATATTCCTCTCTATGTCCAACTCCAGCATATCTAGTTAGGATTCCCCCTTGTGTTACCCTAACATGTACCCTCTGACTCCCTTAAGCCTACATTTGCACAACAGGCTAGTGATACTACTGATGATGCCTCTTCTCCTCACCCAACTACTCTACAGCAGCCATTCACTCTAGTCCTACCATACTAGATATTCTTCTCTACTCTTGACCTTATTCTCCTATTGAGCCTACCCTTTCTAATGCAGGCAAAAAAGGTGAGAAGATTTAGAGTGCCAAGAGTGACTCAACTAGTAGTCTTGGGAGCACTACTACCACATAGTGTCCATATTTATGTTATATATTGACTATTTGACTTCACTTACTTTGGGTAAATTGTTTTTGTTAGCATATATGTTTTACATTACAAGTTCCTTTGTTATGGTTTCTATTCAACTTCACTTATGTTTGAGTGTGTGTGTGTGTGTGTTTGTTTATGTGATTTGATGGTATATGTTGTTTAAACTCTCACTATTTTGAAGAACTTGTCAAAAACTGTTACTTAAGTTTTGTCATCATTAAAAAATTAGGGAGAATGTTAAATCCCATGTTCTGATGATAACAAAAATTAAGGGATTTCTAGAGATAAAAAGTGATGAATAAGAATTCAAAGTTTTTATAAAATCACATTGATAAGTCCCTATTTTATTATATATTTTATATCTACTTATGGGATCTAATCATTATTATTGAGCTTAAATGTTGTAATTATGTTCATTTTGGAATAAAAGATGTTGCACAAAAGAATTGCTAAAAAGGGTAAAATTCTCATATTTTTTATTTCCCTATATTAAATTGATTTGCATGAAGGTATTTTTGGTTGTGTTTGTATCATATAGGGAAATTGAGAAATTAAAGTCAGGAAGGCAATCAACCCTAGAAAGAGGATGACAAATCATAGAAAATATGTAAATTCACATAGGTTGAAGGATCCATAAAAAACAAAACCTTAAGAGTGCTTTTAGGCTAAATTACAGTAAAATTAGGGACCATATATGTTAATCTATGAAATATGCTCCTTAAATGGGCCTTATAACCACAACTTAAGCCCAAAATTCATATCTTCTATAACCTATGAAGAGCAAAAATGTGGCCAATGACAATTAATAAAGAGTAGAAAGGTGATTTCACAAGATTACCTCTTCTTTAAACCTTAAAAACGTGTCACATCATTAATGAAGGGTATGAGGGTCATTTTACATGATTTTTTCTTCCCCAGGATATTATATGCTGTCTTCCAAGGAAGATGAAGACCAAGCCTTGCACCCCAAGTTTTCACATGTCACCATGAGAATTAATTAGAGATAATTCTTTAATATATCAAATATATTATCAAATCTCAATTCTCATGATGTCACATGTCCTTATATGCTTAAAAGGATATATTAAATTACAATTCAAACATGGATATATATTTAAAATTTCCTCAAATATATTAAGAGAAAAATGCGGGTGTCATTATATATCTTTAAGGGTTAAGGTGTAAAAATACACATGTAATGTTTTCAAAATTGTGTCCAACACCAAGTGCTTTTTTTGGTGCCCTTGAGATCAATTTTAATCTTCTCTTTTGACCCATAGAACTAACACAATTTACCATTGTGCTATTACATTTTTACCATGATTATTTTCTTTTTAACATAAATCATTTTTGTGCACATTTTTTTAATTATTTTCCATAAATAATTCTTTGAACAATTTTTAACCAATAAAATCAATAGTTTCCCATCTAAAACTCATTCTTTTCATTTCTAATTCCTTCAATTTTGTTCTAGGGCAAGAAACTATTTCCAATAATACCTCTTCCGCTTTTAAATAAATTCATCTAATTTTCCCCAATTATTTGAGGCCTCTTGGTATTTTCCATAATTATTTTGGCTAATTCTTCACTGAAATTCTAAAAATGCTTGGAGAAATATTTTGGCCAACTTTCTTGCACCAAAATTCACCATTTTATTCTATTCAACTTATCCTATTTACAAGAAATTTTTTGTAACTGAAATTCAACATGTTACACCTTTACCCTTGTAACCACTTACTCTAGCTAAATAAATTATATAATTTGGAAAGGGTGAGATTCATACGAATCATAGTAGCCACTTTTAATCAATCATAATTATATGAAAGATATACATACAATACACTATATAATGCAACAGATGTAAATATATGCCACAACATAAATCAAGTCATATCCGCCCAAGGTTCACACCTAACTGCAAACTTATGTGCATCTCATGAATATCACATATTATGACATCTCAGTACTGTAGCGATCACATCTAGGTACAAGATCCTAGCACCTCAGTTGGAGAGTCCCAGACCACAACTAAGTACTTCTCATATTAAAGGGTCCCAGACCACAACTAAGTACTTCTCATATCACAAAACATGGCAAAACAAAGCATACAAACAATCGCATAATACAAAAGATAGAATTACTACTTGGAGTCCTTCACAATATGCTTTTCCTTTCACTAATTAGTCTTTCAGTTTAGCCGCCCAAAGATCAAATCCCAAAATACCGAACGTATAACAAATGAGTTCATACTCATTCAATCTTCATTCCTAAACATATATCATTAATTATTTCCATCCAAAACACATAATGATTTAGTTGCCCTTAAGGTTTTAAGGGTACCGGTGTATTGACATTGTTCTAAAAATCATAACCTGGGCTATCCCTACACAATTTTATGTGCAAAATCCATTTTTGCCCTTAGATTTACCAAAATTCAACTCCTTCCCCAAGAAACATGGCCAAACCAAAATCCTTATGGTTTCTTGAACAAAATTGTCATTTTCAATTATAATGCGTCCAAAAAGATTTCCTCGCCTTTACTCCACATAAATTTTCATCCTAAACCCATTGGAAGTATCTAAACTAAATACGGTCTAGACGAATTCAAGGGAAAAGGGCAAATTGGATTCTCAAAGTTTCTTTCAATAAAACACCCTTATTGAACTTTAAATCACTTGTTTATGCCATTAAATACACTTTCTACGTAATCAACCAAGATTTGGGCAACACCTCCCTTTAGGGCTCATGCTTCCCAAATGACAAAACCAAACCAAATTCGGCCAATAATTAACATAACCACTAACAACTATCACAAGGCAACACAAATCAACAAGATAAGGTTTCTTGAACTTACCTCGTCTTCTTGCTCTTTTCCAAAACCGACTCGAACCTCCCTTTTCCTTGAGTTTCTTCTTGCTGAACATGAAATCAAGGGTGCTCAAGAGATTGTAAAAGTTTCTTAAGTGGTTTAGAACATGAAACTATGATTTTAGGCATAAACTTACTTTGTATGCCTTATTGACCTCTTCTCTTTCTCTTGTGCTCCTTCTTTCCTCAAACTCACTCTCTCTCTCTCTCTTTCTCTTGGTTCCCTTAGTGCTGGCTAAAATATGGCCTGATTTGCAGCCTTAAACGCTCTTCTTGCATGTGCTAAATTATTTTTCAAAATAAGATTAACTCCACCTCCATAAAAAGTAATAATATCTTAATGTGCTCTTGGTTTTCAAGAACAAATCTTCGCCATCCATTTTGATCTTCCCATATTGCCCTCAAGATCAATTTTAAAATTCCATCTTTACCCTTCAAAGTGCCACAATTTACAATGAGCCATTACCTTTTACCATGGTAATTTATTGTTTTACCATAAATCATTTATGTCCACATTTAATAATTATTTTCTATAAATAATTCTTTTAACAATTTTTAACCAATAAAGTCAATGGTTTCCTATCTAAAACTCATTCTTCTCATTCTCAATTCCTTAAATTCTACCAACACCCTTTTCCTCCATAATTTCCATAAAATTGCCTTTTCTTGAACATAATGCCCATAAATATTTTTTCCACAAGAAATTTTCACTTATAGGGCATAAAACTATTTTTATAATGTTTTTTCTACCTCAACATAAATTTCTCTTATTTTTCCTCACTTAAATGTTGCTAATTTTCACAAAATTCTAACAATTAGTTTGAAAATATTTTTGGCACCTTTCTTTGTACCAAAACCCACTATTTTATTCCTTTTATCTTGCCATATGCTCAAAGAATTTTTTGTGATTAAATTTAGGATGTTGCATTCTTGACCTCTAACAGCGTGCAACATTTTAATTGTATTGTCCATTTGATTTTCTACTTCATTTATAGTCTAAAACAATCAAGACTTAGACTTATGTTAGATCAAATAGACATGATCATATGTGAATAGTTGGCAATAAAAGCAATAAAATACCAAGCTTCGTGTATCACACTCACACTCATAGGATCACAAATATTAGAATGGATTAATAACAATTGTTGTTCTACTCTAATTAATTACCTTACTGAAAGGTTTTATAGTTGCCAAACTAGACAATTTTCACACCCTTAGTGATGCTAACATTATGGGTTACATTAACCTTCATATGCTCCCAACTAAATGGTAGCAATGTTATCACTATTTTTGAACTTCTTGTTTATCAAATATGGTATGCCCCCTTCAGTTCTTTAATCATATTTGACATCTCTCTTAAATGCTCATTCATAAAAGTGTTTGGCCTAAGCTTATATATATCAAACTTAATAGTTAACCATATAATATTAGTGGTGGACATGCTATCAAACATATCTTTCTACGCTGCCCATATGGCTTGCATTGTTACATTTGTCTCATGTTCGCACATGAAGTCATCTACCATCATGCTTAGTAATAATGGGCCATATTCCCAACAGCAGGTAGTGCTACAACTGTTGTTAAGGGCTCAATTGCCTCTTGTTCCTTTAAATATATTGCACCTTTTGATATCACATATCCCAATTGTCACCATCCAATTTATGCCCTTTATTTAACTTAGCAATGATATTCTCAGTTGCAATTTTCAATTATGGAACAAATATATTCCACATTTAAATATGTCTCTCTCAAGAAACAAACTCTTGAACATATCATCAATAATATATATAGCACAACATAGTATATAATGTCATGAAATTATATTATTTTTAACACACAAAATAAAAAAAACATAGCTAAATTCATGATTTGAGGAGATACATTTGTATTTCCCATCACATAAATATAGTAGAAGCATTGTTAACTTCTGTCAAGAATTATATACAAGTACTTTTAAAATAAATTCCCTCCTAAAACATGCTAAAACCTCCTACTCATAAAAAAAATAATGTCATGAAAGTATATACAAGTACTTTTAGAAGCATCATCTCCTAAAACTTCCCACTCATAAAAAAAAAACACATATAGTATTATACCGAATAGTCAATTAAAACTTGCTTCACTATAACATAAGTAAAACAGAAGTCTATTTACAATACATGTTTGTAACACACATTCAAACATAAAAAGAAGCCATTGAGACCATAATATTTAGAAGTTTCAAAATGCATTAAAAAATCAACAAACACATTTAGAACGTCATAAATATATCTTCATTGGTGTTACAAATAAGCCTACATTTATCATATTAAAGACCTCAAGTGTAGGGACTTTTATAGCAGAACCGCCCCTCAATTCGACATTCCACACGCCACAAGCAGAAAACACACTGAAAAATTAAAAAAATAACATAAAATGAGAACCACTCTTGAATGTAGAATGAGACCAACACACGTCGTCTTCCATCACTTATACATCTACACACATCGGACACGCAGATTCCATGCTCAACACTCTTTTGACTGCACTTTCCTTGTGTCAGAAAGAAGTTCCATGTGGCCTCACACGCTACATGGCATTTGTTGCCCTTAATTTTTTTAAATAATGATTGAAGAATTGTATTGGGCCTCCAAGTTTCTAGACCCCAAAAATTTATTTGTTAATTAATTTTTTAAATGTCTGCCCCAAAGCAATAATTTTTTGTTTAAAATAGCTAAATTTTGCCGTATCTCATTAAAGAAGGAAACACTCCAGAGCCAAAATGATGTTGTTTTGAAACATGAGGTTATCTTCAACATTTTACTAAGACTATCTAAAAGCTTGGAGCAAAAAGTTGGGTTCGTTGGACTCAAAACTTCTTTCCTCCATATCTCCTTTGTTTGACATCTGTTTCTCACATTGTTGATGTCATTTTATCTTTGTTTTTTGAGCTATGTACAATAAGACTATTCGAAAGCCTAAATATCTTATTTTCAAACTTCCCAATTTCAAAAACAAAGTATTTTCTTATCAGATTTTCATCAACAAGTTGCCTTTCATTGTCCTTTTGTTATGGAGTTCTAACATATTCTCTCTATGTCTATGAATATATAAACATATAATGATAAGAAACAAGAACAAAGAAGCATGGAATAAAAAACATGCTTAAGCAATATCGAACAAAAAATCCAACCAAAGTAGCACAAGTTGAAACATATACTTCAAATAATATTTAAGGATTTGTGTATTATATGTAGGGAAAAATTTTGACATCCCATGAGTTACCGAAGGCAGAACACGACAGAAGTATATACAATCATACAAATGCGTGTGCACAAAGCAGAACACATAAGAACATTGTTTTTGTTTCGAAAAAGGCGAGGTAGAGATAGTCATGTACACAAAAACATCTAGAAATGGCCACAAGAAAAACATCTTGGCTCTGATACCATGTAATCATATTGGGCATTATTGGAATGTGATTGATGATTATCTCCAACACCCATGCTAATAGAATGGTAGTTATAGAAGCGAAAATGATGCCTGATACACCACATAGACAAGAAGAGAGTTATACTTCGGCCATTATGAGTGGTTGGTTATGCCTTTTGGCTGGACTTATGCACCAACAACATTTCAAGGAACTATGAATGATCTTTTTCGTTCTCATTTGCGTAAATTTGTTTTAGTATTCTTTGATGATATTCTGATTTATAGTTCCTCTCTTGAAGAACATGCTATGCATTTGACTTTAGTGTTGCAAATATTGAGGGATAACCACTTTTTTGTCAAGCAATCTAAATGCACCTTTGTAGCACCTCATGTGGAGTATTTGGGGCACATTATTGGTGCTGGAACTATCTCTACTGATCCCAAGAAGATTCGGGCTGTAGCTGAATGGCCGCTTCCTACCACCATTAAGCAACTAAGAGCTTTCTTGGGCTTAGCTGGCTATTACCGACATTTCATTAGAAATTTTAGGACTATAGCTCGTCCTCTTACATCTCTTTTGAAAAAAAATGGGTTCCAAAGGATTCAATTGGCTACCGATGCTTTTCAGGAACTCAAATCAGCTCTAACTTCAACACCGGTTCTTTCTCTTCCTGATTTTACTCAACAATTTGTTGTGGAGGCTGATGCTTGTGGGGGTGGTATAGGGGCTGTCCTCATACAAGGAGGGAAGCCTCTAGCATATTTCAGTAAAGGATTGTCTCCTAAACATCAGCAATTGTCCATTTATGAGAAGGAATTAATGGCGGTAGTCCTAGCGATGCTTCATTGGAATCAATACTTAGAGAGACAACGATTTGTTATACGTACGGACCAGTAAAGCCTTAAATACCTCCTTGGTCAGCAGCTCAAGACCTCATTTCAGATGCTATGGATTGCCAAGTTGGCTAGCTTTGACTATGAAATTCAGTATAAGAAGGGTAAGGACAATTCTGTGGCTGATGCACTTTCTAGAATGCCTAAATTATAATTAATGCAGATTGTCCTAGACATTTCCTCCCCTAAAATGTTGCAACACATCAAGCAAAGTTGGGAAAAAGATGACTAGTTGTAGCAATTACTCCCTAAAGTTCAAGCTAATGATGGAGCCATTAATTATTTCACTTGGAGTGAGAATTTACTAAGAGGAAAGGGTAAATTGGTGATTAGGAATGACCCTATTCTTAAGAAAAAAATTATTGATTGGTTGCATTCTAGCTCACAAGGAGGGCATTCCGGCATTCAAGCAACTTACCAAAGGATTAAATCTCTCTTTTGGTGGCGCAAGTTATTTGAGGATGTGACTACTTGTGTTAAAGCTTGTGATACATGTGCAAGATGCAAGTATGAAACTACAGCACCATTCAGTTTGCTACAACCTCTTCCTATCCCTGGTTGAATTTGGGAGTCTGTCACTATGGATTTTATTGAGGGTCTACCTAAGTCTCTGGGCAAGGACATGATTTGGGTGATTATTGATAGGATTATTAAGTATGCCCACTTCATTCCACTTGCTCATCCATTTTTTAGGACATCATTTTATGGATTATGTCTATAAACTTCATGGTGCACCAGCTAAAATCATAAGTGATTGTGACTCTCTCTTTATTAGAAACTTCTAGAAAGAATTCCTTAGAGTGTTGGGCATTGAGCAAAAGCTTTCTACAGCTTATCATCCTCAAACGGATGGTCAATCGAAAGTATTAAATAGGTGTTTGGAAAC
>JBAGKO010000001.1:9608787-9618842 GCA_037177275.1 Acacia concinna | reverse complement strand
TATTTTGATTATAATAATATTCTTTATTTATTAGTATATATATATTAAAAAAATTTATAATAATTTTTATTGATTAACATATATATTTTAAATTATTTTAACAACAATAATAATAATAATAATATATTTTTAGTTTATATAATATATTTTAAGTGATAATAATAATAGGGGAGGGCAAAATTGTCATTTGCCCTCCCCCTCCCCTCCAATCCCTCCAATTTGGAGGGGAACAAAATAAGGGGAGGGGAGGGGATGCCAAATTTTGGCTCCCCTCCCCTCCAAAAACTAAAACCAAATAAGGGGAGGGGAGCCTCTCCCCTTCCCTCCCCTCCCCTCCCCTCAATCCAAACAGACCCTTAATGATATATAAATACCGTATGTGAATTCTCCAAGAGCAGCAGCGGAAGACTTAATGTGAAACACCTCTAACCATAGTTAGTCAAACAATCCATCTCATTATTTGAAATAAAAGAAACTATAAACAAGAATCTATATTAGAAACAAGAATCTATATTAGAATAAGATGAGGATTCTTCTAACGGGAAGATTGTGGCACATTGATAGACTGTTAGTTGTCGTCACCCGTCAGGGAACCTCAAAGGAGCAAATATATATTTCTATGATACTACTCTAAGACCCGACTTAGGCTATTTATAACCTCCCATCAAGGCTTGTAACAGTTTTACCGGTCACGCAGGTAACCCTAAACCAAATCTCTATCCAAATCTCATGCGAGACATAATCGCGAGATATTTTATTCAAAATATATTAAATAGATAATGTTTAAAACTAATAAAATATTATTCAGATTCTTAATTGATCAAAGCAATTAATTAACAATATCTATAATATCTTTATATAATCAATTATCCAAAATATATCTGAATAAATATCAAAATATAATATTATCATATTGAATAAAATATCTAACAATCTAAAAACACCCACTGTTTAGATTTGGATTGAGCAAACTGTATAATTGTCTCCCACACCCTGAGCCTATCCTTCTCCTTCAGCGGTCCATGTACAAAAGACACATAGTAAGGCTCCTCCATGGCCGACGACGAAAGACTAGTATGAATAACATTGCTTGACGATGAAATAATGTTAACACATACAGAATTATCCCAAAAAAAAGTGCTAAGCCACCACTTCTGCCTTGAGGATCCACAATGCATTCCTCATCAACGCCACACCTTCTAGTTTTACTCACAAACTTTTGCTCCTTCTTCTTCTCCATGAGAAAGACGAAAAGGGGTTTATATTGTGCTCATTCCTGCTGTAGTTTTTTGACTGCCGGGGGAACCCCCAACGAGCCGATGGCAGGGCTGCGTTTTTAGTATGAAAGATTCCTAAGTTTTGATTGTTACCTCCCTCAAGCACGAACCAGTCCCCATGAAATTCCACGTCTAAAGGCTCAGAATTAGTTTTTAATACAATTGCCTTCACTCCATGCCTTTTCCTCCTATTCGCCCTGCATCGAATTACTCATTTATATATGTTTGGATAAAGAGAAATTTAAAGGAAAAGAAAGTTTGGAGAGAAAATTCCTTAAAATAGTAAGTTTCTTTATAGAAATTTGAAACTTCCTTTCTGCCCACTTTTCTCCCCCAATCCAAACCAACTTTAATGTTCCTGCAATTCAAGTTGGCTCTAATTTGTTCGTTACTTGCTTCTGTTTGGTCCCCTACAATAGCCCACGTTTTTTCAGCCTAGTAGGGCTTGAAGGATCACTCATAGGCCTTTTAAGTCTTATATTATCCAGCCCAATAGTCACAATAGCTATCGCTTTCTAGGTTTCACATCTTTATCAGGTGGGTACTCAACTACGTAATCTTCAGGTTTTGTTTATTTTATTAGGGATAGAAAGACCAGAACATATATTAGGACTAGCTTCTTGTTGGGCCTTCTCTGGAGTAGGCTCAATTGCCATACCCTCGAGTTCCAACCTTTTACCTTTATCCCACACATTTAAATGTCACGATTGACCCACCATCATTTGCGGAATCAGTGGATGATTTATTTCCCCTGGCTATTTCTCTTGAATTTTTCACCCTGATCATTATTTTCATTTATGGTAATTTTATTTCTCATTATTGCCACATGATGAGTGTCTGTCCCGACTTGTTGCTGGAGTGAAAGTTCCGACGAGACCTGGCCATTTTTCATCAAACAAAGATACTTATTTCCAGTCGCCCTTGCATATCACTATTGCATCCTTATACGTTTTAACATGTGCAGTCCCTTGCCAACTCCCATAGACGTCATCCCCCTCGTCATCATCTTCCAATTCTTCATGTTGAAATCGACAATTCTTCGCATCATGGGCTATTCGTCCACACTTAAAAGATACTTGTGTTGTTAAAAATTCAATGGTATTTTTATAATTATGCAAAAATAAGTATAAAAAGACTTATTTAAGATTTTCGATTTCACTGTACTGAATTAAAATTTATCTATTTCCCTTGTCTTTTTTAAAGATATTTCCTTATTTTTTCCCATGTAGACACGAAATTCCCGGACCTTACTTAACTTTAGGCATAACTCATCTCTTGACGTTTCTACCTTCAAAAGGAAATCCAACTCAAGTAGTTAATACAGTGGAGCCTAGCCGTATGTTGCCATGTCAGCAAAGCAGAGAACCACAACAAGATTTGGGGATCGCAAATATCAGCCATATATACTTCAAGCATTCACAATGGTCCCACCTCCAATGCACATGACGTGAGGTTAGGAAATTATATTCCTGGAATTAGTGGAAGAGATTCTATTGATGTTGACTCTAATTCTCTTGCTTCCTATCTGTTTATGGATATAGTGACGTGAGATAGCAAAGTATAACCAACCTTTTAATGACATTACAACCCTACGATCAGGAAGAGCATAGAGTCTGCAAATACAAATATAATCACTTGAGCTTTTAAAGGAGGAAGATGAAGCATGCTAAGGGCATCATGGTGGGAAGAAGAAGCTTTGACAGAGAAAATCTCTCCGGTGGAATATTAACCGGTGGGAAGCGTAACCAATGTGTCATTTTACCCGCCAATGTCCCTATGGTTGCTGATTCTTTCGAACGAAGAAACCACAACTGGTAATTAATCATCTCCCTAAAAGTATCTGTTTTGCATCCAAAAATTGGAACCAAAAAAAGAGTTTCATATGTTCTTCTTCTATTGGTATTTTTCTCTTTCTGTGATGGAAAGCATCGGTTTGCTGAATATTGTTCCCTTGATGAGGCAGGATTGCTAGGGCAAATTCAGCTCCTGATTTGATCATACAAGTTGGAGATTCCAGTTTTCATTTGCACAAGGTGGGCTAAACTAATTCACCCTTTGAATTCTCTAGAAAATCAGAGCATATTTCCTTCAATTAAGAGATCAGATACTATAATTCAATTAGATCACTTTAAAAAAAAAATTACCCCCAACCCTTAATATATGAGATAGATAACTCATTTGTCAACATTAAAAAAAATTAGTTAACATACTTATTTGTAACAATTGTGTGTTAATTTTCTTATAATAATCTTGGCCTCTTGGTTAAGATCAAGTGTAGAATAGCTTTCTAATCATATGCACTATGACCACTCCTTGACGAGAATTTCCATACTATGTGCAATCCAAAAGGATGCTTTGGAGAAGAAATTATTAATTTGGGATTGAGATCATATATATATATAGGATCAAAGTAAATATCTTATCTAACTTTTATATTTAGAACTGGAGCTAATACAAAATATTTGAATCAACTCCTTTGATTTGTCCTTCTCATAGATTGATTAATTTAACTTTGGTTATTAATGAACCCCTTTTAAATTTCTTTTAGCACTCCAAATTTTTTTAAGATCAAAATTTTGAATCCGTCTGTTCATTTTTATAAGATCCACTTCAGGGTTGTATGAGTATTAATTCTTTTTTTACCAATTTTACCCCTAAGTAATTTCCATCATGCATTCTCTTTCATTATTTTACTCATTATTACTCAATATCATTCACCATCTCATAAATAAGGATATATTTGAACAAAAAAGTATTTCCCATATATAGTTATTACTTTTAATTAATTTTTTTCTTGAACTACATAATTTGATTATTTAGATCTTGTAATAAGAGTCAGAGGGAATATAACACAATGGTGCCTGCTCCTCCCCACTAACTGCATTTGTATTTGTTGATTTCCAGCTTCCTATAGTTTCAAGAAGTGAATATTTGAACAGGCTGGTCTTCCACAGGAGTAATAGAAACAGAGAGAGTGGTGCAGGTGACGAAATCCACAAAATTCAAATAGAAAATCTTCCAGGTGGTGCAAATACCTTTGAATTAGTGGTAAAGTTCTGTTACGGATGGAAAATTGAGATAACAGCCAGCAATGTAGCCCCACTCTATTGCGCTTCATATTTCTTAGAAATGAGTGATGACCTCGAACAAGGAAACCTCACCTCCAAAACAGAGGCTTTCCTGAGTTTTTTGATGTTATCTTCATGGAAAGACACCTTTCGAATCCTTAAATGCAGCGAACCCATTTCCTCTTGGGCAAAGGAGCTAGATATTGTGAAACGCTGCTCAGAAGCCATCGCTTGGAAGGCTTGCATCAATCCGAAAGCATTCAGTTTCGAATATGAGTATGCAGATTTCATGAATAACGTTCAACCAAGAAGAAAAACCAATAGCTCAGAAGAAGATGAGAACATATCAGATACCTGGTGGTTTGAAGACATATCACTCCTTCGAATCGATCACTTCATCGAGGTGGTTCAGTGTGTTAAAAGGCGAGGAATGAGATCGGATCTTGTTGGCTCATGCATAGCACATTGGACAACCAAGTGGCTTTCACAAGTCACGTTAGGACTAGAGAAGGTGGTGACGAATCCCAACAAACAACACATAACCCACCAGTTACACAGAGTTACGGCAGAATGCTTGATTAGAATACTTCCTTCTGAAGAAAACTCCGTCGCTTCCAATTTCTTGCTTCACCTGCTCAAGGCAGGGGTGATGCTAAAAATAAACCCAGACCTGTTGAGCACGCTTGAGAAAAGAATAGCTCTCATGTTGGAGCAATGTCATGTCGAAGATCTCTTGGTTAAGAACCAAGGAGACAATAATAATGATTCTATGTACGATGTAGCCGTTGTCCATAGGGTGTTGCAGTTTTATGCTTCGTACATGTTTACTGATAATGCAGCAAAATTTCATGTTGTTGGGAGGTCGGTGGATGGGTATCTAACACAAGTTGCAAGGGACGAGAATCTCACAGTGGAAAGCTTTCAATCACTTGTTGAAGTTCTGCCACAAAACTCTCGTTACTGTGATGACAGCCTCTATAGAGCCATTGACACTTATCTTAAGGTATAGATAATTGCCCCTTGACATATCCAATCAATAGGGACAATTTAAAAAAAACAAGATACATTTGGGAGACTGTGGATTGTGTTATATTACACATTTCAGAGGGTATTTTTAAAAAGAATCAATACAGATTTTTTACAAACAACTAATTTAATTAATTACCTTAATCTCTTCAAATTAATAAAGTAGATTTTATATTAAAGATTGGAGGTAGCATTTGTTCAATTTCCACTTTTTTGTCAAGTTGTAGCTTAGAAAGTTGAGAACCGAGGGTTGACCCAAATTTGCAGGCACATCCAGATTTGACAGAAGAAGAAAAGACAAGGGTTTGCAGAGTGCTGGAGTATCATAGGTTATCAGAAGAAGCACGAGAGCATGTGATGAAGAATGAGAGGCTACCATTGAAATTGACAGCAAGATTTGTGCTTTTAGAGCAAGTGAGCATGACAAGGTCAATGACGAACAAGCAGAATTACCGAAGAACAAGCACTCAGACGATCATCAGAGTTAGAAAAGATTTTGAGAGTGGATGGTTGCCAAATGCCCAGGAGATACAGACCATGAGGATAGACATGGAAATGGTCAAGTCGCAGCTCAAGGATCTGCTTACCTGCAAATTAAAGCTTCAAAAGCAACTCAAGAGATTTGTCACTTGAAATTTGATGAGCTAAACTCGTTAAAATTTGTTTGCCTTGATATTATGTTTTGTCTTTATAATTTTTCTTTATTTTAGTTTTGGTTCATATAGTTTCAAGTTATAATTTTTGTCCCACCAAATTTTTTTCTTTTTTCACAGAAAAATAAACGCTTCAAGCTTTATATAAATGTGGACCTTTTTACTCTTGGGGGACCAAATCTTATGATTTAAAATTATAGGGATTAACACTAAAATGGGGGTAAACTAAAAAAATAAACCCTTATAGGCGCCCAGTTAATTAATAAAATGAAGTTAGACTTATGACTCATATAGTCATGTTATGTATTCTTGTAATAATTAGTTCGCTTACATATTTGGTCATATTTAAACGTCACTTTCAGCATGTTTCACCCAAAAAAAAAAAAAAACTTAGACCTTATTAGCTACTTTAAAGTTTAACAATTTTTAACTTTATTCTTATTTAATATATATATATATATATTTATATTATATGAAAACAAATTCAACATAATATTCCTTTTGGACCATTTTATAAAGAACAACTGCCAAAATCGTGATTCAAAATGTTAAATAAGCTTAATAAATGTGTAACTTACATGTCTTTCTTTCTAATTATACCCCTATTTATAAATAGCGTATATAAAAAATAATTAGCAAAAATTTATTATAGAGAGATAATGAGTGACATGTCCATAATGAGGGTAAAATTGAAAATGCAAGGTTAAAATTTTCAACAAATAAGATTTGTATCTTATATTCTATGAGAGATATTGTTTCTTATAAAATGGACCGAAGGATGTAATAAATAAATTTTATATAATTATAGATTTATATGAAAACTTAATAATGTGACTTATAGCATCCAAATTGTTTCGCTTTGTGCCCTGTAAATTCCACAGGAAGTAAGATTGTTATGCATACAAGTTGACGGCTGTTTAATGTTTTATGCCCCACAATTGACAACTGGCTTATCTGTTGGCATTGAATGGATATCGTGCCATCAATGCATCAGTTTTTGAGCAGTAGATGAAAAATGGCCACCAAAAAAGAGAAAAAAAAGATTATAGAAATTGTAGTGGTGCCACTGCATGCAATTCCCCGAACCACATGAGGCTGTCTCTATTTACCTCCTTTCTTTCTTTTTCTTTTTTTTCCCTCTCTATTTAATCTTTCCGTTTTTCGAATAATTTTCATTAGATGAGATACAATATTACTTTCGGTCTTAAATATAAAAATTAATTGACTTTTTTGAATAATAATAAGAAAGCTAAAAAATAGTTTAAAGGATTTAAATCTGTTGCTTTTCTTCAAATTATTTTGTTTAAATTATAAATTAATATATAGTATAAAGACACATTACATTTGATATGATTAAGTAATTTATTTATTTTCCTTAATCTCTCAAAAAGAATGAACTAGATCTTATAATTAGAACTGGAGAGGGAGTATTTTATAACAATTCATTATAATCGTAAATAATTTAAAAATACATAAACAAATTTTAACATTAACATTTTTTAAGTGAAAGAGATGAAAAGCAAACAAAATTATAAAGTATTTTAATAAAAATTTACTGAGTTAAAGTATTTGGATATAATTTTAACGGTTTAAATTTATATATATATATATATATTGTATTAATATTATAAGAATATTTTTATAAATTATTACTCTCTAGAGTCTTTTTTATAAGTACCAACTACCCTAATCAAGCAAAATGGGCTGATTTCTTTTTTTTTTTTCAAACATACCTTTATTTATAAAGATGATGAGTGGAATAGAGAATGAGAGAAAATGGATGAGAAAAAAAAAAAAGAAATGAGATACAGATTTAATAGGAGATATAAAGATAAAAATGCATTAAATTTTTTATACAAAGCAACATTATTGCTTATACATAGTACAAAGCCTATGAGAGAGAATGTTGCATATAAATAGGATTAAGAAAGTAAATCTTAAATATTATGATAGGTGCAAAATTTGTAACCTTAGACTCAGTGCACAAGCCATAGCAAGTAATAAAGTAATAAGTAAGATATCATTTCTAACAATGACTTAGTACCTAAACATGGTTGAGTATTGATTTTATGCTTTCAGTTAATTTGAGCAAATCAAAATGGAATTCAAATAAGTACAAAAAAATTTAAAATCAAATTAAAATAAACTAACTACCACAAACACTAAAAAAGCCACCCAGAGTCACTAATCACTTATTTGTTTCATAAGCTTTATTTTCACTTATTTAGTTAGTCTTGATGTTAATTTTGTTAATCTCAAGTATAAATAGTTATAAGTGTCTTTCGACCCACTTACAACCTTCTCTTAAATATAAAATGTTATGTCTAACATAATTAGAGGTAAAACAATTCAAACACACTCTTCAACAATTATATGAAGTGTCTATCCTAATCACAAATTAGATCGTAATCTAATCACATATCATTTAATTTTAGAGCTTAATTAAAATTCCCTTCGTCAATGTAAATTCTAATACTCAAATTACCTAATGGTGATTAAAGATTAAGTAGATTAAAAATAAATAAGATTAAATAAAAAAAATTAACATTAAAATATAACTAAAAATTAAAATTAAAATTAAAATTTAATCAACTAACAAGTTCATAGTTTTTATAGGTTGCATAACAAAATTAACTACAAATAACTAAAATCATCTCAGGCATGGTAATTTCATATTCAAATAGCGGGAAGAAGAAACAGGGGAAATAAACACTTAAATCGCTTCAAGATTCAGCATCAATCTCCCTCCTTCTCTGTTCACAGCAAAGAAGAAGAATCAGCTTGCCGTCAAAACTCCTCCTCTGGTCCGTCGAACAACCTCTCTCTCTCTTTCTCTCTTTCTGATTCTCACTGGTTCTGGTTCGGTGGTCTAATGATGAGAAAGACAATGAACAGTGCTGAAGATGATGATTATTTGTGTTGCGGCTGCTCTCTGCTTTCTTCACTTCTTTTACCAAAATCGCCACAGCTGCTTCTTTCTTATGTGTGCAGTATCTTCCCAATTTAGGTCTCCACCCCTCAATTCAAAACGGCTGTGTTATTGTATATCAAAAGAAAAGGGAAATAACTAATAATAACTAGGGAGAATTCTAAAAAAAGACAAGTGAAATAGGGAAATTCCAATTCAGTATAACGAAATCGGAAAATCTTAAATCAATCTTTTTTGTATTTTTTTTGGGTAATTACAAAAATGCTACTGAATTTTTCATAAAACCAGTATCATAAATCATAACACGAGTATATAAATTAACAACATCAATACAAACAACTCACAGTGTAAATACGTAGCACCTGATGTTGTTAATTTAGATACTCGTATTGTGAATTACAATACTGGTGTTGTGAAAAATTCAGTGGCATTTTTGTAATTACCCAAAAAGTACAAAAAGACTGATTTGAAATTTTTCAATTTCGCTGTACTGAATTGAGATTTTTCTATTTCACTTATTTTTTTTTTAGAATTTTCCCTAATAGCAATGATAATTAATTAATTACTGAAATTCTTTCTTTTTTTTCTTTTTAAGAAACCTTAAAGCCATTATTACTACCTATTTATTCTTAAACTTAAAACATTTGTTTTAATTTGAAATCCCATGTATTAATTTGATATTTTATAAAATTTCACTAAAATCTTTTAAAATTGTTTAGATAATTCTCTAAATATTTTTAAAAATTTGCATTAAATATATAAAATTTGGAGAGTTATAATATTAGAAGTTAATCTAATTATTGAAAGAGTAAACGTAGAAGAAATTGAGAGAGGGTAAATGGAGACAACTTCAAAAAGCCGCAGTGACTTGTGGCAGAAGGACGGGTTCCCGTTTCATGGTGTGGAGTGTGGACCAAGTTTTGTACCAAACTTGTTAACGAACGAGGTGATCTCAATTTTCATTTTTTTAAAAAAAATGTTGTAAAAATGATGGAACGTGGATGTCCACAAACTCTCAACTCTTAGCCTTTCATATGCTCAATCCATAACCTCACTATTGAATAGTTTTTAGGAGCCTTTATGCTCATAATTCAAAGGTTAC
>JBAGKO010000001.1:9564298-9577427 GCA_037177275.1 Acacia concinna | reverse complement strand
TAATTTATATAATAATATAATACCTAAAACATTTTTTTTGGAAAATTAAAATATGAAAAATAATATAATAAAATTAAGATAATATATTTTTCACTTATAGTATTAAAAAATTACATTCATTATTAGTTAAAAATATTTATTTCAAAATTATGACTTTCAGTGGCAACTAAAAAAGTCGCCATCGAAAGTCATACCTTCAGTGGCGACTTTTCTTAGTTGCCACCGAAAGTTTGTCTTTCATGACTTTTTTGTGGCGACTTTTTATGTTGCCACTGAAAGTCAAACTTTCAGTGGCGACTTTTGTAGTTGTCACCAAAAGTAATTTTTTTTGTAGTGGTATTTACCCTGTGAGTTGTTTGTGCTGGTGTTGTTATTTTAGATACTCGTGTTGTGAATTACGAAACTCGTGTTGTGAAAAATTTCAATAGCATTTTCGTAATTACCCAAAAAAAATAAAAAAAAAAGACTGATTTAGAATTTTCCAATTTCGCTGTACTGAATTATCTTTTCCCTATTTTCAATATCATGAAATTCTCCCTAAAAAAATTAGACCCAGGTTTTTCTGGTTAAATCATCAATATTACCACAATATGTGCGGACATTTTTAATCAACAAATCACCATTGGAAGTTGGTGCAATTGGAACGCAAATTCAGAATGAATCAACGCCAGGACTCCTTTTGCTGTCCGTGATTTTCCTTGAGGAAATTGAGAACGTGATTCTTTTGTTTTCGGTAATTTTTTGGGTTTTTAATACAAGATGTTCTTATGAAATTTAATTCTAAAAATCATAATGCAAAATAAATATTTACAACATCATTTAAAAAATATAAAAAAACTAATAATATTATTATCATATGCAAAAAAATTTTAAAAAAATGGAGACTTAAAAGGACTAGCTCTTGGCTATATAGGGATGACCCTTTTAGAGTTGCTTCCAATTTTGAAGCAAAAATCTTTAATCCAGCCTTTATATATTTAAGGCTTAAAGATGTAATATTTCAGATTTTGAGGAATTAATTATAGCATAATATTCCAAATTTTGAGAAATTATTAAGTTAAATTGCCCATCAATAAATTATTGGTCAAAATTCTAATTTTAGGCAAGATTTTTAAGAAAAGTAATTATCTAAAAATTAGTCAAAAGGCTTATAGATCATTGAGGATTCATTATGTAATCTTATTTTGGGATTTAGAAAGTCATGGAGAGATTTAATTTCCCAAAAGTGGCTTAAAAAAATTTAAAAACTGGTTTAGAAATTAAAGATCAAATTACTTAAAATAATTTAAGAAAAATAGTTAAAGGTCATCATTTGGCCTAAATTTTTTAGAAATTTTTTTTATAGATTAAATAAACTAAATAAGGAAGAAATCTTTTATGATATGATAAAAAAAATTTTTAAAAATTATTTAGCCTTCTAACATATTGAAGGAAAAAAAAAACTGAAAATAAAAGGTTATAGAAGGGCAAAATAGTCTTCTATGCCAACGCCCTTCCTTTTCTCATCCCTAAAATGCTACTGTCCCTCACCTTCTCAATTTCATACAGAAACACGAGACAGAGACAGAGACAGAGACAGAGAAAGAGAGCAGAGAGAGCGATCACGAAAAGAGACCGGAGGAGGAATCAGAGATCACTGCCAGAGAAAAAGAGGTAAGGTTGATTTCCCACATACAACCATAGATTTGAGTCTAGGTGAGTCTGCTAAACCTCTTCCCACCTTCAACTATTTCGAATTTCTGCATCTTTGGGTGAGAGAAGTGAACGAAATTAAAGCTTTTGGAAAGAGACCACCATATAATCAAAGATAAGTTAAGATTAGGGACTTTATGAGGAGAAAATTGCTGCTACATGTGTTGTTATGTTCTGATATATATATATATTTTTTTTATGGAATGCTTGTCTCATCTTGTCCGAGGAATTAGGGCTTTGTGACAGATTTCCCTAATGAATAAAGGGTAAAGGAAGTTAGAGTAGCTATTTGATTGTGCGCGCGCGTGCATAATCTGTTTCGCTAGGAAAAACTATTGCTTCAAAATCTGGAATTATTTTTCAGATTATAAAGTACTGGCATTTGAAATTTCTGGAAGATTAAGGAGTGTTTAAAATGCTTCAATTCCTAAGTGTGCGATAAACGTGCTATACATATGGGTATTTGTTGGGAAGCACGGGATTTAAATTATTGAATCAAAAGTGGTAAAAGCCCTCTGTTTCATGTAACGTGGCAGGGATAATTTAAATTATCAGTCTATGATTATGGTATAAATATGATGATACTATAGGATATTAAGACTATATGTTGATCTGAACATTGTGGCTGAAATTTCATTATCATTTGAATTGATAGATTAATGTGTGTATAGAGGAGTACATTTAGGCGCAACGAGCATAAGCAAATACACATTATACTTGAGCAATATATATTGATCTGTGTAAAGTTGGTGGCTGATTTTTAAGGCTGGAACTGATATAAAACTTGCTGTTTGAGGCTTCCATATGCTAAATACTTATCTTAGATGCTTATACCATTTTCAAAGATTTTATAATGAAGGTTTAAATATTATTTTGAAAGATGGAAATCTTTAGGATAGTAAGTGTGTAGATGTCAGAATTTTCTTAAGCTACCTAGAAGCAAATAGAAATAGGTTATATAAAGGCTAAAGTGGATGGATAATGGCAGAACTTAATCTTGCTATTTTGGAATGGATAACTCTAGTTTATTTAAAAAAAAATTGCGATGAGTAAGAAGAGGCAAAATACTTATTAAATAGTTACAAAGGAGGTGTATGTTTGGTTATCTTGTGGAAATAAAGGGATAAATAAAGGCTGTTTGGAGAATCTTTAAAGGTTAAAGCTGATTTTTGAGGTTCTACATGACAAGCTGGTGACGCAAAGGAATGTTTAAATATTTAGTCTTTGGGAGCTGGATTTTATTTAGATTTATATTTGTGGGTGTTAAATACTTAATAGGTATTTTAGATGATTAGAATGAGGTTAGATATGTTAAAGTAAGTTAAATATTAATCAATGTGAATAGGGACTTTGTAGAATATATGTGTATATATATACATGTATATAATTGTGTGTACGTGTATAGTATCAAGTAAGGAAATTAAGAAGTGGTAGGACATTCCAGATGACCTTAAACAAAATACGAATACAAGTTGATTTTCAAGATGATCAACCACTTTTAATTAAGGGTAGAGTTTGTTTAAATCTAGGATTTTAAGAATAAATAGTCAAGATATAAATTATGGATGGAATAAGTGTTAAGCTACCCTTATACCTATGCCTAAATGATAGGTTTTTATATTTTCCCAAACCCACCAAAAAATTATCAGAGAAAGAAACAAGGAGAAGGTAATATGGAAGAAAGAGTAAAAGGTAGTAACTCTTTTCCTCTCATGTTATTATGCATTGGTTGTAGTATGATGTATGTGCCACTTTGCTATAGTTAAGCATAAGAACATATAAATTTTCCTTTGCATAGATATTTGCCATGGCCATGAGCAGCATATAGATCGGCATAGCAGTTATTTGCTTAGCATGTGCACTAGTCTTTATTTATGTATTATGTATTCATTTATTTATTTGTGAAATGAATGTGTACCAGTTATTTATACAGTTATCTATCTGCAAAGAGATTGTGCACTAGTTAGCTATTCAGCTCAGTTACCTGCAAGGTCTTGTTCTTTTTATTTGCATTTACATGCGTAGTTAAGAATCATGTAAGGGAAAGTATTTTTAAAGGCAAGGGTGTAGTGGTTGGTGGAGGCTAAAGGAGAAGGAAGCTGGGAACCTATTATTTTGTGTTCTTATTAAGTTTATGTCCGGAAGTTAGTTATATTTCTATTTTAGTATAATCAACTTACTTATGTATGTGTACACATATTTTGGGAGTGTAAATACCTCCATAAGGAGGAGAGATGAGATGGTGACAACCTATGGTAAGCACTGTCAATAGTAATGGTAAATGTTATCTTATAACCAAGGCAACTATATGTGAAATGCCTTGAGGTGTTTATATGTCAAAGCTATGTGTTCAAGTTTTGAATTAATAAGTAGTTATATATAGAATGGGTGATTTATGCTTTTAGGAAAGCGTAGTTTAACCCGAGTCTTGTTTACTACTTATAAGTTTTTAGAGAGCATTTTATGAGAAGCTTGAATCACATAGTTTTCTTTTTTTAAGGTTATATACAATCCCATTATTGACTTAAAAAAGTTTCATAAATACTATTAAAAAGGTTTTTTTAAAAAAAGTTTTCCAGATATTTCAAGGTTTTGAATGGGTCTTTAGTGGCTCCTGAACAATAAAACCCTTTTATTAGATCTCCTTAGAGTTGGTGTTGCAAAAGGGCTGGCCTAACACCTGTTTTTTTGACTTTATTGGTGGCCCAATGGCCACCTACATTTTGTCAAAACAAAGTGAAGGGAGGTTCAAACCTTGCCCCTACCACTGTGTGGGAATACTTTCTAGAGGGAATATTCCCTCCAATTATATATAAGGGTATTTTTGTCATTCCATTTAAATTTCAAAAGCACATATAAGGTTCTAACATTTTATGGTATTATGAAGATTCAAAACATCTTTTTATCTTTCCCCATTTTTAAAGTTCTTTATGTGGGATTTTCCCTAATTTATAAGTAAGACAAATTAATTTGTAGAAATAGGGCTGCAATGGGATCAAAAAGATTTAGTGATTTATTTTTCTATAAATAACTTACATATATGAAAAAGATGAGTAGTAAGAGTACAAGAATAAAAAAAAGAAACAGACACAATTACAATAAAACAAAAGAAGAAAACATTCCCAACAACAAAAAGTAGTTCTCAAGAACTATACTAAACTGAGAAAACAAAATAGGTTCCCTTAAAAGCATTCTCCATAAGACCACATCCTCCGCATAAATTGCAACAACATGATGGAGTTGATGGGGCATAACTTGGGGAGCAGGGTGCGTAATCTGTCGTCCATAATGCGCTGCATAATGCACTTAATCTCAGCCTTTTATTTCATCCCATGGCCTGAAATATTTCACTAATCAAAACGACGTCGTTTTGATTAGTGAATCTTCACCACCCATTCAGACCCTCAATCATAGTTGTCCACTAAATTATTATTTTGAACTCGTTATGAACTCTTTATACAAAATAAATGTGAGCTACTGTTTTTATTTATTTATTTTGCCAAAGATTAATGGCTTTGGATAGTCTGGAAATGTTATAACAACTTCTAAGGAAAAATAGCAATATTCTTGACTAAATTAAACATCAGCCATTTATGTGTTTTGATTAAAACTTTTTTCCCTAAGCACCTATATCCTCCCTTAGAGAAACATTTGATGACTAAATATGAGTACCTCTTCCAGTAAAGATTCATATATTATTAATTCATCATGCTATGTAGAACTCACCCTTTTTATGAAAGGCTCAACTCTCGTTGGTTAAAGATCTTTAATTGTAGTGATTATTATTGAGTTTTTTTGTGTGTTAAGTATAGACATCCTCGTATTAGAGATAATTCTAGTGGAGGCATTATTGGGCACTGAAATCAAACTTTGTTTGTCACGTTGTGATGAATTAACCTCTTTCCACTAGACTTAACCAAATGGTATAATTATATACTCCCTCTGATCCTAATTATAAGATTCTTTTGTACACACTCAAAATGGGCTTTATAATTAGGACAAGAGGGAATAGTGTTTTATTTAGAAAGTCCAACGAACCTAATTGGATCAAACCAAGTTAGGTCCACTTTTTACCTTTTTTAAAATGATGTGTTTTCTGAATTTTATGAAGGAGGCTTTGGGCTCTTTAAAACCCAGTAATGTAGCTGAGTCATGTTATGAACCTTTTATTTATGGGACCTACCACTATAACAGTGAGCTAGGCCCAATAAAGAGCAAATTAGGCTATCAAATTTACTCTTGTTTGTACCCAAAAAAAAAAACCTTACTCTGGCGTGACCATTCAACAAGAAAGTACACTTAGCAAACAAATAAGGAACTAAACTGGCAATACCGAAATATAATATAAGGCAAAAAGTGTACCTTCAGTCATTAAACTTGACCTAATGTCTCTGGCAAAAAAAAAGAAAAAAACACTCGATCTATATGTCTTATTTTTATTATTTAATTTATGTTGATTTTTTTAATTTTATAAATTGTTTTTAAAATTCTCTAACCCTAATGTGGTTAGAAAAAAATGTTAACAATAAAATTTTAAATGTTAACAAAATATTTTCAAGTGGCTAAATATTATGTTCAATTCTTAAAAATAATAATGATTAAGTGTTTGTTTAGGAAACTATCAAATTATAATTTCGAAAGCACTTTTCTATAAAGTAAGATAAAATTTCTCTTATATATTTACTTTAAATGCCATAAAGGCATTTTTAAAGAACTAAAGCAAATAGGAACTAACACAAAAAACAATAAAATTCATGTGAGACTAACCATATTAGGTTAAAATAATATGTAGATTGTCAGCTGAGCATGTTTAGTCAATTAACAATCAAAATTAATTAGGATAACTATCAGGACAAAATTGTTCCATTTTTTACACTTCCAAAACAAAATTACCCCTCATAACTATGCAACAGAATCTTATCTTGGTGGTTGCGAGCTGCCAACACAGACATCTAAATATGTGTTTTGCACAAGTATGAAGAGGGAAATATTGTACCAGGCTAATTTGTGAATTATCGACTGTAATGTAGAAATGGTTTATGTGAATTGCAAGTGGTCCTTCCTATATAATATGTTTCATATTAATAATCGAATGTAGTATTTTATTAATGACAAGATGAGTACCACTGAGGTCCTATTTTTTTTAAAAAAATAGTCTTTATTATAAGTCCTCTTTCAAAACAATAAATCAGAGTGTTATAATTTTATACCTATTAATCATAGTAAATTTTATTTTGAGAGAAGAAAGGTGAAACATGTTACATACCCATTCATAAGTCAGGGAAAAATTAGAAAAATCTACTAATCTAGTCTATATTTATTGAGATAACTAAGTCTTATTATGATTATGTGAGAATTAGATAATTTGAAATTATAAATTAGATTAAAGTGGTATTCATTCCTTGCTTCCCGGGGTGGGTTTGGGAGAAATCGTCCTCATTCTACCAACACACATGCACCAAGCACCTATAGTACGAATTGATCGCAGTGTTCAGTCACACTCACTCATGACAAAGGTATGGCCCCACGCATTTAACTGATGCCATCCTCAAAAGCAAGATGATACACGAAAGATAATATGAGAAATCATAAATATGTAGCAGCAAAAGTCACATAGATCTGCATGGAGTGACACTTAAATCAAAAGATGTACAAATTAGTTACTCGAACAATGGGCTAGTGAGAATCAGCAACAGCCGTCGACCTTCAGCCAAGTTTCAGATCTTAATGGGGAAGAAGACGATGCACATGAACGACCGAGCATAATGGGGCTGTTGGATTTGAGTTGGCCACCAGAGTCGCCGTCGGCCTCCCTCTAGTTTCAGATATGTGTGGGGAAGAAGATGAAGCACATCAATGACCCAGCTTGTGGTGGACATTGGATTTGATGCTGGCCGCCAGTTCTTAAACTAAAGATTAACCCACTAGGCAACTCTCTAATAAGAACAGAGTTTTTCTTCTTTTAAACAAAAAAGAACGTGATAATTAAGTTCGAAATGTAGGTTGACGATATACTTAGTCTGTATAATTATAAGCAATAAGTTCAATAGCTATATCAGCAACTTTTAAGCCTTTTGTGATGTAATGTTGGCCAAAACGTACCATAAGGCAATTGATAATTTGAATAATCCTTCTCATGCTGTCACTAAACATGCATGCATCACTTGTCCTATTTCCAGTGAGCCCATGCTTGATAAGTTTGTTAGCATTATATACTCCCCCTTGTACTTAACTATAGGAGCTTGGTAATTAATTTGTGGAGATTAAGAAAATTAGTTTAATTATTGTAATAAATGCGTATTTATCTTTCTAGTACATTTTTATTACTTTCATGAAAACTACTCCCTTGATGAAAAATCTTCTAATAATTTTCACCATCAATGAGAATATTTTAGGGAAAAAAATGTAAATTTGAGAGGCAGAGTGTTAATTGCTATATTCAAGAACAAAGCAAACTTCTCTACTACTAGCTCATGTATTATTTAGTATTAGTAGTATTTAGTATCTTATCAAAAACTACTTAAGGCTGAATTGAATAATGTACAATGCATTAAAGGGATAAATAAATAAATAAACAACCTCTGATTATGTTTTTGAATAATCTGCCCCGACCTCTCCATTGTCAGAACGAACAAATAGGGGTTAAGAGGGTCCCCTTGATGTATGCCTCAAGATGGTTGAAATGAATCAGATAAATTCCCATTCCAATTTATACGCATTGATGCCGTTGATACACAACTCATAATCAATTCCACAAAATCAGTATACAACCCCACACCCAGCAAGGTAAATTTTATAAATCCCCAATCCAATCTATCATATGTTTTCTCCATATCAACTTTGATAATTGTAACACCCTACTCTATGGTCTTTATTAGAGATATCTAGTTGAAAAGGAACCACTAATGATCTTTAATATACTTAAGTTCTCAAAGACTTTACTTAAGTACTTTAAGATAATACTTGTCATGGAACTGAGTTTCTCTTAGTAATTTAAAAATTCTATAAAATTTTAACTTAACTTTGAAAATAGTGGTTCTTAGCTTTAAAACTAAGCTCTTCCATTGCTTTTCATAATAAAATAAAGACCCAATATAATCAGAGTCCTATTCATAAAATTTTCGTAGCGCATTCCAGAATTCTGATCCAACTAATAAAAATCATATCTTTATATTTACACATCCAAAAATTACAAATTACTATTTGATTTAAAACTTAGAATGTAAACTATTATCATATAAAATATCAAGAATTAATTCAAATGTTACTGTACAGAATTCTGGAAATCAACAATATATTCTACTACATGTATCTTTTTTTACTATACTTATATTTTTTATCATATTTGTAGTCTAGGCTACTAATCCCCTTTTTAGAGATTATAAATATCTCAAAATAACAGAAAGATACATGAAAAGTCTTTTATACTAGAGGCATGATATATGTTTATATGTACATAATGCTTTACTAAGTCCGCCTTAGCTAGCAACCATAAGCTTCTTTCTTCTTTAGCTTCACCAACCTTAATGCCCTGGCCCAAGTACCTGCTTTTGTTGTATTTAAATTTAGGAAAAGGGTGAGATTCTTGAGAATCCCAGTAATAACTATAATCTATCATGTATTATACAAGTTCACAAAGTATGTAAAACAAGTCATAAAAAACAGCACCTTACAATACTATATCATCATTGATGCCCATACATTAAACAGATAATTTAGCCATAAACTGGCGCACATTGTCATGCACAATCAGCATGGTGGCAAAAACAATCTCATGCAAGACAATTTACATGTTCTCATGCACAATCAGCATGGTGGCAAAAACAAACATGTAGAACAAATATATAATAATGATGAGAGAAATTTACTACCTCTTGCGCTTTCTTCCGATATACCTCTACCTTGTTTCTTTCTTGGGTAATTCCTTTGTGGGCTTGGGCAAATAGCAAATCCTATCATATATATTTAAGTAAGGGTATATCAATACAACAAAAGTACCCGTGTCTCTAGTCCTATATAGTATCCATCTATCATTTCTTTCTATATCTTTTATTCTTTCTTTGTCCAATTCATACAATTAAGTCTTCTAATAAATATAGCAGAATGATTCTTCCTTGACCCAGAACAACTGAATACTCCAAACATCATATGGGTTATTGCAATCTAGCAGATTCAATATTTAACTTAAGCAAAAGAGTAACATGCAGCCAAATTAACCTTGTTGAGTCAGAAGGTTTTCATAGCAATGACATTTGTTAAACTATATGAACAAGTTTCAATTCAACTCAATGAAACCGGAACATTATTTTTAGTCCACTTTCTGCTATGCCTATAACTCAACTGAGAACATGCCACCTTCAGATTCCACATCAATCTTCCTCTCCTTAGATAAGAAGTGTAGTAGGCAATAACCCATTGTAATTCATAATAAAAGAGTTCCAGAATCTCATGTTTATTTATACAACGAAGATTTCCCAACCAATATTGTCATCCTCTAGATAACTCATTCTAATCAACCATTCAGAGTTTCGGTTTTCTCCCTACTGCAGCAATCATCGTGCAGAATGTAATATATATATATATATATATATATATTCAGACAGCATTTTCGGTTAAACAGACATATTTGAATCAGTACATGTGCAGCGACACTATATATACACACACACACACACACACACACACATATGCAGATAATGGTTCTGAGGTCTCTACATACTTAATTACTCATTACAGACATAAGCAAACATACTGCACCTTTGCTGCATAAAACTGTCCTGAAAAACTACCTATAGCATAACTATAGACATATATATAAATATCCAGATATTTCATCTCGGTTCTAGCAGACACATGCATTCTCGGACAACCATAAAGACATCTTCGGTTCTGAACAGAGAAGTGTAAATCGAATTACAAACACACATTCGATTACAGACATACACCTTCGGTTTTCAAAACAGAACATTCTCGGTTTCCAAATAGATACATTCGGGAATCATTACCAACAGCTCACTGACCACATGCAACCCGATTAAGATGTTTATTCAACCTTTAATCACTCATTTTCTGATCTTTGGAACTAAGATTCCATCATTACCCCAATCCCAAACATAAACACTGGAAGATATTGAAGATGGAAAGGGATTTGGGAAGCTTGCTTTAATCGGATTCCAGGATTGCATGCAGCGATTTGGCTCTTCCCTTCACCATTGAGCGATCATGGCTCTATCTCTGTTCTCTGCCTCTATTTCCTTTGTTCTGTCTCGCGCTGCTAACCGAAGTGAAATGGGTGAGGGATGAAAGCTTAATTCTTCTCCATCGAGCAATCACCATTCTCGGTTCTCTGATCTCTGTCTCGCATTTCTGTGTTGCTGGACCGAAGGTAAATGAGTGAAACAGTGTGCGTGTGTGCTCGGTTTTCAGGAAAGGTTGAGAGAAATGGTACAATGGAGAATGCAGAACCAGACCCCCTCGGTTTCTCTCTCTCTCGCTCTCTCTCTCTCTCTCGATGAAATGGAGCTCTCTTCCTCTCTCGATTTTCACTGCTTCTTCAGTGGCGAAGTGAAACAATGACGGAAGAAGGACGCAGAACCGTAGCTTATGTGTGGAAACAATGACGTCATTTTCTCCAGCTGGTTCCATGGGTTTGATACATGTGGAAGAAAAGGCAAAATGAGAACATGCATGATCCCATTTGTCTGTGAAGCTTTGCACGTGGAAGAGAGAAAGAGTGTAAAATATAGGTAGGTGGAAAATTATACATTGGGTCCTTCCAATGTTTTCTAATTTATAACTTAGTCCCTCTTTATTAATTAAAATAATATCTAGAAATATTTCCTTATCACATTATAAAAGCTTTCTTCCTTATTTAACTTCTTTTATCCATAAGGAAATTTTCCAAGAATATTAGGTCAAACGATACCCTCTAAATATTTTTTCTTGAATTATCTCAAGAAATTTGGCCTTTTATTCCAAAAATAGCTTTTAAACTATTTGGGCTACTTTTTTGATAAATTAAACATTTCCTTAATTTTCTATATCACAAAATAAGATTATATACTGATTCCTTAAAATTTGGGAAATTACAATAACCACATAACCATCACCATTTTTTTGTTCTCATTGTATGGATGGCTTCTTGAGCTAGGATTGTATTATCACAGCTTTGGCGACCCTTGATGAAACTACATTGATTTGGCATCACCATAAAATTCATAACTCCCTTCAATCTATTTGCAATCACCTTACTCAAAATCTTGTAATTCACTTTGCACAACGAGATTGGTCTAAAATCAAATACTTCTCTCCAGATGATCCACCTTCAAAATTAAGACTATATTTGTTTGGTTAATCACTTTTATTCCTTTTGGATTTCTAAATAAATCTTTCACCAACAAGCAGATTTTTTGGCCCACAATATTCCAATGAGATTGGAAAAAGTGGGCTTGGAGTCCATCTAGCCCTTGTGCTTTAAAAGCATCCATTTCACAAACGGCATGCTTGATTTCCTCATCTGACACATCCCTATGAATTTTATCCAGCTCCGTTCTACTTAGGCTAGGGAAACCCACCGGCCAAGTCAATGCTGGAAGAACATTATCGTCTCGAGTATATAAAGTAGCATATAATCATGTACCATTTCTCTCCTCCTTCATCTTGAAGAGCTTCAACTCTCTTTCTCTTTTTCCTTATTGTGGCTGCTGCATGGAAATATTTGGAGCTCTTATCACCAAATTTCAGCCATTGACAGTGGGATTTTTGATACCACAATAACTCCTCTTGGTTACTTAACCTTATATACTCCTTCCACAGATTCTTCTCTAGCTGAAATAAACCACTACTCACATTTCCCAGTTGAGCCTTGTCAATGCCCTCTAGTATTCTCATAATTTCTTTTTTCCTTTTCGGAATATTTCCTACCACCTTCTCATTCCATCTATTAGCCTCTTAGCAAAAGAAGATAATCCATTCCGCCAATTTTTATTCTCCCATGCACCTTTCACTAAGTCTTCAAAACCAGATTCCAAACACCATGCTACTTGGTACGTGAAAGCCTTAGTTACTCGATGTCTACTTCTACTTTGATCGCTAGAGATTACTACCATCCTGTAATACGATTTAAAACAGAGATGATGATATGCTTTAAAAGAAGGGAGCAAAATTTCCCAATCGAAGTTACAAAAAACCCAGTCTAATCTCTCCCTGATCCCCTCCTGTTCCCAGGTAAATCGATCCCCAACCACTGGAACTACAAGAAGGTCACAAGAGTGAATGCAAGATTGGAACTCCTCCATACCTGAAGCTCGTATCGATGAGCCAGCTACCTTATCATCACTTGTCAGGTATGAATTGAAATGTGTAACATCCCAATTTTCCTGGGTAATTCTTCATGTAATAATAAGAATAAAGTCTTATTATTTTATGTGCAAATTTT
>JBAGKO010000001.1:9546165-9558253 GCA_037177275.1 Acacia concinna | reverse complement strand
CAAAAGGCTCATTTGAACTTGAAGTGTCATTAATTGAATTTGAAGAGGCAAATTGTCTATTATCGATATCTTGGATCACATCATGGAGCCTTGTTTCAACTCATGCAATTTTCTTTGGAATTCTCTTTTTGACTTGGAGTTGTGACTAGCCATCCATTGATCTGCTTCGTCATTAAACTTTTGGAGCTCTTGTAGTAATGATAATTGGAGATCTCTTGCAACTCTTTTTCACCATACATGTTGATACTTAAAAAGTTTGAAATAAATAAAAAGAGACCTTGGCACTCTACTCATGTGTTTCACTCAAATATTTTAGTGTCACTCATGTTTCACTCAAATTGGCTTTTGAAATAGTGTATGTTACTCTTTTGCCTTTTCTCTCTAAGATCCCTCTTGAGACTTTTGAAAGAACTAAGCAATTTAATCAATGCAAGCACAACTTGTAGAAAGAAATTTGGAATGGGAAAGCAAGTATTTGGAAAGAAAGAAGTTCAATGAAATCAAGAGTCCAACTACCTCAATTTAGAGTGATTTGCAATCAAATTTTGGATATCAAGATAGATGATTGCGTAGAACAATTCCAGCACATAAAAAATATGATAGTTTCTCCTTTCTTTTTTTCTTTCTGATTTTTTTCACCTTTTTTCTTCCTTGTCTTCCTTTTGTTTCTCTCTTTTTTTTCAATTTTTTTTTCTGAACTCTAGAAAATATAACAAAAGCCACTTTACCAACAGCAAGCAAACCATAAGAAATTGGAACCCAGAAGTTCTAGAAACACGACTAGATGATTAGACTAAGTAGAACAGACTAACCATAAATCGGATTGAAATGATTCCAAGCTGACTAAGAAGATGAGAACTCAAACAACAAAATAGACATGTTAAATATTAGGAAACTAGAAGAAAAACAAGACGGACACAAGCAAAGCTTTCAGATATGAACAAAAACGAATCTAAGAAACAGACTCAAGAACAAGCACAAAACACAAAATGAAAAATGGATACAAAGAACAGAACGAGATGACCCGAGTTTAGATCTGAAGCTCTGATACCAAATGACACGAACCCACAAGGGAAAGATCTCACGAACCAACAATCAATTGAATATGCTTACCCCAAAAATGCTAAACAAGGATCGATGATCCACTTGAACCCTTGAACATGAACGAACAAGGACCCAAAGTGTTGGAAGACTCCATAAGGATGATCAAGCCTTGATAAGTCTGTTAGTTCTCAAAAGAACCCTAGAGAGAATCCTCTCTCAAGAACCTAAGTGCAGAAATGCAACTTTGTCAAATTCAAATCCCAATCTATCTACAATGGAAGTTTTACAGGTATTTAAAGGCAACATCCAAATCTAAAATTACATACTAAATTGGAAACCCAAAAATCAATTCCAAATTGGAAATCCATACTAATTTGAATTCAAATCAATTCAAAATTGGAAACTCATGTGTAACTCTTGGTCCGCTCTTTAGTTTGATACCTCCAATCCCAAAACTTGATCAACAGCTCCATCTTCAGCCCAAATGAAACTAGTGACGTTTTCTTCATTTTTGTCCACATTTGGTCTAATTACTATTTGCTTTGTCCATGTCTCTTACACCAATCCATTTAATGCTTCCTTGATTCTTTTGGCTCTTGCTCTCGTGATTGGACCACTTGGAATTTGCAAAGCATCACTTGGATTTGAATGTATAACTTGCTAGATTGCATCAAAAAATCATGTACTCTAGTATAATTTCTCATCAACATATATTCTGATTCAAAAATGTACTCAAGTATGAATATTGTGTATTATGCTAACACTTGAGTATGAGAATCATGTACTCAAGTATAATACTCTAGTACAAAAAATACATACTCAAGTATGAAGTGCTGATGCTCTTATATTCTAATTCATAATACTTGAGTATGAGATATTGTATACCCATAACCCATGTAAGAGGGTACTCAAGTAAGTGAGGTACTCAAGTATGAGAAACACATACTCTAGTATGATTGCAATGTCATGATATAATATGTACTATAGTTCGAAATATTCTATACTAGAGTAAGGTGGTACCCAAGTATATATTCTTAAGTACTCAAGTGTATCTGGTGTATCATGCAGAAGAATACTAGATAATATACACGAGTAAATGTAATCAAGTATCAGCGTACTTGATGACATACTTGAGTAATATTTAGAGTAAGAAGTAATTTCCTTCACAAAGGTACTCAAGTGCAAGAAATCATATGAGTACAAAGGCAAAGGTTACGCGATGCAAAACTGAAGATAAAAAAAATTCATATGTTCTAATGGTTATTTCCGGATTATTTGCTCTAATGATTATTCCTATGTTTTTAGTTTAATGTTTGACAAATCATAGATTTCAAAATCATGGGATAAGAATTCCAGATTTTCAACAATGACTAAAAGCAAAAGACAAGAGTCAAGATTCTTAGTAATAGGCAAATCGATTTTACAGAATTGAGAACAATGATCATATTTTCTACATCTATATAAAATACTATCTACAAAGCTTCAATGTATCAATCATCAAGTGAATCATCTTTTGTATTGAGCTTAGAAAAAGTCTTTCATTATATTCTACATTCTTTAGTGTTCATAAAATCTACTCTGAGATAGAGTTCTTTTAGGAAGTCAAACTTTGTAAAAGCTGCTCAAGATTGTGGGATGTTGAGTAGGGCCAATTTGATTGCAAGTTGTAAGGAGGAGTGAGTATTCTTTGTAGCTATCAGTCAGGAATTGTATTGAGGTGCCAAGAACCATTAACCTTTGATCATAGTAAAACACCCAAGAGGCTTCTAGGGATTGGATGTAGGTCAAGCGGTTGGCTGAACCAGTATAACTTCTTTGTGTCATTGGTGATATCTTTTATTTATTTCTTTATTTTGTTTATTGATTAGATTTTATAAAAGTTCAATTTTTATATATTCACCCAATTCACTCTTCCCTTCTTGGGAATAAAAATGCATTAGCATTTGGTATCAAAGCACACGCATCTTATAACAAGTTTGACCACCTAAGAAGGATCCTATGATAGGTTTAGAGAAAATATTTTGCTAGATGGAGCTTCCATCATCAGACCACTAGATTTCAATAGAGAACATTTTTATTTCTGGAAAGCTAAATTTAAAACTTTTGTTGCAACTTATGACTATGGTCTTTGAGATATATTTGAGAAAGGATATATAATACCTATGAAGGATGTCAACAATAAAATGGAGAAAAAACTATGTTCAGAATTCACTAAAATGACAAGAAGAATATCACACTCAACAACAAGGCTAGACTTATTCTGCAGAGTGCTCTAAGTGAAAAGAAATTTGATCTTTTCAAGATAAAAAAAAGGAGAAAGTATTATTGAGCTTTAGTGTATATATATGTACACACTCAAATTGTAAATCAGCTAGTAGCACTTGGAAAAGTAATCAAAGAGTACAAGTTAGAAAAATTCTCAATATACTCACAGTGAATGGGAAGCAAAGGCTCATGTTAGAGGTGAGTCAATGATTTCTATAGCTGCACTGTTTAGAAGTCTATTAGAATATGAAGGTAGAATAAAATTAAAAAAGGAGTTAGTTGAAATTAAAGAGAAGAAAAAAAAAGCTTAGTACTCAAGCTGGAATCAGAAGATGAAGCATTTGCCATGGTAGTAAAAAGATCCAAGAAGATTTATAGGAAAGATCATGGATTTAAAAAGTCCTTTAGTGGTAATACAAGTTCAACAAGAGAAAAAGAAATTATTTGTCATGAATGTAAGAAAGCTAGACACATAAAGGTAGAATGTCCTTACCACGTTCCCAAATGGTTTTGGGGATGGGTATGTCCCCACTTACGACGTTCCTAATTTAAAATTAGGGACTCATATATGTCCTTTCCACATTCCTTTTTTATGCCCAGGGTTTCTTTACTTTCAATGTCCCCAACATATACGTCCCTTAAGAAAAGGACGTTAAAAGCCTCTAAAAACATATATTAAAAGTGTTTTTTGTAGTAGTGTTAGCTTACTCAAGTACACAATATTTATAATTGCGTATAGATTTCCAAATGCTTTTAAATTTTTATGGTAGCTTCCTAATATTTTTAGAGAATTTTGGACAAATTTTTGGGAATTTTTGTATGACTACAGAATTTTCTATAATTTTTCCAGTATATTGGTCGGTAAGTGGAGAAACTGTCAGACAAAACTAAGCCGCTACCCTATTAGGGCGTATGCTGCATGTTTTTCTCTCCAAAAGGTAGAAAAATGGAGAAGATGGTAAAAGGACACATGTCAAGAGGAGGTAAAAGATCCAAAAGTTTTTGAAAAAAATTACACCTAAAGACCCAAAATAATTGCACTTTGATCCCTAGACTACAACTATAAATACCCCCTCCTCTTCATCCCTCAAACCAAATTCCCCTCCCTCTTGAAAGAAACCCTACCCTCTCAAAAATCCAAGCAATCCAGAGGAATTTCTAACAACCTTGGTGCGGTCTTCAGTCCAAGTAAGTTCCAGTTTTCTACCTATTTTGAATTCCTTTATTTTCCTGTTGTTTTTAGAATAGTTATAAGGGAAAGTTTTGTCTAATTGGGCTAGTCTAGATAGTGAATCTAAGGGGAGGTTTTGTCCAACTATTATGGCCCAAATAAGCCTTCATAAGGGGAAGTGCTGCCCAATTTTTCAGGACTAAGATAACATTTCCTAAAGAGAGATATTGTCCGACTGTCCAGAACTAGGATAGCATTTCCTATGTGGAGGTGATGTCCGACTGTCGAGACTAAAGTAGGATTTTTAAAAGGGAGATGCTGCTCAATTGCTGGGTCTAGATAGTTCATCGGGCACTTCTAAGGAGAGATGTTGCCCAACTGCCTCGATCTAGATTGTGGGGACGAGCCAGTAGCAAGGGACTATACTCGATAGGCTATAAAGGGTGTCCTAAAGAGGGGTATTGATGGGGGAAGGATACAGTCTGGGTAGTGGGAATTCATAACCGTATGGGTAAGAGAAAGGAATGACCTATAGTATATTATTAGAGGCATACAGTAATGCCTTACATTGTGGTCTATATAGGCATTATAAAGAAGCGTGCCAGCAATCCAGCAGTGCCAAAGATAGCAAACAGAGCACCCACGCTGCAGAGGAGTATAGGTAGCTAGAATCTCTACCCTTAACATGTACTGTTTTGTTTATCTGCTGTTTGTTATATGTTCATATACCGTGTTTTGGTTGAGATAGCATGTTTGAATGAGATGTATGACTCTCTATTATATACTTTGGCAGAGTCACATGCAAGCTTTCGATACATGGTAGGTGTCGAGAGAGAGGGCATTAGAAGGGTAATATGGGCATTGCATATAGCATGACATGCATTGTATTACATTGTTATCGGTTGTGATTCAGCTACTAAAGTTATTTCAGAATCTTACCATCTTTACAATGCAGGTAAAGGCTCTAAATGAGGCAGAGGAAAGGAGAGAGTATAGTCATAGATGATTTTTGCTTCTTGTTTTATGGCATGTAATCATAAACAGTAGAAGTAATGTATATTCTAGATTATGTATGCTTTTGTATATCAACGAAAAGTTGTCCATCCATTTGTTATGATTTGAAATTTTATTTTCTCTGTTCTGATGAATGGACACGACAGTATTTCCAAAGGCCACCTAAAGTAAGGTATTACACAATGACTACAACTAAATATGATATGATTAAAACTCAATGTTAAGTTTTAGTCACTGCCAACAATTTTAGTATTTCAGATAAGTCTTCTACCCCTAATTTATTCTTTACTAAATTCAAGTCATCTTTCAGGGTTTTTGAAGTTTTAAGGGTATTTATTTATCTTTTTTCCTATTTGATTATCAAAATATTAAGAGATATGTTGATATGAAAAAGTGTATGAAATTGTTTTTGGACATGAAGGGAAAAATTAACGGCCTTATAACACGTAGAGATCAAAATATTAAAACTTGTCAGTAAAGGACAAACTCGAAAAGTAAATCCGTATTAAACTTAAATTCAACATATGCTTAATCAACCAAAAACATGAAAATATGTGAAATAAGGAAATCATGAAATACTATGAAATAATTATTAATATTGTGTATTTGTTGATTGGTGGATTTAAACTGGCCAGTTAAGGATATTGGTGATAGTTAATTGACTGATTGAGTTTATAAAACGGTTTCGAAAAAAAAAAAAAGAGACTGAAAATAGAAACAAACATGCCGTTATTTATGTAGCCTGGATCATGTCTTGAGGAAACTAGTAAATAAGGTAATTAATAAGTTTTTTTTGCCGGAAGGTAATTAATATATTTAAAAATAATCAAGTAATTTTCAAATATGATTGCTTAATCAATCAAATATGACCAAACGTCAAATAAGAACATTACAAAATATTAGAAAATAATCATTAATATCATGTATTTATTGATTGGAGGATATGAATCACCCCATTTTAACAAGGCACAATTAAATAAGGACTATTGATTGATTATGTGATTATAAGGGTCTTTTGGAGAATTCTAAGAAAGTTAATTATATTATTTTAAGATATTAAAATTTATCGTTTTTCTTCAAACTATGTTGTTTGATTTATGAACTAATATATAATGTAATAAAACAATATATAATATGATTAAGTAATGTAATTAGCTTTCTTAAGATTTTACTAGGATTCTTCAAAAGGCCCTTATAATTAGAACCGGAAGGAGTATCATATATATTAGAGACATAAGGGAATAATAATTAATAACATGTAATTAGTGGCATTGAAAGTATTTATTACAATAATAACACATAATTAGTGATATCGAAAACATTTATTAGATATTAATATGGGAAAATTAAAATAAAGGATCTAGATAAAATAATATACTAGTATATTATAAAGACTATAAAAACTGTAATTATTAAGAAGAACAAAAATTTATAATATAAATTTAAAATGATTAAATTGCCTATAACAAAACTTCCTACATTATCTCTTGTATTTACAATTAAAATATAACTAAAATTAAAATTAAAATCACCTATATGATGGTATTTTTTTAATTCTATAATCATATAGTCAATATATCATCAAGAAATAGTGCAATTTATATTATCAACATCAATATCAATTAACTTCTTTTTCAGTGGCAGGCAAAAACCAAACTTCTTTTTTTAGTGAAAATTAAGTAAACACTTTTTATTTTTTTTTAAAAAAAACTAAACTCATTTCATATTTTTTTAGGATATAATAAATTATTTATATTTTTTTAATTCTATTAACAATGAATAAATTTTCAACCCATATAATTTTTTTATAAAATAAAAATAAATCATATAAAATTTCTTGGTTTATAAAAAAATTATAATTTTGGGGAAAAAAAAAAGGAATGAGTAGTTTTTGAAAGATTAGAGAAATGAAAATTGAGAAAATTTTTTATTTAATTTGTGAAAATTAAAATAATAGCATGTGGGAGAGAATGTAGGAGGGAATGTGTAAATTTTTCTAAGGGTATCTTAGTACTTTTAATTTTAGAGTTTTGTATTTGATCATCTTAAATAATTACAACTTTTATAATTATCTTCAATAAATGTCGTTTCCACTAAGTGTTGCATTCTAATTTTCCTTATTAATATCCCAATAAAATCATATTGTAAGAGATGAATATTTAGAAAAATGATGACTTTAGCACAAACTCATGGGAAAATCAGAATTACCTCTCTGAGCAACCAACCAAACTGTGAAATAATAAACTCATGATTTTTCAAATGCATTAGAGTATTAGAAATAAAAATTAAAAAAAGAAGTTCGTTGGGATATTTTGCTTTAAATGGAATATGAAAGCTATCATTAACTAAAAACATTCAAAGCAATTACAAGATTATTAGGTCTTTACGTATGGGTCTAGTTCTCTCAGAATCCCTTTTCTTTTTTTTCTTTTTTTTTTCAGAATCTCATCTCAACCATCAGATTGATAAAAATGAATCGTTCAAATTTTATATTTATAAAAATATTATTTTAAACTTAAATAAAAAAAAGTTAAACTATTAAAACATGAAGATTTAATCTAGCATTGACAATGCAATCCTTGAGTGAATGGTGATCACAGCAGCCTCTGGTGAGAAAATTGTTCCAAGGAATTAATATAAATGACCACAAGATGAAAACATGTGCTCCCATGGATATAATTAGTTGGGATATTTTTTAGGGAGAATTGCATGTAGGTTCCAAAAAAGTGAAAGAATTATTTAATAATTATCATAGTAGCTCTCAACTTGTCAATAGGAAGCTCTTTACTTGTCAATAGAGACTTTTATAATATTATTTCTTTTATTTGGGTTTTATATGCAATTCTCCCTATTTTTTAACCACATAAGATATTTTAGGAAATATAAAAAAAGAAAGTTATTGTAATATTATATTGTTTATTAGGGGTGTCCCATTTTATCCCGTTCCAATCTCAATTATTTTAGGATGGTATAGTCCTGCCCCAAAAAATTTGGGACGGGAGAAAAGCGGGATCGGCTTTATCACATCCCAACTTTTTCTCCCGTCCCAAATCATATTGTTGCTCTTTTAATTAGTATATATATTATATCTAATGTTTTTATTTTTTACTAGAAAATCTAATATTTTTACTAAATATATAACTAATATATTTTTATACATGTATTATATTTATATAGAAGGATGTTATCGTATAGTCTTTTCAAATATATATTATCATGTATTGGATTTATTATTAACGTAAAATCTTTATGATCATCACGCTTATCAAGTTCAAAAATATTTAATTATTTATTATATTTAATTATGCCTTCATTTTAAAAATAAAAAGAGGATGATTACTTATTTGGATTATATATTTTCAACCATCCACCAATTCATACTCACCCATTTTAGTTTTTAGCAACAAAAAAACACAAGAAGAAGAAAACCCATCAATAGGTTAATGTCTTAGAAAAGAAAGGTGTCCCATTACTTCCCCAATCCCGAGGTCATCCTGATCCCAGCGGGAATGGAACGGGATATGGGACAACTTCGTTGTATTGGTCCTTTTGCAGGACGAGGTACGGCGTAGGCCCGTCCCATCCCTTGAACATTCCTATTATATTAATTGAGTTATATACTACCTTGAGTCCTAAATAAAAGAACTAGTTAACTTTTGAGTTAATGTGTAAATTTATCTCAAAATTTTTTACTGAAGAGCAATATTGTCTTGACGGATTTTTCAAGTTCACTATCACCCATGAAGTTTTAAAATGTTGCAATGTTGCCTATATTGTTAAAAATTTGATGTTACCTTTCACTTTTAAACAGTACACAGCAACATTGCACTAATTTAAAACTTCTGAGGTAATATTGAACCTAAAAAAACTTTTAAGATAATATTGTTCCTTAGTAAAAACTTATAAAACAAATTTGCACTTAACCTTTAATTTGTTTGGAGGTATTACGAAAACTAATTATATTATTTTAAAGTATTTATATTTATATTTTTTTTCAAATTAATTTATCCGGTCTATAAACTCATATATAATATAATAATACGCAATACATAGTATAATTAAGTAACTTATTTTACTTTCATAATATTTTTAAAAAAGTCAAATATGTTTTCTAAATATGGGTGGTAAACCCAAACAGACCCCTTTCATAATAAACTAGGTTTCACATTTACTTCATAGAATCACCAAAGCACTCTAGGCTAGTCGGGCTTTCACACAGATCTCCTCCACTATATCGCCTAAGATTATTAGTTTAAAAATGCACTAGGAACATGAATAAAATAAAGTTTTAGCATGTCACAAAAGTCCTTAACATTTGGAAAATCTAGACTAAAATATACTTGTGTGGCATGGAAGGCATTATATATGTCTCCATAACCTTGAACAAAAAAGCATGTAAGTAAAACAAAATTACATGAATCCTTATGGTACTATAGAAACATGTAATACTTTGTTTTTGTAATCCTAACAAACTGTATGACAACTATGGTGTAGGCACATCCAATTTTTTTTGTCATATCCTCATGGGCTTTGACTACAACCTCCCAATATAGAGGTACATTGATACAAACTTCACTGTACATAGATGATGATTCGATGATGACAAACTGAGTTGAAAATAAAAGTTAACCATCTATTCTATTCTTTGAAAGCTTGTGGTAATGGCCTTTTTTTAGACGGATTTTATTAGTAGTCCGGTTTTTTTAAGCTATATGTTGAATCATTTTGGTTTATTTAAACACAAGGTTTGGTTTTTTATAAACAGATTTTATCAGTAATGTGATCTAACATTTAATATTTGCTCTTGAAATCCATGTTTCTTCACCTTTAAGGTTGAGTTATTTAAACTAATATTGTTATTATTTATATGTTCCAGTATTTAACAAATATATTCCTTTTCATCTTCCTGGTCTGTTTTTTAAAAACAAATTATTATTATTATTCAAGCATTTAATATTTGTTCTTGAAACCCATTGTTCTTCATCTTCCTTCCCCCCCCCTTTTTGCCCTTTCAATCTCTTTATGCTTGCCATTCTTTTAAATCTCTTCAGTGCTTGATATTCACTCCTCCTAAATGAATGGGTCTTTTTCTCTCTTATAGACCATTACGTATGCTTCTTCCTATTGGATAAGATTTTCAAATTTGTAAATTTATTTTCTATCTCGGTTCTCAATTTCCCACTTTCTTAATATTGACCTTTTTTTCCTAATATATTTTGTAGGTTAGCTTGAAGAATTTAAGTTCATTATTGTCTTTTTAATCTGTTCCTTCTTCATCTAATTATTTGCTCAATTTAAATCTACTAATGGATTGGTAGGAGCATGAAAATGTGTAGGGCATGTATCCTAATATTTTGTTGTTTGCAGTAAAGAGAAGCAATAGAACAAAAAGCTTTTAAGAAGCATTGAATTGATTAGTTTGATGTAACAATTATTTCCTTCTATTTTTTAATTTGATTTTGTCAATTGTACCTTTTCTAATTTTTGGGTGACATTTGATCTTAATGTTGTTATTCAAACTTTGTAGGAATACTCAGTTAATTGTTTATTATCATCTAGGTACATGTTTTCTCAGATACTCTACTAATGATTTCAACAATCGTATTAACTTGCTTCAAGGTATTGTAAGGACATTCAAGTTATAGATAGTTGCTTCAACCTATATAATATGCCTTCAAAAGTCTTCTACTTACTCCTTTACATTGCCAAAGGATATTTTCAACTTCATGTGCTATTGTTGAGGAGGAGGATAATTCCATTGTTGCCATATTTTTTTCACTTAATCTTGGTTTTCATTTTTTATTCATATTTTTGACCTCTTCTCTCTTCTTCATTTGAACCAAGTTTAGATATTTCTGAAGTTGTATACTAATAAGTAAATAGATGTGCACTAAACATTCTAAAGTTTGTCTTATTTAAAATATGTATTATTTCAAATTGTGAATTCAATTATCATATTCGCAGAAGAACGAGGCACTGCTTAGAAAAACTATGCTCCTTTGGCTTAATGGCCCACTTATATTACAAACTATGTTCCTTCTATATATTATATGAGTGGATGGTTTTTTATACATGATGAAAGCTAAGAAACAAACATAAACAAAAATGTTATTGCTAACCCGATTCCACGTGAATCAAGTCAGTGTCAAGCCTATCTACTAAGTAGAATCCAAGCTCCATATTGAGTGCTCTTTTCGCAAAGTTATCTGCAACCAAGTTTAGGTTCCTTGAGATGTGACGAATCTCTACCTGCCAACTATGCTCTACTAAGCTTTGAATCTCCAATACCAAGCTTTGTTGCATGTGTAACTTGGTACATCATTCTTGACATAGTCTCCAGGCATCAAGACAGTCTGTAAGTAGAACCACTTTTTTTATACCCATGTCCCAAGCTTGCTTTAAACCAGTTAAGTAGCCCCATAGATCAACATTTAAAGATCCCTCCTGTTGAATTTTCATCATGAATCCCCATAGAAGTTACCTTGTGGGTCCCATATGCCTCCCCTACAAGCTGCCGAGCAGAGAAGTTCCGAGAATGCACCATCCACAGAAAGTTTATAATAACCTGAGGGGATTGTTGCTGAGTGAGCCTCA
>JBAGKO010000001.1:9513912-9543982 GCA_037177275.1 Acacia concinna | reverse complement strand
AACTCCAGGAAAGCTTCGACACACCCTTTTCTTCATACGACAATCCTTACCCAACGGAGATATGTCACCTGCTTCAGAGGACCACGCTCATTGACGGTGTTTGCAGATATGTGGTTTGTGCTTCGACGAGCCTCATAGTGGCAAAGACAAGTCAGAGGACGACGGGCATTTTGGAGATCTAAAGCTTCTTTGACGATGCTCACAGAGGCAAAGGCAGAGGCAAAGATTTGTGAGATTCGATTATGCTTACAACGGCAGAGGCGACCTACTTGACGATGACGATCATTTGGAGATCTCCTCCTTCTTGTGCTTCGACGAGTTCACAGAGGCAGAGGCGACTTTGTTTAGGTCATTTGGAGAAGATGAATGAGGATGGGAGAGCTTCATGCTTTTTGGGCATGTTTTGGAGAAGATGAATGAGGGTGGGAGGTTCACTTCTCTCTCCAACAGTAACAATGAAAAGACAATGCCCAGATAAAACGCCTGATAAGTCACTCTCACTAGCTTATGGTTTCAAATACTTTTTGGCTTATTTTGGACAGCGCGAGCCAAACACCAAATTTGTAAAAGTTCCTTATTTGTATAAGTTTAAGCTATAAAGAGCCTCAAAACGCTGAAACTAATAGGCCCTAAGCCACGCTCACGTATGTCTTTAATAATCGGAAAGCCTTTCCGCATGCCAAGGAAAAAAATTCTGACTGAAAAATGAATCAGTTGTGGTACTAATTCAAAGTTTAATGGTTCAATTAGAACATAATTGGGGGTTGAACTGGCCATGTTGAAATATTACAATTTAATTAACAATAATAAAATAACACTATATATAGATATAAAAATTAAATAAACATATCACAACAAAAGAAATTTTAAATGATAATAATAAAACAAGTGGCAAATATTAATATATTTTTTAAATTTATGGAAATATTTTAAAAAATTGGTTAAAATATGTTAGTATAATTTATAATGTCTATAATTTTGCTACTGTTGTCTAACCTATTAATTATTATTATTACATAAATCAAAAGATGAATTGTGGGATTAAGTTTTAAATTTTAAATCAAAGTACATTATTTTTCATTTTTTTAACCTAATCTGGTTCATTGGTTTGACCCCTTTCCCTTTTTTAATTATTCCAAACTGTATAAGGGCTGGTTCACCAGTTCAACTAGCTAGTCCGATTTTTTTTTTTTGTTTATTGTTGCATGCAAATAGAAGTTTCTAACTCGAAGCCTGGAACCAATGTTTTAAAACTCAAACTGGATGTTGAGATCAGTGAATTATAGTTGAAATGGTTGGAACGGGTAAACCTTTTAGTCGAGCCGGTAACGTAATAATTTAATTTAAAAATATTATATAACACACATGCTAAAGGACAATTCATAGACCATTAATTAAATAAAGTAACAAACAATATGACTCACTTTCATTAACTAAAGAGTCAAATAATAAAGCTAATTTTAAGTACTACACCAAAACTAATTAAATAAACTAAGAGAAGCCAAATTAACCGAACTGTTTTAATTCAGTTTTTATTTTTAACCAAAATTCTTCTTACAATAACTGAATTAAACAACAAAGAATGAAAAAAACACTTTCCAAAAATTGATGAAAATAACAAAACAAAAAAATTGACTTACCTTTAGTTTAGCTCAGTTTTTGCTTCTAATTAACTTGCTCACCCTTATGGTGTGTTTAGATGGGGAGAAAAGTAAGGAGAAAATGGGAGAAAATAAATACTAGGTTTAAAATTTTTTATAAATGGTAAAAAAACTTACTATTTTTTAGAAATTTTCTTTCCTACTTAATTTTCTCTCCATCTAAATAAGGGGTTAGTGAAGAGGTGGATGATAGTGAATTACCATAATTTAGAAACATGCAGTGACTTAACACACAAGCTTTCATTTAAGCAATTTCATTGTCAAACAAATAAGCTTTGGCATAATGTGTTAACTATTGATCACTATTTTGCAAACATCAGCTTTATTTCTTCACATACATTAAACCTCAAATTTGAAACAATTAACAATGGTTTAACATGATTGATTACACACACTAAACTCTACAGTGGCATAGACCACACAACTAGTATGGAGGCTAGCATTTCAACACACACCATAAAGTTTTTGGCTTGAAATCATAAACTAGGAAGAATTATCAAATTTTTTGTGAGTTTTGAAATTTCTATATTTTCGTAACTCAAAAGTCAGAAGTCATAAGTTAATACCAAGCAACTGGCTACAATGAGGAGAGGCCGAGAGGGTAAGGACTAAAAAGAAAAAAACATTTGCAAGGATACTCATTGTTTACTTATCCAGATTGGAAACTAGAGGAAGAATCGAAGAAAACCTCACAACCTAACATTCAAGCTCTTTTTAATCATCATGACGGAGGACAAAAAACGAAAAAGAATCACAGCATTATGCACGACGACAACATACAGCAGAAAGACAATCACAAACATCAAACAAAAGGAGAATGACGGCAGGCAACAACGAAGGACACAATCACAGAAAAAGAAGGAGAAGCAATCACAGCAGCACGCAATAAGGCCTCACACGATGGAGAATGACGGCGGAAGATGACTGCTACAGACGGCGGATGGCAATAGTGCCACAACAAATGGCGGGGAGATGCTTTTTTTCATTGTGTCGGATGGGACGAAGATGGAAGGGTTAAGGGCTTAGGACAGCCCATGCGTTAAAATCGATTTTCACTCTTTAGTTTTCACTGTTTGAAGATTTTGGGTCCTTTTTTAACCCATGTTTAAGCTTTTTGGTTTTGGGTCTTTGGGCTTTTTGGGATGCATAAAATATTCTTATAAATCAACTTAAAAAATGCCTAGACTAAATAAAATAAAAATAAAATAAGGGAAAATCCTAAAAAAGGATAAGGGAAATAGAGAAATATCAATTCAAAGCAACGAAATCCAGAAATCCCACAGTCACTTTTGTACTTTCCCCCCCTAAAATTACGAAAACACCGCTGGATTTTAACAACACGAATATCTTAATTCACAACACCATAGGCATAAGGTACTGTGTATTTTTAGTTGTACGGTGTTGTGAATTGAGATACTATTGTTATGAAGTAAGATAATCGTGTTGTTAAAATAAAATACAATGGTATTTTTGTAATTTTAGGAAAAAAAATACAAAAGTGATTGATTTGGAATTTGTGGATTTCGTTGTTTTGAATTAGGATTTCCTTATTTCCTTTGTCTTTTTTTAGAATTTTCGCTTTATGTTTTTTTAAAGCTAGAGTTTCAATAACCTGAACGGATTTTAAAAACTGGTTTCGGATTCCGGCCTAACAATAGTTAGTGGCCCAATCCGGTTTTCCACTTAAAGCGGCTCAACACCAATAATCGAGTCGTTGTAGGGACCAGACGACGATCCAATTGTTTGGACCATCTGTTCCAGTACTCTAACCCATGCCTGGAACTTTGAATACCCCAAAAAATTCATAATATTGATTTGTCAAAAGTGGAAAGAGTTGAACTTAAGATATAAAATTCTTAAGTAAATGTAAAACATTCAATTTATAAAAAATTGATGTATTCATAATCAAAATATCCAGCCTCATATTTAGTTGTTAAAATGTACTCTATGATTTATGAAGTGGTTCCTTTTTAAGTCGAAGTATATCTTCATCTTCTGCGACAATATTGAATAGTCAAATTTAATTATTATTTTTTTAATTATACATCGAAGATTGATTGTGCAGGGTATATAATATGTTATGAAAGATAAAATAAAAATCCATCACTATATATTGATGTAAATAATAATAAATATGGGTTGATTTTTTATTTAGTACAATGCACAATATTCGATCTAATTCACAATGTAATAAATCTTAGACGCGCAAATGAAGGTTTTTTTTTTTAAAAAAAAAAAATACAAGGCAAGTGAAAGCTTGTGATTTACAAAGAATCTAGTATCTAGACCATACTAAGTGAGACATGTCATATGGCCACATTCTAACTCAAAAGGACTTGTACACTTCACTGGAGATGATTCAAGCAAAACAAACTCTTGATTGTTTCCTTGAGCTGTTATGGCTAAATAATCAGCACAAAGAAGCCCTTCCATGTAGCAGTGTGAACCTTCTAGGTCTCAGTTTGAGAAAATAAGTTCCCAAATTCTTACAATGTCCTCATAAACAGGGTGATGTAAACCACAACCCATCATGAGCAAATGTAGTGCTTCTAAAGAATTAGTAAACAACTTGATCCTATCAAAACCCAATTGTTTACAAAGTTTCAGGCCGTTATGGATTGCAAGGATTTTTGTAGCAGTTGAGGCCGCAAACCCTGACTTTTGTTGAAATCTTTGTATCTAGTTACCTTGATCTCTAATGACACCTCTACATGCAACTTGTCCAATTATAGTCCTTGATCCATCAACATCAACACGCATGAAGCCTGGGTTAGGATGCCTTAAGTGTACATTGCTCTATTAGGTATATGAAAGATTTGATGTTGAAATTGCCCATTTTCCACCCCTTCCATATGATGGTGACTAATGGAAGGCATAAGCAAAACAATGTAAAGTGTGTATTATGTTAGATCTCATGTTTTGATCATAACCAAATATTTGTTTTGAATTAAAGATTATAAAGAACTGTTAAGTAAAATCATTTCTTAAAAAGTTTGGAACAAAATATTTAGAAAAAGTTTCTTAAAAAGTTAATTTAAGGTTTAAGAAACTCGATTCTTAATTTCAAAGAAAACCTGAGTTTGAACTAAAGAAGGTGAGAGTTTTGGAAAGGCACAACAGGGAGTGACTCGTTGTTGTGACATACTACAACAGTGAGTGGCTCACTATTGTAAGCATCCCAAGACTCAAGTTTGGGCTAGGCCCAAGACCCGATTCTTAGGAAAAGATACACAGCGAGTACCTTTTACAAAAGTGAGTGACTCGCCATTGTAATAAGGACCCAGACTCACACCCAAGACTCAAGGCTAGGACTTATTATGTAAAAGGATTCTAGACCCAAGTTTGGGTCTAGGCTTGTCTTCCTTCCTTATTATAATCCTTCAAAACTCAAGTGTTTTTGGTCTATTATACTCAAGTTTATACTTATTTTCAACACATTTCTTTTGAAGCTAACCCTGATGAGTTAAGTCTATTTTTTGCTAAGGCTCAAGCCTACAGCTCTCGAATTCACCTTTCTTAAAAATCATTGAATAGAAACTCAAGTTTGATGAGAAAACTTGAGTCTCTTAAGATATGTTCATAATTTTAGAAAATATAACATCGTAGTGTAATTTGGAAATCATTAATGTGTTTATATTATTGATACCCACTTGTTGCTAACTTTTGTTCCAATGTTCTTACATAGTCAATAACATATTACAAGTGGAGTTCAGAACATACAAGCTCAAATTTACAAAAAACACTTTATGTGTTAGAGCAATAAATGCAACAATTAATGCCAACTACTTACGAAGATGAACAACATTCCTCTTTGATAACAATGGCTAGTTTTTCTTCCTCAGAGCATGATTCTTCATCTTATAACGGCTCCAATCGAAGGAAATCAACAAACTCAAACGGACATTCAAATAGTTACAACATATACTTCAATAGTCCTAAGGGTCGCAAACCTCGTACAAACTATAAAAGGGAAGTCATTTAAGATGTTCAACCAACAAACTAAGAACATATTTATTATTCTTACTATTTCATTAAGTATCGTATTAAATTCTTCATCTTGATCATTAGTGAGTTTCAACGTTTATCTATCTACTTTGTGAGAGAGACTTAGTTAAAGCTATTAAATATCTCATGTGAGATATTCAAGGCAGTCCTTTTCTAAAGGCTGGAGTACCTATTATGCTTTTGAGGAATATAGATCAAGTTGCTAGTTATGCAATTGAATAAGGTTACATATTACACTTCTTAGAAATTTTTTTATCAAAGTGATAACATTAAATGGTTCAAACCCAAATCAAAAGGTTTTAATACATAGAATAATAATAAATTCATCAGACAACAAACTTCCCTTTCATATGAAAAGGAGGCAATTTTCGATTGCTTTGTCTTCAGCTATGACGATTAATAATAGTTAGGGTCAATCATTAAAATATTTTGGGTTATATTTATCGAAGCCCGTTTTTATACACGCAATTATATATTGCTTTGTCAAGAGTTAAAAATTATTTTAGACGATGACAATAGCCAACATAAGAGTTCAACAATCAATGTGGCTTTCAGATTTTTGGACCATCACATATGAGGTGTTGCGGAGGCAATTTTTTTAGGATTGTATAACAACTTTTTGTGCAACATTTGTAGTAGTTGGTAGCTTAATGTGCATTGGTGACCGTTGTTGTTTGGATTATGTTGCAGGAAATATGAATTGGTTTCTGTTGGGTGCTGTAGTTTTTTTTAATTTGTTGTGTGCGGTTAGATTTGTTGTTATTGACTATTCGTATGGCGCGGGGCAGCTTACTATCTGTAAAATAGTCGGTTTTAGTTTATTAGTTAAGGGCACTGTTGTAATTTTGCTTTTGTATTTTAGTGGATGATACTCTTTATCCGTTAGGTATTAGATTGAAACAATATAAAAGGGTTCAGCCAGTGTGTGAAGGCTGTGTGGTGTATTCTTTATTTTTCAGATTCAATGAGAATGGTTCTGCTCTCGCACGTCTTGGTTTCTGAACATTCGCTTGACACTATCTAACATTTGTTTTATGGATAAGTTTATTGGCTATGACTGTTTTTGTTATTGGTTTTATTGCAGTTGTCTCATTGGTCGTTAATGCCCGGGGGGTTGTTTTAAAGAGAGAGGATTGAAAGAAAGGTGACGATTTCTTCAAACACCTTTTGTAACGGCTAAATATAGAACATTCAAGATAAAGGGCAGCAACAAAAACTGGAGAAATCAATCTCACTTATACCATAATAGAACTATAACTCATCAGATGAGTGAGTCTTCTTTGCCTTCAACACCAACGTCTATAATAAATACGGAGTATATAGCAAAGTCAACCTGCCAATGGGATAATTGAAAACGTTCTGCTCAAAATAGAAAAGCTAGATTTACATGTATAAGCTATTAGCTTTTACCTCATAGCAGCGCAAAACTACTAATCCTTTTCTCTTTCAAAAGAGGAAATATCATTAGAAAGATCGAAACAGTAAATAGGATGATGAAATAATTACTGAATCATTTGTAATTACCTGCCTCCTATTCTAAACGTCAAATAACTTCTTTGACTATGTTTGAAATAAGAGCGTCCAACTTCCCATTTGCACTTCCTTGAAACTTCTGCTGAACCATTGGCCCATTTTGATGGTCATGTCTCTCGCTGTTTCACGGACTTCTTTGCTCCTTGTGAAAGAAATAAGAAGGTTGGGCATTAACAGTATTCTCTTCTCCCTATTCCATGTTCCAGTTTCAAAAGTTGACTATTGTATCATAGAATGAATGTATTAGTCAGCTAGATCAATAAGGGAAAAGCTTTCGCGCAAGTCGCGTTTTTCTTCCCCTCCGCTAGGGTTTCATTCCCATTTTTGGGTTTCTTGCTCTGTCAAGATGCAGCCATGTGCTGCTCCGTCCCCTTACTTCTCTAATCGGGATAGGGTCTTTTCTCTGTCTCTAAGGGAGGTGATTGGTGGTGTTCCAATGTCGTGGCTGGTGGAAGAGTTGGGTCGAATCGCACCCTCTTGCGACGGCATCGAGAGGATTTGTAGTGGGGTTGGCTGGGAGGAGGCGTCCCAAGCTCAGCTAGTTGAGACGCTCTCCGACACGGATCTCCGTTGGGTTCCGCCATGGCCTTCGTGGCCGAGATCTCTGGAGCGGCAGTGGAGAAAAGAACACTGTACGTCAAAGACCCGGCAAGGAAGAGCCACAGAGTTTGAGGGAGGTAAGCAAGGAGGCAAAATGGATGGAGGTGAAGAGAGCTGTGTTGACTGTGGAAGATGGGGCTTTTTATCTGGCCTGAAGATAAGAAGGGATACAGAGTATATAAGGTCAAAGGTACGAACTTTCTTTTCCTTCAAATCCGAGGTTTGTGGCCTTCTGAAGGCTTGTGGTTTTCCTTCTGGTGGGAGATTGAGATTGAGTTTTGAGAGTGGCTGGTTAGGTCCTTGTGATGTTGGCATTTTTCTGGTAATTTCTGAAGCTTATTTAGAAAAGATGACTCTTGGGGTGGCTTCTTTAGTCTCTCTTGGTTGGGTAGTTTATTATATATCTTCTCTGAATAATGCGTGTTATATGTCAATATATCTGAACCAACTTGGATCTATCCTTCTGGATTGGATGCGAAAGAATGTTAGTTGGGGTAGAGGAAGACCAGAGGACCAAAGCCCTAAAAATAGATCCCCCAAGAAGTTTCCAGGAAATTGGTATATTTGGTTGAAGGTAGCACTAGGTGAAAGGAAGATAAAGTATTGTGGTAATCATATGTCAAAAGAATCTGACGCTGGTAAACAATTGGGAAATTTCAAGTTGGAAGTATTCTATATGCCTGTGTGCATTGTTCATTATAGGCCAAACATGTGCCTGTTTAGTTGTGATCAACACACTGTTCATCGTTGGGGTAAACATGTGGCTGTTCAATGTATATGGCATTATTATTCACTTTCAGGCTGGTATTGCGGATCCCATTCTGTTTATTTCATTATCTGTGGTTCTACTGATACAATGAAAATTGTTGTTCTCCTTGAGTTCATCTTTATTTCAAGGAATCTTGTTAGGAACCTCTCTTGCAGATGCGTTCCCAAGGAAGCGGATTTGGTAGCCGTGAGGAGTGCCAATGCTTCATTGAAGAGGTCTTGCCCTTTAGATTGGGTGTTTCGACTTCTCTGCCAGTGGAAGATTTATAGTGTGGAAGTTATTTTAAACATGTTCTTCCGTTCTTGTTGTAATGTTGAGTTTTTAGCATATCCAGTTCCTAATTTAGTCTCTAGTTTATGGTGTTTTATCTTGCATTCTGGTTGGTTAGAGTGTTGTAATGTAAAAGACTTTGTAATTTGCATATTTTAATACTAGTATTTTCTTTGTTGGCAAAAAAAAAAAAAATTTTAGGGAAAGAGAAAGGAGAAAAGTGGAAAAATGAAGAAAGAGAAAAGTGAAAAAGTAGCTTTTTGAAAAGTTGGTTTTGGAGAAAAAAAAGTTGGTTTGGGGGTAAAAGGACTTTTATGAAAAATGAAAGTGTTTAGGTATATTTTTCCCAAAAGGACTTTTTGCCCCAAAAGGACTTTTTTTTGGATATCCAAACACCTCTTAAATCTTTATATTATAGACTATTCTTAGATGGTAATTATAGAATAGTATGAAGAATATCATGTAGGTTACTTTTTCCTATTTTTGGGGTGTCAGCTTTAACCATATATTATTTTTAATGTTGGATGTAGTTTGAATGATGGTTAATGTAGATATTGTAATTGATTGAATACTAAATTTTAGGAATTAGGTGAAGATATGGGCCTATAGATGCTAAAACGGTAGATTATTTTATTTAATTTGATTATTGGATAATACTTTTAGATACCCTGAATTTTTTGTTTGGTTTATTCGATTTATTTATGGGAAAATTAGAATGACCTGAGATCAAAAAATTATTGAGAAAGACTATAAAAATTGTAATTATTTAGAAGAACTAAATATAAAATTAAAATTACGCAAATACCCCTAACAAAATTTATGTATTCCCTCCTACATTTTCTCCTATGGAATATTTTTAAAACTAATACAAAATCCTAAATTTCAAAAATTAAACAAAATTTTTCTCAATTTTTATTTTTCACAACTTTAAAAAATTAACCATTCTTCATTTTTTTGAAATTATAATTTTTTATAAACCAAGAAATTTTATATGGTTTATTTTTATTTTATAAAAAATTTATATGGGTTAAAATTTATTTAATCTTTATAAAATTTTAAAAAACATAAATAATATATTATATCTTGAAAAATATTAAATGAGTTTAGATTTTATTTTTGTAAAAAGTGCTTAATAAATTTTTACTAAAAAAATGCTTAATTGATATAGACATTGAAAATATAAGGGGTTAAAGTGTTTAAATAGTCATGAATTTTTTTCAAAAGTGAAAAAATAACCATGAACTTTAGAAAATGGTGCAAAACCGTTAAAGTACTGTTCAAAACCATTAACAGTAACATCTTGATATTTTTATCTCCCAAAATGAGGAATTCAAGATAAATAAAGTGGCAAAATCAATAGAGGAGTAGGTCTAGAGAAAGAACAAGAGAAGATCCAGAGAAAGCAGCAAAAATTTGTTGAAATCATTTATTCCCAGTATAAAGTAATTTTTGGAGAAAATTTCATTTTGGAAGGTCTAGGTGGCGAAAAATTCTGAAATTTTTATGAGAGCCTATTAAAATATTTAGAATTTTTCCTCTAGTGATTCTGGCCCTTAACTCATCCTAAATTCCTCACTTAGGGATCTAAAAATATCAGGATGTTACAGTTAATGATTTTGGACAGTACTTTAATAGTTTTGCATCTTTTTTTAAAGTTCATGATTACTTTTGCATTTAAAAATAGTTCATGGTTATTTTTGTATTTTTTAAAAAAGTTTATGGCTATTTAGGCACCTTAACCTAAATAAAAATTATGTAACTTATTTACGATATATTGATTATATGAAAATAGAATCTTGTGAAAAATTAAAAAAAAGTAAGAAAATATATACAATTTGAATGATGGGAGGTTTTAGTTTCAATTTTAGTTATTTTTCCATTACAAATACAAGAGATAATGTAGAAAGTTTTATTAGGGGCAATTAGTCATTTGAAATTTATATTATGATGTTTGGTCCTTTTAAATAATTTAGAGTTTTTGTGGTCATTTATAATAAATATTATTTTCCTTGGGTCCTTTATTTTAATTTTCCCTTTATTTATTAACAGTTGGACGGAATGGTTTCTCACGACTGATTTTGTTTTATGGAGAGGCGATTACCATGATACAATCAACTGATGATTGTAGTAAAAATCAAGATCCTAAATTATAAGAATTTGGTACAAATATGGCTGTTGGGATTATTGATATAATTTGATAATTGTATATTATCGAAGGTTCACTCATTTTCTTTGAATTGTTTGGCCCTCATTGATAGACCAAATCCCTAATTATATGTTAACCAGACTTGCTTTTGTTTCCCTCATTTTTGTTTCAAATTTTATAATTTGAAATTCAACTTAATCCTCTTTTGAGGCCTTATTGTTTTTCTCATTTTCTTCAACTTTCAAATTTTAAAATTCAAAATGCACCTAAAATATGTTGAAGTCATCTCAGTCTTCAATCTTTAGCTACTTATCACCTTGATGTGCTCATCACCCATATACACCATTATATTAATTTTCAACACTTTAGATTTAATTTAACACTTTTTTTAATATTTTGAATAAAATTGTGCTTTTAATACATGTAAAATTGACAATAAAAATGATCTTATGATTATCACTTCTCATAAAAATAATTTTATCCCGTAAAACTTTACAAATTAAAAATTTTAATGTTTAAGTAGAATATTGTGAAAATGAGATGGGTGTATGTTGGAATATATTTAAGCAGGAAAAAATGTAATGTGTTATGCATTAGAAAGAAACGTGCATGCCACTGAATATGAAAGTAAGTGGGTGCATCCTTGGTGGAGTCCGTGCTCTTAAGGGTCATCTAAAATTGAGAATGTGATCTTAGGAATTTTGTAAAAATATTATCTACAATGTGTAATCAGTTGGATCACCCTTAAGATCGAGGGATTGTAATATATCTTATGCGGATAATTCATTAGCTTTTTAAGATTGGGGGTTTTAATATGATTGAGGAATTGTAATATAAATGGATGAAGGGAAGTTAAATGCATTGTTTGAGAGTGAAATGTAGCGGATGCAGCCCATAGAACTCGCAGTGGAGTTTATGCTTGAGATGTCATGTATAACAATGATACTCCGTACATTGCACTATTTCATAGTTTAGATATTTAGTGTTTTGAGTTGATTTGTAATTATTCTTATAATGAAAAAGAAACTATTACAACAATAACTACATATATGTGAAATCATTTTCGGTGTCATGCGTGGGAGGCCATGCTTTTAAAATCAAGTGTGGAATGTGTTGGGTGTTAGTACAAACTTTTCACCTAAGAGAGAAGTGAATTGAGTGATGTTAAAAATTTAAAATAAGAAGTCAATCAAATAGAGAAGTTCAAGAGAAATAAATAAATGACTGTCTTGACAGAGCAATTTATACTCATTTGGTTTGAATCCTTGACCTACGTCCAGTTACTCCAAGTACCTCCGAGTTTCCACTATTTTTCAAGATGCTAAAGGACTCTTGATGCCTCAGTACAGTCTCTCGTACACCACTCAAAAGACACTCCTGCTTACAGTGTGAAGTTCAAGCCCCCAACTCAAGGTCCCTCTACCTTGAATGACACTAACACGTGTCTGAGAATATTGATAAGCAACTATCTCATAGAGTGCATAAATATAAACACTGAAGATTAGAGAATGAATTTAAAATGAAATCAATGCACTAGTAACTTAATTAATTTTTGTTTAAAAATTGGTTGGTAACGTCTTAATTATTTCAACTATTTATATTGTCTAGGGAGATGATAGCCGTTGAGAGTAATTATGTTTCCGTTAGTGTAACTTCACTCTCCTTTATTACAGCCGTTGAAAAGTAGAAGGAACTTCTCTTCTGAGTATAAACATATTGCCATTGAGTAGAGGGAATGTTCATTGAGTGAGTTCTACCTAATTTGCGCCTTCATTAAATGCTTCTAACACATAAATGCTCTTTTTGACGTTTTGACTTTATTTTTTTTTCTTCGTTGATTTCCATATGTGTTAGTACATAAGAAGAGTTGTCTAAACAAGTTAATAGAAGATGGGTATCAATATAATTCATAAAAGAATTAATAAGAAAATTATGCTACGATGCTCTTTTTTAGTTTTCTAGAAATTCAAAATAACCTTCAAGTTTTGAAGTTCCCTCGAGGTAATATGATAATTTTAAATTTGAATTAATTATTTAAGGTTTTTATTTGAAGAAGAATATAATCTATTTGTTTCATAAAACTTTCTTGAGATTTTCATAATTTAGAAATTAGCTTGAGGTTTCATATTAACTCAAGGTTTGTGCTCTAAATAAAATGAATAACCTTGAGGTTTCATCTTTACCTAAGGTTTGAGTTTAGAAAACCCTTTTAAAATTCCCTTGAGGTTTAATGGGTACCTTGAGGTATCAAGATTCAATAAAGATCATAGAGCAATTTGAAACTAAAAGATATATTTTATATTTACAAACCTCAAGGTAGAGTAATTCACTCGAGGTGTTTGTTTCTTTCCATTGATCAACGAGGTTTAGAAAATAACAAAGAATTTTTGACCAAAACCTCAAGGTTTCTGTTAAATCTCGATGTTTGCATGTGATCTTGCCAACTGCTAGGTTTGGCCAAATCTCGCAGTTATATCAAGTTTTGGGCCAAACCTCGATTTAGAGCGAGTTTCGCTGAAACCTCGAGATTTGCAGTGAAACCTTATGATAAAGATAATAAAACGAATTGGAACACATTTATAAAAAATAATTATGTAAGTAAAAATAAAATAAAAGATCACTTGCTAAAATTATGGAGACTTGATAAAATAAATAAATTTTTTTATACCAAAATATAATAAAACAAGGTCATTCCTATAAAATTATTTCTCAAATCAGCGTTATGAGATATTGATAAAATTATGAAAACTATGTTATTATATAAAAAAAAATCATTTGAACAAATTCATATAAAGATTATAGAAGCGATTTTATTATAAAATATCCGTTCACTCGTTTCCTCATCCAATGCACAAAATGTAAAAATAATGTTAGGGAAGTGAAAGCTTTTATTAAGAGCTTACTAACTTTCTAAAATTTGACTTCTGTTTGAACAACTTTAAATAATGGGTATGAGATAAAATAAATCACCTTTTCAAGAAAATAAAATTATTTGTTGTGACTCTTTATTATATTTTGATATAAAAAATGTGATTTATTTTATGAAGTCTTCATGATTTTAGCAAATAATTTTTTATTTTATTGAGGCTTTAATAATTTTTTTATAAATTGCTTTTGATTTTTTATATAAATCTTATTCCATACTATTTTATTATAAATTGGTTAAAATGTTAGTTGATTTAAAAATGAAAACTTTTTCTTTATTTTAATAAGTCCCCACAATTTTTAAAAGTGGATGACATAAAAACTAGGAAATATATAAATAAATACAGTCTAAACATTAAAAACCTAAAAGATGATTCAAATTTGTTAAATGATAATTGAGGGGCTCTGACAAAAATTCAATAAAAAATGACTAAAACTAAACACTAAAATAAAATAACTAAAACTCAATAGAGAATGACTAAATCAGACCAATTTCCTACTCTTCATTTATCATTTACTAAATTTAAATTATCTTTTAAAATTTTTTATATTTATAAAGTATTTATTTATTTTTTTAAAAACAACTATTTTTTAATGATAAATTAAATTAAGGATTAAGATCAAGCGTCCGAGCTTAATTGGATGGAAGCTGAGGCATAAAGATATCCTCTCTCTCCCAGAAGCCTCTTCGACTAGAAAATGCTAACCCTCAATGGTGCCCGGCATACTTCGTGAGTCCCTCTCCTGTCTTCGGTTTCCTATGTCAATTTTTTCTTGTTTCTGCTCCAGCTTCACCTGTTTCCATGTCTCTAAGTACTCTATCATAAACTAATTCTAAGTTCAATCTTCCAAATGTTGATGTTTAATGGGTATTCCCAGTTTCATTCACACTATTGTTATCTGGATTGCCCCCCCTACTGATTTATTATTTAGTTTATAGCGTCCAATGGTTTTTCCCCTGCTCCAACGTCTTAGTTTATATGTCGTAGGTTTTCTGTTGTTCCCTTCGATGGCAGCTATCCAGTTTCTGGTCAATTTTTAGTTCCCGCCAATCTAAATTGTTGGTTTACGAGAGGTACGTTTGACACGCCTGTCTGTGCAGTACAATAACATTAGCCACCGAACAGTTCTAACGTCTTGTTTATCGTTGTTAGTTGTATGGAAGCATTTATGCTTTTTCTGTATGCATATAATAATTCAGTTGATTGTAGGATACTTAATTCAGTTCCATCATCTATAATTTTCCTTGGGTATCATGTCTTGGACAGGAGCACCAGCACCCACGCCTCAAAGTCTTCTTCTTTTCGCTTTACTAATCTGCCTTGTGCCATCTATGCTTGTTCTGCTATGACCTGTGGGCTGCAGCCCCTTCTTTTCAGTAGTTTTTCTTGTAGAATTGAATAGTACCAGTATGGCAAGGTTAAATTTTGTTACTCAACCTGTCAAAATACATTGACCCTGGCATTCACTCTTTTTATTGCAGCAAGGAGAAAGTTCAGGACTTTTCAGCTCAAGACTGGATTCTGGGAATCAATAAAAACTGGGTACCTTAAATAACGATTGCAATTATTTTATGGGTTAAGTTTGTAAATTCACCCTGGGAGCATATTTGCCCTAAAAGGTTTTTTTGGCTCAATTCCACCCTGAAAGTTTTAGAAGTGGGCAATTTTAGCCCTGCCATCAATTGATTAAAATATATTGAGTTGGCAGTCTACGGTTCATCCACTGTATTTTTGCTAAAGTGAAAATTTATTTCAGAAATTTTAAATCTAACTTTTAAAAAAGATTAATTTTAAATCTGAGACAAATTTTCACCTTAGCAAAAATAAACTAGATGATATGTGAATTGCTAGTTCAACATATTTAGTCAACTAACGGTCAAAATTAACTTATTTAAAAATTCCAAGACAAATTGTCACTTTAACAAAAATAAACTAGATGACCTGTGGACTTTCAACTCAACATATTTAGTCAACTAATGGTCAACTAATGGCAGGGGCGAATTTGCCTACTTTTGGAACTTCTAGGGCGGAATCGAGCCAAAAAAATCCAAGGCAAATACACTCCTCCGCAGATACTTCCAGGGTAGATTTGCACCTTAACCCAACAAAAAACAAAAAGATGACCATTGGGTTCATATTTAGAGAGAACAATATGGTTTGAGGGAAGGATTTTATGCCTTTAATTGATAGAAATAGACATGGTTCAAAGAATTAATGGGATGATGTTCAGTCTAAAGTGGCAGCTAGGAAATTGTGACTCTATTCATTTTTGGAAGGACCAATGCTTATCGCAGAGGGGTTGCCTCATTGTCTTGGCTATTAAGGAGTACCATTAGGTATCAATGATAGAAAGGTTGAGGACTTTATATTGAGTTCAAGTGTTTGGGATCTTAACTGTTTACCAATCTATCTCCCCATTAAAGTAATTTATCAAATTAAGCTTCAAAGATGTGATCCTCATTCAGATGATGAACCAATTTGGGGCCTTTCGTCATCGAGTGATTTCTCAGCCAAGTGGGCTTATGATAGCTTGAGGTAGAGACAATGTGATTCTGATAGGTAGTCGTGGAAACCAATATGGAAGCTAAGTGTTCCACAACTTTGTCAAACGTTCCTATGGTTGGCTTGTCGAGACAAATTGTTAACAAATGAGAGAAGAATGGCAAGTGGCATGTCCCTTTTAGGTGATTGTGTCCTATGTTCAGGTTTGACAAAGAGTGCTCTTCATACTTTATAGGATTGCCCAAAGGCAGTGGTGGTGTGGTTGAAGTTGCTTCCTTCGAGAGTTTTGAGTTCATTCTTAAACAAACACGAGGTGAAGGCAAGGGTTTAGATGGAATTTGAGTGCTAGCTTCAAGGCAGAGGTGTAAGATGGCATGAATGGTTCTCTATGGTTTGTCACCAGTTCAAATGGCGGAAAGTAACATAAATATGCACTGATATATATTGCTTAGGTACAATACAGGATTCTTATGAATATTTATAGAGTTTCAGAATTACAAAAACTAAACAAAACATTGGGCTCCATTGCCAGCTTTGGAGGAGGGTCACCACACATTAGCCGATATATGCCTTTTTGCCATACGATTGCTTTCTTTGTTGGAATAATTTATAAATTTCAAAAAAGGTGAGATACATACGAATCTCAATAGTCATAGACAATCGACCATATAAAATGTGCAAGCTATACATGTATAGCCCTTTTGGTTCGCTTACATAAAAGAAGATTACATGTAATCATGATACAATATACCAATTACACCATTTGATTGTGCTTACATAATGTAAACCAGAATACAAAATGTAATATTGATTATATCATTTAATGTAATCAGATTACATTGCTAGGAGTGATTAATAACGATTATAATTTTTTTAATTTGAGCTTAGTGCACACACATATATGTTTTTAAATATTAAATAATTATTACCATTAAATATTAAAAATATTAATTAATTATATAATTTTTAAAAAAATTATTTCTCCAATAAAAAATTAAAAAATATATTCCACCATTAAAATATGAAAATATCCCATTGAATAATATTCTTGCCATTAAATATTAAAAAATTACCATGAACTCAACTTATATCGGGCATAATATTTCCACCATTAAATATTAAAAAATTATCATGAACCCGCTGACGTATAGACTACACAAACTGAAAAGTTACACAAACTAACCCAAGTGTACATTATACTTATGTATGTAGATAGAGGTACTTTTATCTCTAACTACATTATTCCCATATATTGTAACATTAGATGTAATCCAATCAAATGTTTTTATGCATATACATCATCTTTCTTTAATGACGAACCAAACAAATTAATGGAATTATCATTGCATTATATTACATTGCATTGTATTACATTTCATTACATTACCTCATATTCAGTGAACCAAACGGGCAGGTAATGCACCATATAATGCAATTGAATATCTATGCCATATCTCATATCAGCACCTTAACCTTGCATGGCGAGGTACATACCATGCTCTGCACGCATATTGCCAATACATCTCATCTCAGCTTAGTCCCACATTGGCCTAGTGGCACTTATGCTTTCCTACAGGTGGTACTTGTGCTTTTCTCACACCATAGCTAGGTATGCAAGGCATAATTCATATCATAGAACATGGCATAATAAGGCATATAAATTATCATAGTTTATGAGGGATAGAGTGACAACCTGAAGTCCTTTCCAGTCTACTTGTCCTTTCTCTGATTAGTTTTTCGGTATTTCAGGGAAAGGTCAAACCCTAGCATACCAAATATATCTTAAATGAGTTACTACTCATTCAATCTCCAATCCTAAACTCATAATTATTTCCTTCAAAACACATATTGACAAAATTGCCCTTAAAGGTACCAGTCTATTTCCTTTTATACCCAATGTATTTACATTGTTCCAAAAAGTATGACCCAAGCTACTCCTACATAATTTCACATGTATAATCCATTTTTAACCTCAGATTTATTAACAAAATCCAACTCCTTCTCCTTGGACAATGGCCAAACCGAAACTACAGCATCTGTGGGCAAAAATTATAATTTCAATCTTAATCTTCTAAAATGATTTCCAGATTAAATATTTGCCCTTCATTTTCTCTTTTCAAGATTGAATCTAGGCCCTTTATCTTCATCCAATCATATTTAGCCATCTTTACTTTTCAAGATTAGATCTTGGTCCATTATTTTCACTCAATCATGTTTGGCCAACTTTGTACTTTTAGGCATCATTATCTTTCATTTCCAAGTTCAAATCATAGCCCTTCATTTTGCTCTTCCCATCTTGCTCTTGGAATCAATTTTATACTTCCATTTTTACCCCCGAAAGTGTCACAATTTATTTTATGACCATTTTCACTTCTACCATGGTAATCTTCCCAATTAGATATACATATTTGGAATTATTTTTCACAAATAATTACTTGGTCAATCTCTAACAAATAAAATCAATGGAATTTTTTCCAAAACTCATTGTCCGCCAAACTATTCAATTGAATTCGTCTAGTCCACCTTCCTTCACAATTTTTCAAAAATTTGCCTTAACTCAGAAGACATGCTTGTAAAATATTCTTCCAAGGGAAATTGCCACTCCTTGGGCATAAGATCATCTTTATAATGATGCCTCAACCTCAAAATCAATTTTCCATATTTTCTCTCAATTATTTGATGTCTCTTGGTATTTTTCATAATGAAATTTGGTCTCAATTAGCCAAAATTCTAATAAATCTTCGGAAGGTATTTTTGTTACCTTTCTTTATCCTAAAATTCACCATTTTATTCCCCTTATCTTGTCATATGCTCAAAGAATTTTTGATGAAATGTTACAGTCATCATAGCTCAAGTACATTCGTGTATTGTTTGGAGGCGCGAGCAGGTTTTGAGGATGATGAATCCCGCATACAGTAATGGGGCATGGAAACCACTAGATAAATATTTGGTGACATGTAGATAGTCATGAGGGTGAAGTTATAGGAGGCTTTCTTTTCAAGTTTTTATTTTTGGACCTGGCTTACTTTTCAAGTTGCTTATATCTATCATGTCAAGTTTTCCATTAACACTTGTTATTTTACTCTCTACGGTTCTAATTATAAGAGCTTATTGAAAATTTAATTTGGTCCTAAATATAAGGGCCCTATCCACATTGTCTCCCATATTTTACTACTTTTTTCCAAACTATATATATAAAGTTGGTGATTAGGATGAATGAAGTATGGGGGAAATGGTGAAAATTAAGGGTATTTTTGAAATATTAGATTATATTTTAATAATGACTGCTATCCTTAATCCCTCTTAAAAATTCAACAGACTCTTATAATTAAGACCGGAGGAAGTATTATTTTTGCATGTTCTTGTTAGCTGTGAAGCTCATAATAATTCACATATGAAGACTTGTTGTGAGACATTTTGTATCAGCTCTCATTAAGTAAATTTGGATTTATAAATTTTCATATAAACACTTGTTAATTTGATATAGTTAGTTAGTTGTTAAAATTAGGATTTGTAAATTTTTATATATATGTATACTGCACTTATTTTGATACTGTTAGTTGTTAATATATATCTGTGTGTGTATGCGCGCGCTCTTGTAAATTAAGGTATGAAATTCATGAGGTTATAGAGGCAAGCAAGTTGAGGTATGTTTTTTGAGAAAGTTTAATTTATTTAAATATAATGTGAATGAACATATATGCGAATGATGTCATAAGACGCTACAATGATCATTGTTTAGCTATGTTGGGAACTTGCACAAAGGGGCCTTGGAGCATTCATCAGATGATTGAACTTTCATGGAAGTTATAGAATATAGTAAGCATTAAAAGAAGGAAGGTGTAATATAATATAACTCATTCACCTTGTGTATATCGTAATATATATAATATAATTCATATCATATATTATAATATAATATAATTCACCCACCTTGTTATGTACGTATATAATCAGAGGACACAATCTCAAGTATTGATTTAGCATATTATAAGAATATCCACCTTGTTGTGTACTTACGTAATATAATATAATATAATTCATGTAATATATTATAATATAATATATTTCATCCACCTTGTTGTGTGCGTATGTAATTGAAGGAAGACACGATCTCAAGTATTGATTCAGCATATTACACGAATATCCATTATTCGCAATCATAATCTTTTGGCTCACTCATATATAGTAAAATCGATCAATATATCATTAGACATTAGCGTAACATAAAAAATCAAAGTTGATTGCTCTCTTAGAAATATTAATCAAATCATTTTATCCAAACGCAAATGGCAGAAGAGGATCGTGAGGGTGAGAGGATAGTAGTGATAGTGGGAGCATCAAAAGATGTATCTTCAAAAGCCATAATGAAGGCCTTGGAAAAGACATGTCCTCAGGTTGGACATGAAGTTATACTTATTGCCGTTCTTGAACAGCTCATCAGTCCCAGTGAGTTTTCTTTTTACTTCTTCATTCCTTCCTTAACAATCATAATTAATTCTAAATCATCAGATATTTCCTTCACCCTTTGTTCAGTGGGAATCAAGATCAAGGTCCATGACGACTCATTTTTTGCAGCAAACCAGAAAATTGTTGACGGCCAAGTAGCTAAAATGAGGGATGACATTGACAAGAGTTCAGAAGTCATGAAACTCTCTCAGTATTGTGTAACAAAAAAAGTCAGTACAAAATCATGAACATCATATTTGATTAAACATTATATCATCATATTTGATGAAATTCTTGTGGACAAAATGATATCATTTCTCCCAGATGGATTTCCAAATTGATGTGGTTGCACGCCCTTTCATAGAGGTTGCTTCTGATGCTGCCAGGAGTTTAGGGGCAACATGGTTGATTATTGACAGGTTTGTTTATAACTCCCTAATTTATTGTTGTCTCACTTAATTGCAAGTTAATGCAAGTATTGATGATGCTCCATGACAAATTATGTGTCTTGTATATATACTCCCTCTGATCCCAATTATAAGGGTCTGTTGACTTTTTTGGAGAATCTTAGAAAAATTCTAAGAAAGCTAATTACATTACTTAATCATATTATAATTGTATTTCATCATATTATCTATTAATTCATAAGTCAAACAACATAATTTAAAAAAAAACGATAAATTTTAATGTTTTAAAGTAATGTAATTAGTTTTTTTAGAATTTTCCTATAATTCTTAAAAAAAATCAACGGTTCTTATAATTAGAACCGGAGGAATATAGACATATGCAAAAACTAATTCATTTGACCATAAATAATTATTGAATGAATGATGCAGATTTTTGACCAGAGATAAGAAGAAATCGCGGTTACCTTGTGGTATAATAAGAATAAGAAGTGACAACACTGTTCAAACGTTATGGGGAACAGACAAGTCCAAATCACATTTCGGTATGAAAACCATTCCTGGAAACCCAATCCCAGATGAAGAGATTTCACCCAAGAGTATGTATTACACGTATCATTATGATTCTCTAAAATCTTTATTTGCACTGAAGATAACAACTAGTAATGGAATCGTTGCATCAAGCAGGGCATAGAAAATCACCAACTGAACTGCAACACTTCACATCAACTTCAAGCCTTATTCAGTTAATGAATGACAAAGCTCAACAAGAAAGGACATTATTCATCGGTGATAACCAAGAGTCCAAAATGGAGACAGAATTTACAAACCCACTTTGTTCTGTGTGTAAGAACAAACGGCCAAAATCTGGATTGTTCAAAGACTTAAGTTACACAGAACTCTGGAAAGCCACGCAAGGATTCTCCCAAAAGAACTTTCTATCAGAGGGTGGCTTTGGAGCTGTCTACAAAGCAGAGCTGAGTGGGATAAATATAGCTGTTAAGAAACTTAAGAACAGAAGTGTCCAAGGAGAGAAAGAATTCAAATCTGAAGTCAAATTACTTAGCAGGGCACTGCATGAGAATGTGGTCATGCTTTTGGGCTCGTCTTCAGAGGGAAGGCACAAACTCCTTGTTTATGAATACGTCTGCAACGGTTCATTGGACCAACATTTATCACGTAAGTTTAAAGCAACATTACGTACATTTTTCTTGTTGAAGAAAAATTCTTCTAATTGATTTGTTGCAGAACACTCTCGAATTCCTCTTACTTGGGATGAGAGGACCAAAGTTGCTATTGGAGTTTCAAAGGGCTTGCAATACTTGCATGAGAATAACATTGTACATAGAGACGTGAGACCAAACAATATCCTTCTCACACATGATCGTCAAACTCTGGTAATTAAGCAAGCATGCAACTTTTGAATTCATTAAATATACCAATTCTGGTGTTTGATCACGAAATGAAATTCATAGCTGGGAGACTTTGGGTTGGCAAGAAATCAGCATCAAGACTCAATCCAGTCAACAGAGGTTATTGGAACTTATGGGTATTTGGCACCTGAATATGCAGAATATGGGAAAGTGTCAGCTAAGATAGATGTGTATTCTTTTGGGGTGGTTCTGCTGGAACTGATCACAGGAATGAGAACAACAGACAAAAGACTTAAAGGGAGAAGCCTTGTTGGATGGGTGGGTAACAATCTATTAATTATTGATTTTCCATGTTCAAGTTTTAAACTTAGATTTATGTATCTTATATTACATAGCGAAGCAATCATTTGTTGTCGCAGGCAAGACCACTACTAAAAGACAGGAAATATCATGATCTAATTGATGAAAGGATAAGCAATTGTCATGATTTTTATCAACTATTCTGGATGGTTCGCATATCAGAAAAATGTCTGACAAGGGATCCTCAGAAAAGACTAAATATGGTGGAAGTAAGACAACATCATATCCATTGAAAGGCCTTAAGTTATGAGTATGTATATGATAGATAACATGCATGGTTGATGATGATTGTATTGTATTGCCATGATAGGTGGTTAATGCTTTAAGTCGCATAATGGAAGGCAACACATGCATCATACCAAGAGACTATTCTTCGCCAGCAAGGTCATCAGATTCTGATGAACAAGAATCGGAATCAGAATCAGGATGTGAGGATGAAGAAGCAGCCTTTGAATCAGAAGGTGAGTTAGAAAGTGAGAGGACAAATTCTTCATCTTCAAGTATTAGAAGCTTGGATATTATGAGCCAAATTATTGGAAGACTCCCACCATCGCCTCCAATTTTTACAACTTATAGAAGCTAGCTACACCAACCACCACCATGGAGCTCCCACCTTCTTTCACTCCTTGAGGCTGGCCACACTCCCCCTTTCATCTCCAATTATTACTATTGGAAGACACACACTTGCTTGAAGCCAGCCAACCCATAATATTGGAAGACTCCCATCATCACCATCAACTCCACCTCCACCTCCACCTCCAATATATTTGTGACCTGCAACTTTTTGAGCTAAATGATATGATGAATCAAAGCAGTGTTGCAAACATGTCAGTAAAATTAACAATAGTGGCTTATCTACTAGGATGCTCGCTCAAGTAGATAATTCAAATAAACAATTTCACTTCATACCTTTCAACAAATGATTTTTCAACTTTAATTTGAATATTGAAGTGGTTCGGCAATTGTGATAATAATGATATCAAAGTGATTACCATGCACTTGTAATTCTGTTGTAAAATATGCTTATGATGAGAATAAAATTAGTGCTTCTTTTACTTAAATTAATTGCCATTTTCACCATTTACCTATGTATATTAAACTAGTGCTTCCATTCCAATACTTGTACAAATAATCATTTGCTACAACAACTAATGTCCAATGAGAATTTGTCCTAAAAAACCTAGACATTACATATAGGTTAGCAAATGTAGAAGCGGATAAATAATGGATAAAAGAAAAATAATGATCTTGAAACAAGAAACTCAATGAACATGTGTTCCACAACACAATGAATATACAAACCTCAACACCCAAGGACATAAGGGTTAAGGTGCAAATTTAACAAACAACTATTTTCTTATGGGCGTTTTTAACAATTAAGTATTGTGCAAAAATAGCAATCGTGGTTTTTTTTAGCAATGATAGCAGTCATGAATTTAAATAATTTTGGTCATTAACATATTTGTCTTGTAAAATCTTTTTATTGCACCCTTTGGTTAAAATAAAATCAAATTTTGTCAATAGAAAGACAAATATGATCATTTACAAGACAAATATGTTAATGTCCAAAATTTCCTAACTTCTTAGATTCTTTAAATCCCTTTAATCATAATATAAATGCTCATATTTCTCTTATAAATACTCTTATGAAAAGAATAAAGTAAGGCGTTAATATAAATATTTTTATATAAATGTTCATATTTGCCTAAATGCTCTTACGAAAAAATAATTGTATTGGGTTCCCTCAGAAAAATAGTTTGTTGCTAAATTTGCACCTTAACCTTTTAAAAATATATTAAAATAATATGCATTGGAACCCACATTTAATGACAGTTAAGTGTATTTAACGACCTTATTATTACTCTAAAAAAATTTATGATGACTATTTTTTCACCACAAAATAATTAATTGTCAAAAACGTTTATAGAGAAATAGTTGTTTCTAAATTTGCACCTTAACCCAAGAAACAATGGCCCTTGACATATAAGTACAATACACAAGATTCAATAAACCAGTTATGTCTAGAGCATGCAACATATATGAGAAAACATGGGATTGTGATATTTGTTGACATTTCAATGAATATCTACGTGCATTCTCAATTATATTTCACATTATGATTGCCTCAAATGATCTAACCGTTCATATTAAACATCAAATTTATTGTTATTATGAATGTGAAGTATCTTGTATGCCATTTTTTTTACTAGAAATTGAATTCTTGAAGTCAAGATATTCTTGATTTTCTTCTGTGTTGTTTCTATGTGATATCTATGATTGCATATATTCTTAGAAATCAATAATTTTTTTTAGATATAGTTTTGTTCCTATTGGTAACAATATATTACTTCTTCGAGATTCTTCAATAATAATTGTATTTCTCCAAATATAGCTAAACATTAGCTTCTCACATTCCAATAATGTCAAGAATCTCAAACTCAAGTTTTACAAGGTTAGAGAATAAAACAATCAAAGGAAATTCTTAAAAATATAAAATGTAAAATTGCATTGCAATTTAATTAAAACTTTCCAAAAAAAAATTCAAATGATCTAACTACCACAAAATTTGCGGTCAAGAAGCAATTCATCATTGTTCACATTGTAAGATAACGTTACACAACAAAATCAAAACTTTATAGGTTTGCACACCTTAATCTCAAGATGAAAAATTAAAATTATATTCTTATGGCCATTTAGATTTTAAGATTTTTTGCGCTTTTATAATAACACCGGATTGATGATGTAAAATTCATGTTAGTTTATTAAACATTATGTTTGAATTTTGAATTGAATATTTACAATTTTATAGATTTTGATTCATCATAATATATACGAGAAATGGTATAATTCCTACACATAAATTCCATATAAATGAGCACATAAAATTTAAATTAATATAAAATATTTTTAAATAATTGCGATCAAAATGTTAACTCCCTCGGTTAATTGAAAATACTAATTGGCTTTCTTATTTTTAGGCAAAACTGTTATCCGATTTTCCGATTAAAAAAACCAAAATAAAACATTTAAAATATAACATGTATAAATTGAATTTAAATACATCTTGTTTCAAAATTTTAAACGCCAAATTGAGATTCATCAAGTAAAGAAATGCAAATCAAAGTTAATTTAATTTTTTTGAAATGAGAAGGTTGTCAATTATCTCTACAACCGTGACAAGATAAATTGAGTGAATATACGATACATACATTTTCACTTGTACTCTCTCATGGTCAGATCGTAGCCCGGCCCCTTATTTGTTAATTGACACGGACTAGCGCAAGCCCATCATTTTCCCAATATAAATGACACGGATAGCTCAATACTTCTTTTAAAAAAAACAAACACACAAAAACTCAATAAGTAGTAGCAGTTTAACTACGCTATTGTAACTAATTTCTCAATATAAATGAAAAAAAATATTAATAGTAAAGAACCATAAAACTCATAATTCCTCGTTGAAACCACACATGAAATGAGTAAAGTTCTCAATTAACTCAATAATTGCTATAAAAAATAACAAAATGTAGAGGTGGGAGACTGCCATGTTGCATTTGGATTATTATCATATTTATCGGATCCAGTTGAGATGTTTGAAGTTGGAGTTGCTACCTTTTCCTTTACAAAACCATTTATAACAAATAGTATTCATTAATACGTAACAAAAAGATGAAACAATATAAATTGAAAATACTTTTGAAATTACCAACAAGTATTGTTGTCTGATTAAAATTATCCACATCAAACTATTTCAAATTGGGAGGACTTATATATAGTCAATTTTGAATACATATGAGTGCCTCGACCACTTTTAAAGATAAGGAGCTTCTAAAAATATCTAGTACTCAACTCCCAATATTAAAAGCAGATTCTGAAGATATTATAGAGGATGGCACAATTGACAAATCACATATGATCGAATTTAGAATTTTATACTTAGAAGCATGCACTTTCCACTATGCTAGAAGGCCAAATTTTGATTCACAATATTCAATTACATTATGTTAGAAAAATATATGTATAATTATATATCATTATATCCTAATCCTTGAAAATTCATCTAATGTCATATATAATTTAATAAATATATATAATCTATTTCTTTATATATATATATATATAATCTCACATACATGAGATATAATTAAATTAATACGTGCTTCTTTACCTTAAGTTTTACTTTATACATGATATATATTATAACGTGCTTGAGGATGTGTGTGTGTTATTTATTTATTTATTTTTTTGGTAATCATGTCTGTGTGTGTGTTATATTTAAATTTACATTATAGTGGCACACAAACATGACCAAATCATAGGTGTGCATGTGGCCCGCGTCTTGTTTAGTGCTTGCCCATTTAAACTTGCATGTTATGTCATGGGGCTTTTTTGGACAGCCAGAAAGAGCAATTTCCCATTAAGACTGGATGGGTTTTGAAACATCCTGATTTTTATTTATAGAAAATGTTTAGAATATATGGCAAAATAAATATAATGAAATGGTGAATTTTTGAATAAAGGAAGGTGGCAGATATACTTTTTGAAGAATTATTAGAATTTTAGCTAATAGAGGTCATATTTAATTATAAAAAATATCAAAAGGCCTCAAATAATTGAGGAAAAATATGGGAAATTGGTTTTGAGGTTGAAGCAATATTTTAAAGATGATCTTATGCCTAGAGAGTGGTAATTTCCCATAAAAGAATATTTTATAGGCATGTTTTCTAAGAAAAAACAAATTCTTAGAAATTGTGAAGGAAGGTGGACTATGTGAATTTAAGGGAATTGTTTGGAGGAGAATGAGTTTTGGGAACAATTCCATTGAATTTATTGGTTAGAGTTGACTATGGAATTATTATGGAAAATAATTCTAAAATATAAAAATTATGGTAATTAGAAAATTTACCATGGTAAAAGTAAATAATGGACATGGTAAAGTGAAAATGGTCATACAATAAATTGTGACACTTCCAAGGGTAAAAATGGAAGTATACAGTGGATCTTGAGGGTAACATGGGAAGATCAAAATGGATGGCTAGGATTTTATCTTGGAAAAGTAAGATAATGATTACTAAAGCAAAAAGTTGGCGAAAATGAAGAGTCAAGATTCGTCCTTGAAAGTGAAAATGGCTCAATATGATTAGATGAAAATGAAGGGCCAAGATTTAATCTTAAATAGTAAGGGAGAAGGGAGAAGATTTCTTCTTGGTAAAAAGATGAAGACAATTTTTAAGTCTTCCAAAGGCCCTATTTTTTGCCATATAGAAATAGAGAGAGAGAGAGAGAGAGAGAGAGAGTTCAAGCACTAAAAGGAAGACAAGAGAGAGAGAGCTAGGGATTGCAAGAAGCAAACAAGGTAAGTTTGTGCATAAAATTTATGGATTCTTGTCCTAAATCTCTTGGAAACCTCTTATAATCTCTCAAGCACCCTTGATTTCATGTTTAGTAAAATGAAAATCATGAAAAAGAGGGGAAGTACTAGTCGGTTGCAAAAGAGGAAGCAAGAAGACAAGAAGTAATTACAAGAACCTTGTCTTTCTTGTTTATTTGTGATAGTTGAATTGGTTGTTGTGGTTTGTTGGTTTGATTTGGTTGATTTTGTAATTTGGGATGCATGAACCCTAAGGGGAGGTGCTTCCCAAATCTTGATTGATCATGTAGGAAGTGTGGTTAATGGGTTAAATATGTGATTTAAGATGTAAGAAATGTGTTTTATGGAATGAAAGTGAAATTCCATTTTTCGCCATTTTCCCCTGATTTCGGCTAGGCCTTGTTTGATCATGATGGTGCTGGATTTTGATGTTTCCAATGGGTTAGGATGGAAAATTGTATGGGGTAAAGATGAGGAAATGATTAGGGAAGCATTAGGATTGAAATTTGCATTTTTTTCCCTAAGAGTGCCTAGTTTTGGTTTGGCTATGGTTCAGGGGGAAATAGTTGGATTTTGATAAATCTGAAGTCAAAAATGGATTATACACGTGAAATTGTATAAGCGTAGGCTAGGTTATTATTTTTTAGAACAGTGTAAGTATACCGAGTATAAAAGAAAATAGATCAATACCATTAAGGGCAATTTTGTCAATATGCATTTTTAAAGGAAATAATTAATTATATGAGTTTAGTAATGGAGATTGAATAAGTAGTAACTCATTTAAGATACATTTGGCATGCTAAGATTTGACCTTTACCAAGGAAGTTCGAAAGACTGATCAGAGAAAGGACAAGCAAATTGGAAAAGAACTCTAGGTAGTAACTCTATCTCTCAAAACTATGTGATCCTCTATATAATTGTGATCCCATGTGCCGTGATGTGAGAAGTACCTAACTGTGGTTTGAAATCCTCCAGTTGAGATGCTGGGACATTGTATTAAAGCAAGTTAAGCAACCCTATGATCGAGGGTTTTCACACCTGACATGACCAGGAAGTTAGCTAATAGTCTTGGTTGCCTGCAGTCTAGAGGCTGGGCATAAAACATACTGCTCCATAGTTAGGTATGAACCTTAGGTAGATGCGATATGATTTGTTGTAGCATATTTTACCTCCATTGCATTATATGGTACATTGCATGTGTAGCTATCACATTTTATATGATTGATTGTCCATTACTACTAATATTTGTATGAATCTCACCCTTTCCAATAAATGATTATTTATTCAACTGGATGAAGTTGTTGGGATTAGAATATACACGCAGCGAAAAAATTTTAAAATTCTAATTCCAACCATGGATCTATCAATGACGTTTAGATCAAGTGGTTAGATAATACCTTTTTTATTTTGATTGTTCGATCACGAAGAGCTGACACTTCTAATCAACTCCCTTTACCAATATCCACACACAAACAATCCCTCTTGTTTCTCTCTAGGGTTTCTAGTGGCTCACTCTCAATTTTCGTCCGTCCCACTCATTCATGACTTTCAAAACTTATATAAAACTCATGTGGGCCATAATGGACTTTTAGAATTAATTCTTATATTTCGAAATTTGAATTTATCTGAATCTGGATTAATCTGATTTAATTAAATCTGTCTAACAGATTTAAATATTATCCACTCAATTAATCCAAATA
>JBAGKO010000001.1:9486165-9498194 GCA_037177275.1 Acacia concinna | reverse complement strand
AGAGAAATTGAAAGATCTAAATTAGAAATTATGAACTCCCCTGGTAATACGTAAGCTCTAACCTTCAATCCATTACTGAGAGGCTAAGAGGTTCAGCCTCTCATGGCTTCGAACATCCTGCTATTGCGTTCCGTCTTCAGATTCATGAGATGCAGGTAGGGTTTGATGGAATTTGGTGGAATTAGGGTAGATGGAGGCTAGTGTTTCTATCTAGGGTTTGGGAGTTGAGAGAATATTGAAAACTAGGGTTTTAGGCTAATTACTCTGAAATCTCAGAAGTAATTGCCGTGTCTAATCGTAGGTTAACATCCTAAATTTATAATTAATTTCAAACCCTAATCAAATCTAATCTTTCTTCTGATTACGAGCTCAGGTCGCGACATGAAAGTATCCAGGTCGCGACTTGGACTTCGGGTTATTCCTTCTGGGCCTGGCTTTGGTCCAAAACGCACAGCATCAATTAAGTCTTCATGTCACGGCATACAATGTGTGGGTCACGACCTTGGTAGGCAGATCAGCACTCCATGTGTTTGGGCCTTCCAGCTCTAGTATCTCCATCTTAGGCTCCATTTTGGGCTCTGATTCCTCCTTTACTTGCCTGAAAAACATAGAACAAAGTACCTTTGCTAAGGCAAGTGGAGAATTAAATAAATCATATAAAAATAACCAATTTTCGCCCATAATTCATCAAAATGCAATATTAAGACATTCAATCCATAAACTATTAATATCATGCAATTTGAGAGTAAATGTATGCAATTAATATGTTAAATACCCCAGAAAACCATATAAGTATTATGTCATATCACTATCAAAGGGACTGAGTTTAAATGTATTATCTTACAATGGTTATGCAATCAACTGTTGCACATTCTATACACAAGATCACGATACACAGAGCACGATGCAGAACAATGGGCTCAAATTAGTTGTTGATTCTTGACATAGATCTAGTGCAAAAGATGTAGAACCTATATATGCACCAATTTCATTTTTTGGTGTCATTGAATACATATGGGAGTTAGATTACTCTATGTTACAAATCAAATTGATTTATTGGTTTTAACCAAATTGTATATTTTCTACAAAGGCACATATACCATGACATTATGGGGGACAATCATAAGTCTCGTTTCACATTTATCAACCCATTTGTCATTGGCCATCATGGGGGGAAAAGTACATTTGGACTAACAATCAAATGAATTGAGGCAATACTTCACAGGGAGAGCAACTAGTGATATACAATTTATAGTGCCATATAATGCAGAGCAAGTTATACTCATAGCATTTTAATGTATTTCTTTTATTCTTTGACTCATAATTATAAAATGATTGCTAATCAAATACTTTCAAAATAACTTAAGCAATACTGAATATTGATAGTCATCAAGCCAACAGAACCAGCAAGCCTAGCATTCATTATTTAGATCCTTTAAGAAACAGTCTTCCAAATGACCATCCAGATATGAAATGGTTGTTCCATAGGTAAGGGTACACTTGCATGTGTCAATATTTGTGTATGTCATTGAATAACCCAAAAGTAATCAATTTATTTTTGCTTTGTCAGTGCTTTGACCACTTATCGAACCTCTGCCTCTCTACCATATTCTAGATCTCCTGACCCTGTCAATAGCTATAACTAAATGAAAATTATGGTATTAACCACAATTTATAAAAATTTTGTTATTATACAATTTTTATTAAAAAACTGAAATAACTTTTTATTATATTGTTGTAATGCCCCTTTCAGCCCAATAATGTTAATTGTGGGTATTACATAATAAAATTTATGAAAGGTGTAATTACCCACAACAAAACTTTTGTTCCTCACAATGTAAGTGATTCTCGTTTCAACTAAAACTTTGTTTTAACTAATTCAATTATTTAGTAACATTTTCTGTGATTTTAATTTGTTATTTGTAGTATTATGAAGCTCAACATGCTAAGAGCTTGACTGATAACCAAGTCAATGAAATAATAGAAAAATAATGTGAATATTTGATAAGTTAAATTATAAAGTGATTTTTTATTCACATTTTTTATACTACTAATTAGTAGTTATTAGTTTTAATTAGCTACTTGTTTGTATTATATTTTGATATTTGAATAACAATCTTCAGATACTTGTTTATTTTTATTCTAGAATTGTTAATTGAATTCAAAAATTAAAATATAGAATTAGACTTCCTATGGCTCTTCTTCTTTCCCTTCCAGATCCTGAACATGAAGAGAGAAAGAAAAACCACATAAAGGCCACATTCTGTGGACCTCCCATCACAGTGGGAGGCTTACAAATGTGGTTAATACCTATTGTGGCATTCTCCCATGAGAGAGCCATAGTAGGGCTAATAACCCTCCTGAGCCACAGTAGGCAAATAACCCTATTGAAAGAGTGCCATAGTTGGAAGCCAACCTCCTGTGGCGCTCTCTTGGATGGTTTTTTTTTTTTTTTGTAGTAGTGCAGGGGATTATAATGTACTCTCTCCAGTTCTAATTATAAGAGGTAGTTAACTTTTTTTAGAGAATCTTAAAAAAAAACTAATTATATTACTTTAAAACATTAAAATTTATTATTTTTTTCAAACTATGTTGTTTGACTAATGAATTAATATATAATATAATAAAATACAATATACATTATGATTAAGTAATGTAATTATTTTTTTTAGAATCCTCTAAAAAAAGTCAACTGACTCTTATAATTAGAATCGGAAGGAGTATGAAGGAGAGTTATATAGTGACATCTGTAAGCTAAGAACTCTGATCGGACTGGTCGGAATCCGTCCCTCCATTGATATTGCTTACTGGGCTTTGCGTTTACCTGGTTTAGAGTATTAAGTTGTTTTATTCTATAAGATTGTCGGCTTTCAGTTCTTCATTGCCGGTGGCAAAAAGGCAGGGAAAAATATCTACCTATCCTCACTATCCTCAGCTAGTCTCTCATATAAAAACATACACCCAAAAAAGATGAAAATAAATAACTTTGGTTCCCATCATTTTGCAACCACACAACGAATTTTATTGACATTGGTATTTCCGTAAAAAAAAAATCAAAATAATTCAATTGAAACGCAATGCAAGAGTCACAACTGGTCAATACAAGGAACAAGACAATATAATATGCATAAACAAGAGTAGGTCCTCGATTTCATCGCCAACCTGGGCTCTTAATCGATGCTCACGAGCTAGCTGCGTTGTTCTCTCCGTCGTCATTTTTCTCTATATCCATGTCTCCTCTTTGAATATTCACATTTCCCACTTGCCATTGAGAATTATAGATAGTAAGTAGGAGAACCAACGTATTATCTCCTTCTTCAAAACATTCCAATGGGTTCTCTTCCTTCGTCACCAGGATCATCAGAAAATTCCCATTCAAATTGCTATATCTGTGTTGTGTTCTGCCCAAGAGAACCAACCTCAGATGGTAGCGTCACCAATTGGATAGAGCTATTCAATCCATCTTCTAACACGTGGACCTATGTTGGCTCCATTCCTGGCCTAATGGAGAACCAAGTTTTAAAAGGTTTTGCTATGGTTTCCTTGAAAGACTCAATCTATATTATTGGTGGCCAAGTTTGTCACAAGGAGAGGGTCCACGTGTCTGATGATATAGCCGATTGGGTTGACGTGGGCATCCAGGTTGTACCTTCGGTTCTGCGTTACGACTTTCAACGTAGCCAGTGGTCCAATTGTGCACCACTAGGTGTGGCAAGGTATGACTTTGCTTGCACAGTTTGTGAGGATAAAATCTACGTGGCAGGGGGGAAGTCCATGCTGGCAAGCGCCCGGGGGATCTCATCCACTGAGGTGTACGACCCGAAAACTGACATGTGGACACCCTTGCCTAATTTGAACATCTTGAGATACAAAAGTGTGGGGGTGACGTGGAGAGGGAAAGTGCATGTGATTGGAGGGTTTGCTGAAAGAGAGGATTCTGACAGAACAGTGCCTTGCCTTGTGGAGCGAAGCTCGGCAGAGGTGTACAACATGGAGGCTGAGAAGTGGGACCATAAGGCGGGGATGTGGCAGTTAGATGTGCCACCTAATCAGATTGTGGCAGTGAATGAGACTCTCCTAAGCTCAGGAGATTGCTTGAATGCATGGAAGGGACAAATTGAAGCGTTTGATGGGAGGCTTTGGAATGAAGTGGATGGGTCCCACAAGCCGAGTCTCTCAACGTTAGAAGCAGATCAGAGACTTTACCTAACTATGGCACCCATAGGAAGGCATTTGTATTTCCTTGCAGGCTATGGTACAGGGAGAACAATGTCTATGGTTCATATGTTTGACACGTCAGCAATAGGGGGAGAATGGAGGAGCTTTGAGCCAATGGAAGTGGAGGGTGAGAGAGAGCTTTGCAGCCATTGCTGTGTTGTGCAGCTCTCATGAGCTTATTGATTGAAACTAACCCATTAGTATTATATTATGTTGTTCGCAACTTGCCCTTTTAATTACAATTATATGCCAAGCTAAGTTTGTCATGGAATTAGGATTTGGATTACCTAGTTGTTTTTTTTTAAAAAAAAAAAGTCAATGGATTACCTAGTTTTCAATCTTTAGTACTTAGTCATGTCCTTAATAGAAGAGATAATTCATCGTTTTGGAGAAATTAAAAAAGCTAAATAAAAAATTAAGCTGCATTATTGCAACGTTCTTATATTAATACACATGGAGTTCTTGTGTGGTACTTGGCACGTCACTTAGAACAAAAGATGATGAGGTGGTGTGATGTTTAATAAATCCTAGTTAAAAGTGTCATGTGTACTATTTCAGTCAAACTAAATTGATTCAAACCAAGGTTTCTATAACACAAAAGGATAAGGGAGTGATATTGGAGATGGAGAATATGATCGATAGGAGCTTGCAAGTTAAATTTCAAGTTCCAATAGGGACGTTAACCATGTCGTGGACTCTCGCTCTTAATGAAGTTGTGGGCCGTAACATTTGAAGTCTATAGTATATATTTGAGCTTTTAAATCATAACATTGTTGCTTACACTGCTCATAAAAGCCCTTTTATGATGGTTATTATTGGCCATACATCACGGTTCCAAGCCATTCTGTCATTTTTCCATCTTCAGTACGCATCTAGAAGTGATGTGGTTCAAGAAAATTGTCAATTGAAGCCCATAATTGAAACTTTCATTTTGATCTTGGGTTACTACTCATGTGATAACTCTTTGATTTTTTGTCCAAATTTTTTTTAAAAAAATCATAATTAATTATGGAAAGGGTGCTCTATAGTTCTTTTCGAAAATCTTGAAGTCCTTTACATGTGGGGAAAAAAAATCATACTAGCCTAATCATGCTCAAATTAATACAGCTTATTCACTTTCAAATACTGCTTTGTTAGAATGCCCCATGCGTCTACTTCATCAATGAAAATTTTCACAACCATTGGACATCTCTTACTATTCATTATTAAGTCAAATGTCAACCATACTTTGAAAGTAGCCAAAACTGGCAGTCATGAAATTCCCATTCTCTTTCCACTTAGTGTTGTACTTTACGTTTGCTCTTCTTTCTGTAAGTTTGTAACCTAGAATCGTTAGTTATTGGGGGTATGACATTCTAATAATCCTAGTAGCAAACAATTACCATTCAAGCAATTAGGTTATGATTCAACATTGAACATAGCAACAAATAACATTGCCAAAATTTTCATGTAATCAAAATTATGCAAATAAAACATAGAATTGTCAATCATGACTATGACATAATTCAAGAAAACATTCAACATGTTCAAAATAAAATATTTATTAAACGCATGGCATGCTAATAAGCATAACAAAACACAAATATACCTTAAATACAAGAAGGTAAAGTTGCTACCTTTTGTCTAAGCCTTTTCTTGCTCCAATACCTCTTGCATATTCTTAAACAGTAATAATTTAATGCCAGCTCCTTTAATTAATAATATTTTATTGCCTTCCTTGTCCACACATGGTGAAAAACTTTCTTCCTCAATATGATCTTATCCAATACATCAGCCAAGGGCATTTGGGTGAAAAACAAAATTCTTACAACCTTGTTAGACCTCTTGCCTTAATTCCCTAATGAATATTAAATTATCCCATAAATTTTTTTTGAGTATTCTTTAATCACATGACCGATGTGAAGCCACCAAAACTTAACATTTATTAGAGAGTAATTTAACATTTTTTTCCTCAAGCCCAAATTTGGTCCTCAATTAGTTTTCCCATAACTTCCAAGATATTGCAATATTCCTCAATAAAATGGCTATAAATGTTTTCTTGGGCATGAAACCATTGTTATAAATTCCCATGAACCTTAAAATAATTTTTCCCAATTTTCCACAATTATTTGAGGTCTCCTTATCTTTTTCATGATTAAATTTGGTTAACTATCCTTTAATTAATTAAAGATCTGATAATTTTTTGAAAGTCACTTTGAGGTAATTTTCTCATTTGTAACTCATTAAGCCTCAAATTTTGTTTGGTGAATTATTCTCTACCTTTCCATGTCTCTAGAAATATTTCCTGAAATTATGGCCATAATTTTCAAAAGGCATAAGTACCATTTTTATTTTGGAAGTTTATACGAAAGAGCAGTGTGTATCTAGCATTTTTTTTTGGAACAATTTTACCTTGAAAGTTTTCAAAACGTTGTAGCAATGTTGCCCAAACTCGAACAGACTTAACGGTAAACATTTGTTGACCAATTTGTACTAACATGGCATCCATGTGGCATCAACGTTATCTTTTCTAGTAAGGGTTGAGGGACAATTTTGCCATGGAAGTGATCTCCAAAGAGCAATTTTTCCATAGAAGTTGTCATCCATAGGCAATTTTGAATTGACAGTTATCCCAATTAATGTTGACATTTAGTTAACCAAATATGTTGAGCTGACAGTCTACATGTTAGCCATGTCATTTTGTTAAAGTACAAATTTACCCCCAGAATTTTAAATCTAACTTAACAAAAAAATATATATATGATACATGGACTTCATAAACAAATTTGCACTTAGAAATTCTCCCGCCCCCTATTTTTATTCTCTCAGCCATTTTTTTCACTCTCTCATTTTGCCTCTTTTTTGTTCTCTTAACTTCTTCTTCGTTTCTCTTCCCTCTTTCTTTATCTCTCAGCTCTACCTCCATTGAAGTTTGAGATATACTATTATTTTTTCTTTCTATTGGTTCCCACTAAAAATGTATGTCGAACGAGCTCTCTTCTTGTTTCTTTTTTTTTTTTTTGTCAAACCCATATCCCACAACTAAAACTTTTGAACTCTTCTCTTATTCTCTTTTTATATGAGCTGTTCTCATATTATATTCTTGTTACTTACTAATTATTCTCTTGTACAAGTTGTTCTCTTATACCATAGAATATTTTGTAACTGATTTTTAATTTTTTTTTCAAGTTTTATGGTTAGATTGGAATTCAACTCTCTACTTGATTTTTAATAATCTGTAAGTATTCTTGATTAGCTATTTGTTTGTGTCATATTTGATATTTGAGTTACATTTTATTAGGGTTTAATTTGTTTGCATCTTCATTTTTGCTCTATAAATATGGTTTTCAAAAATAATATAGGGTTTTGAAAGAAAAATATAAAAGAAAATATTTTTTTTACAAACAAAAATACTTTAAGTAGCGCTTCCTTAGGAAGTAGGTGGTAGACTTCCTATGGAGCTTCCTCAAAGAAGCACAACCTAAAATCATTTTTTTAAAAAAAAATATTAAACTTGGAAGCGCTACATGAACCTAATGTGACGCTAAAATATGTGGTGTTTTTTAAGCGGCACATATTAATTAAAAAGCTCTTCATATAGAAATAAATTTTTGTAGCAGTGAAAGGTTATGTTATGCCACTTGATTAATATTTTTAAACTAACATCTTTTTTTATTATTATTATTTACATTCAGGGATGGAAGGAACCAACAAGATGGAGACTTTAGAGATAGTGATTTCATTGCATGTGTACTACATTTAACTACATTTTGAAAGATTACAAACTTCATTTTAATAAGTGGCACTTTACTTGTACCAAAGTTCTCTTACGTTTGGATCTGAACTCATTCATAAAGGTCACTGGAAAAAAAAAATGATATAAACACAATGCTGTCAAATGAATTGGTATTCCATGTTTCTGTTACCATATTTGTCAAGGGTTAAGTAAATTCAATTAAAAATTGTCCTTATGCGGAAAATATAGCGATTAAAAACTTTGTAGTGCAATTATTAAAAATTTCTATAACAACAAACGCTATCATTCAAGGAAAAAAAATACAGGTATTACTTTCTTCCCAAAAGCATATAAAATGAAGATCCAAATTAGATCGTAAAGTTTAAATCAGATTGCACTACACATCATTAGATCAAACTTACATTTTTTTTATCTGGTGTAAGAATTGAAGTTGCAATCCATTGCAGGTGTAGGAATAGGAATTTAATCTGCAAATGAATGACTGCCGTCCTTCATTAATGGTCCGCAAAGCAATTGTGGATTTGAGTTCGTCTATCACCTGACTAAAATCACGCACTTCAAAATATTTAGATTCATGATACATACATGAGACAAAAATACTGAAATCGAAGTTTTTGTAAGAGCTACGAATCTCTTTCACAGAAATGCCATTAGATATTTGTCCCCTTATGATTAGTTTCTTTCTTTGCGCATGACTATAGTATAAGACTGATGAACATTCATAAGAAACATGTATTGTCTAAATAAATAGATATTGCAAAGTTCAGCAGACTTGTCAAATTTTTCCAACTAATCATCATTTTCCATTTTACTTATGATTATTTATTTAATCATTAGTTGATATTGCTCCCGAGAAACATGATAAATTTTAAAAAATTACTAGAAATAAATGCTGAGCTTAGGTTTATGAGGTACAATTAAATATATATTTTTTAAAACAGTACTGCTAACTTCTAGTATTTGTCTGCTACATAATTTACCATCAATTATTACTCAGCTATAGTTAAACAAAGATGCATATAACTTTCCTGAACATCTAATTTGTGTTATGATTTGACAAAACCAGTAGGCAACTGTGCCTGCATACAAATTTGTGTTATACCAGATATGTTCACATCACTATCATGGACACTAGACTGTGATGCCATTTAATTATAATTCATAACCCTTAGTTATTAAAAAAAAATTCGAAGAATTCAAAGTACAAACTACAAAGCAATAGAGTTTAAGATAATTTTAACTAAGTTCGTTGACTCTTTCATAAAGAAGAAGTAATATAAGCTGAACAACAACATAATTGAAAAATCAATAGCTACTTGTAAAGAAAATAACTTTAAATGTAGATAAATGCAATTATCCCTAGGTCATTCTAAATGGCATTGATAACTATATCAAAGTTTAAAAGATGGCATGAGAACAGCATAACTTAAAGCAAACTTGCTATAGATAATTTCAACTACCATATATTTTTCATTGTGTATTGCGTATATTTCTGTTGATGTGTAAAAGTTCCTTATTTTCGAGGCAAACAAACTTTTTTAATGGAATTATTTAATTAAGAATTGTCATTTATAGATTAAGGAATGGAAGGTCATCAATAATTTAATCTCCTTAATATATTCGCTGGGACTTTTTTGAGTCAGGCTCTGTTTAAAGTAGTTCAATTTTTTTTTTAACATTTGACTTCTATAATATTATTCCATGACAATAACAGTTAAAAGTTTTTTTTTAGCATATATTGAGATCAGCTTACCCATTTAAAATGCTTACACTATGTATCTATACATTAATTACTATCATTTCAAATTGTCCATACAACACACGGGGTTTACCGTCTACTTTTAATATATAGTGACATATAGGAGTTGCACCTGCAACATGTCGAAATTGTATTGGACCATCTAGCACCCCAACAATTATTTGCTAAATTTCTAAAATGTTCCCTTGGTCAATAAGGTTTCTTTTTTTTTTTTTCTAGACTCATATATCCTTTTATTAGAGATAATCTTGTTTGAGACACTGTCGATCATTAAATGTAGGCATATTTCCCAATAAAAATTTAAACATTGATTCATAAGACTAATTCCTTTTACTAGACTCAATCTTCATTGGTTGGTCAACCAAGTGTTGATTACCGTAGATATTGATTACCTTGGATATGTGATCTCTAGAGGGGAGAGGACCCCACCAAAGTCCAGGCACACAAAACTGGCCCATTTAACAAAATCCTGAACAACTCAGAAGTATTTTGGGCTTAAGTAGGTATTATAGGCGTTTTATTAAAAGATATGATAGCGTTGTCAGCCCGTTAACAACTTTAGTGCGCAAAAATGAATTTATTTGGTCCAACGAGGCTCAATAGAGTTTTAATGCCTTGAAACAGGCTTATACATAGAGGCCACCAATTTTAGCCTTGCCGGATGTTTCCAAATCCTTCATTGTCGAAACTGATGCTGCAGGACTCAGCATCTATCGGTGCTGTATAAAGCTAGCCTGGAAATTAATACATTTTTCTCCAAGAAATTGTCTCCAGGGCCACAGTCACAATCCGTCTATGTCTGAGAGCTCTATGCAATTACTAAAGTTGTTTCTAAATTATAATACTACTTGTTTGGAAATCATGTTATAATGAGGATGGATCATGCCAGTCTTAAGCACCTTGAGAAATCAAAATATTACATGGTTTATTGTAGCAGTTTATTAGTAAAAATAGGGCAATTCCTTAATCAATTTACATTTAGATTGTTAATTGTCGCTACACCTGAATGAGAAAACCACACAGACACCGTAACAAGAGGCATGCTTACCTAGACTCATGGGTTACCGTTTTATGATTTCTAAACCCAGCAAGACGAATCCAGCTACGGACTCGCTTTCTTGTTCGCTGGGTTGGTTCCACAATTGACGGGTAGGAGCATACCCATGATTTGACCACTTTATATACTATTTTGAACCTTGACGGCAAATTATAATGTGTAACATGTAAGACCATTGGTAAATAGAAGGTGCCCTGTAACTTCAGGTTATTAGTGACTACTTCAGATTTAAAAGTAGAAGATTCAAGATGATCACTCAAACAAGGAAGGAATCAATACGTCATAACAATTTTTATTGCATTGGGGCTAATAAGATTAGAAAAACATGATTGTGTATAACATAGAACTTCCTCTTGAGTAAACATGTTGAATGTTAATTATAAATTTTCAAAAGAACTAAATTTATTACAATAAATTTATGATGTCGTATCCAAGATAATTTTTCTTCATGCTATATGTTTTTTAATTTATCATAATTCCAGATAATAAATAAAATTTTAATTAAGATATTTTGAGAAAATGTCCATCAAAATTGAATATGTAATACAAAAGATCATATTGTACATTTTCATATCAAAATTGTAATTCATGTACTATTGGTACATCCAATTTTTATGGTATATTTTAATATCTATTTATGAGATTCTATCATGATTAATTATTGCCTAAATTTCATTATTAGTATTATTTTGGATTAAAGATATTGCACAAAATCTTATAAAAATGTCTTATTTATAATTTAATGATTATTAGTGTGTTTGGTATTGCGTTTTCCCCTAAAATCGGACGTTTGGCCTAAAAAGAACGTTTGAAACTGAACTTTTGATATATGTAGTGTTTGAAAAAAAGATATGATAATTGGACTTATTTGTGAATAAGATCTTATATCCATAAGCTCAAATGTTTTGCTTATTTTCTATTGATGGTCTTATATATCTGTTTTGCCCTTTTTTATTTTATTTTTTATTTTTCTGTTATACTATACTCTTTTTGGTCCTAATTATAAGACCTAGTTGACTTTTTTAGACTCCCTTCAGTCTTAATTATAAGACTCTTTCAAGTCCTACTTATAAAACCCAGTTGGTTTTTTTAGAGAGATTAAGAAGCGAAAAAAGTCAACTAAGTCTTACCGCTAATGCAAGCATCCATCTAGTTCCATCTGTTATCCCACCGTTATTTTAAACACACCTTAAGCTCATGCCAACTCACTCGATTTAAACTTATCTTAAAGGGTAAATTTGTCACAAAACTTTATTGCA
>JBAGKO010000001.1:9453603-9465152 GCA_037177275.1 Acacia concinna | reverse complement strand
ACAATTAGATATGAATTTTCAAAGTTGGGTGAAAATTCTATCAAAAAATCCGAATTTCAGAAATATAATGGTATGGTCGTAATTTGTGGTCCAACTAAGGATAAAGATAGAAATAATGTATAATAAAAATTGAGTAGTACCCATAAATTATTTGGAGACTAATGACAATCAGTTTGAAATTTTCTGAAATAGTCGATATACCGACTCTATAGAAAATTCAACTAAATAATCAATTGTTTTTTCTTTTCTCTTTCTCTCTCCCCATGGAAAAGCCACAAAAGCTACAATTGTTGGCTTCATACTTTGAAGCTGCTTTTAGTTGCTTTAGCTTCAAATAAGTGAAGACATCCAAACACCATAAGTCTCATAAGTAGCTTCACTTATTTAAGTAAAGCTATAAAAGCCACTTAAATATGACATCCAAACAGCCACTTAATTATATCATGTATTGTGTTTTATTACATTATATATTAATTCACAAGTAAAACAACATAATTTGAAGAAAAATCAAAATTTTTAATGTCTTAAAGTAATGTAATTATCTTTTTTAAGATTTTTAAAAAAATTTATAAATCATTATAATTAGGATTGGAGGGAGTATTAACACTTGAGCGTTAGAGGTGAAATCATTCACCCAAGTTCGATTTCACTCTTTCCAAATATGATAAAGATAAAATAAATTTTACTTTAAACAACTTGGTAATTTTAAACTTGTTTTTGCCTTGAACAATTTTAATTGAGCATTTTAATAAATACTCCTTTAATATTTTATATAGGGTAGAGAGATAAAATATTTGGTTCTATTTATAAGACACAAAAATATTTGATGTGAATGAACAAGTTTAACCTTAATGTATTGTTAAGTTGACTTTGTTATAATATGATATAATTTTTATTAAATAACAATAAAATTGAAAAGTTCTTAAATTTTATGGAAGAGTTAATGAAGTTTTAAATTCTTTTTTTCTGTAAAACATATTATAAGTGTCTTATATATAAGATCAGAGGAGTACATTTCACTATAAAGGATTTTGGGAATTTTTTCACTCTTCGCAGTATGTAGATAAAATAGCCCGTTTATTAACTAATTTTGAGTCCTAATTCCATTTTATAAGCTACTAATAAACAATAAAAGAATTTTCTTGTAAATTATGATCAATCAAGAATTCTTTGACAACAGTATATTGTTCCAAATGAGTAGTACATACAAGAGGGTCAACGGCAGTAGTAGTTCCCGGTGCATCAAGCATGGAATAATCATATCATATCTAACTTTTCAAGCAACAGATTGATATTTAGACCCTACTATGCACACTAGTGATATAATGCTTAAGACAATATGAGTGCAGCCAACTGAATCAAATGTTCGGATTTTTCCATTGGTATCCGGCATTCCTAGAAACCAACCGAATCAATTTACCATATCATAATATCAAAACATTCTGAAGTTGAATCTCACTTCCAGGCAGCTTGATCTCTCATATCTTAGAAATGGTTCATCATCAAATACTAATCTTTCCTCCACGTTCACGATCAATTGAAGCTGAGAGAATTCCGAGGTCCCGATTTAATACAGTTAATGCAGATTCACATTCAGATATTATTCTCGTAACAGAAGAAGGCTCTCCGGTTGTCTCAGAAGATCCAACAGCAAGAGCCGCATGAGAGTCTCTAAGGTTCCTCAGGCTACCCAGAAACTGTGAAGAAAAGAAAGTGAAAAACATAAGAATCTGCATCAATTTGGGAGCACATAAAATAACTGTTTTTGTGCTTCAGCAGAAAAGACTCCTCTTATTTAACTCATAAAGCACAAAATCACTCAAAACAAGCTTAATCTAGACAAAGACAGACAAAAACCTTCAGAAATTTTATTTTTACCCTGCCAACATAGGTACTACCTGTTCACGTAATATAAGTATTTAGGAAAGCAGAAAAAACCTTCTTGGTTGGGAGCCAAGTCAGCAAGCTTAACCCATACCTATTGCCAGTGTGTTGACTAGATTACCCAACATTGTCTATCTATGTTCATTATTAGGCCATATGGGAACAACATTCCAAACTGCAACTTTTTTCTTTTCTTTTGAAAGAAAAGTACGGGAAGTTTGAGATATGTATTAATGTTGCATAGGATATAACACACTTTAAAGTGTTGATTCTCCATAGAATATTCTCAACATGTAAAAGGATGAAGGATGAATGCATATTGTATACAAGTAACAAAACTGAGTTAATTCTCCTTGAGCAAGACAAATGTAAGGTTGAGTAGGGAAAAAAAAATGCTCAAGTAAGGTGATGTATCCAACATGGATAGAAATAAAATCTAAGGAATTAATAGCTTAAAAATTAAAAGGTGCTTACACACACACACCTAACATTAAATAGATCATACGGAATTTTGTCAAGCATCACTTGGATTCTATTAAGCAATAACGCATTCCGAAACCAATTCTTATTAACTTTAGGAAGCTGATCTTCTTACCTTCAAAAGCATCTTATAGGCCTCCAGCAATCGATTGGCAGCTGGTCCAAACCCATGTAGTTGAGGCACTTCCATCATGTGTGTCCAGGGACGAATTTCCTTCAAAACAATTAATATTCTATTATCAGCTTAAGCAGATATCCAACTTTGACGCATTCAGAATTGCAATTATCAGACAATCAGGGGTGTTTGTTTTCACTTTTCAAACCTAGATTTGCGCAAGCCGAGACAAAACCCCCTCACATACTTACCTCAAAATCCGTAAAAACTATTTCTAAAAGCCAATCCAAACGGACCAATAGATAAGAATGATTTGGAAGTTTTAATAGCAAGAGATAATTAACTAATCAAGCTAACACTGAAGAATTTGCATTAAGCACAAGAGGTGACAAGGGTTGGCAATGATTCTAAAATGACAGAAGTTGAATTTTGCAAATGACCAAAGATTTATTATCTAATGCTGGTATGGCAGATTCAAAGTCAATGCAGACTCCCATGTCAACGGTCTGATTAAGGATGAAAGGAGAAAATTCTGTCAAAGACCCTCATTCCATTGATTGATTGTAAGGGCACTAAAATATGCTTCTATCACAACCTGAGTTAACCTCCTTGTGAGCAAAGTATGTCAGTTTATGCATAATCCTCAACAGGAACATTGGGCATCTGCTCAAAGGATTTTGAAATACTTAGAGCACTTGAGTATGCGTTGGTGTTGAAGATGACCTTTAATCTGGATATTAGAGATGCGGATTGGGCCACTGATATGGATGACAAAGACCACAGGTGGCAAAGTTTTATTTCTGGGTTCTAATTTAGTCTCATGACCATCAAAGATACACTCACTGGTCTCTAGATCTAGCACAGAAGGGAATACCAAAGTTCAGCCAATTGTTTGTCAGAAGTAGTCTGGATAGACTCTATTGCATGAATTATGTATTAATGTGTCTTGCACAGTACCTGTGACTCATTGTGACAATCTTTGCACTGTGCCTTTATCTGCCAATATTACACGAGGACAAAACCATATTGAACTAGATTTGTACTTTGTTTGGGGCAAGGCCATCAAAAAGGAAATGGTAAATGTGCCAACACGAGAACAAGTTGCTAATATCCTGACTAAAGCTGTTACCAATGGCAGCTTTGCTCAGTTCAGGACAAGGCTGAATGTTCTGGAGTTTCATCAAGATTGTGTTTCAGAATGAGGCTCAAATTGAAGGGGCGAATCACTGAAGTTAGCAGTCTGTAGTGTCACCCTCAGTTTACAATTGAGGAAGGATATTTGGGAATGTGTTAGAGGAAGTCTGTTGTTAGTCATTATGTTATTAGTGGTCTGTTGGAGGCATTGTGAATATATACTGTTGAGTTAGTTAGTCGAAGAGTCTGTAAATATGAGACATGCAGAGCAATAATACAAAATATCTTTCAGAGTTTTTCTCATAGTCATCACGTCCTTTCTTATTGTTCTCTGATTGTTGCACCATAAATCCGAATACCTTGTCAAATAATGAACAAGAACTTGTTACAAGGTTTAACCGATATGACCGGCCTGGGCATCAACTAATGGAACAGGTTCGTCAGATCGCAATTAAACAGCCAGGTGATCCCATTAGCCTTAATGAAATATCATCCTTATAGATTCTATGATGGAGCTACTTTAGAATGGTAGATAAGACACACTGAGAAGTGAGAACTAGATAGAAGCATATTATTTTGATGGCCAATTGAACCAAAACCTTATAATATTCTCAAGTGACGATGGTGCACTCCATTGACACAATTGTTTTCTCCAAATATGATGCATGATAAAAATTATTTGGCTAGGTTCCAAAGAAATAAGACAAAAATATCTTCATCACAACTAATAAAATGGCGGGTCAAACCTTTGTGTAAATTATATTGAAAGTTCTTGCAGTTTCCAGGAAAGACTCCAAGTGTGACCGCAGTTTGGCTTCCACCTCAGTATACTCCTCATCTGGATTGTAAGCATGCTACATATCGTAAACAGCAATTACATCAAAATAAGCAAATTGAAATTACATTCAGAGAATATTGACGCTAAAGTGTCCTCATTTACTGTTTGATATTTCAGATGGAGAATTGGAGATAAATAACAATGCAACTCAGCAGCATAGATTTCGGAAATAAATAACTAAAAAATGCTGTGTCATTAATTCAACACACAGTTGTTCTGTAATTCTAAATTGTAATACTTTTTCGCTTTAAAATCTTAGATAGAAATGTCAGTTTGCAAAGGATTATCGGCAGGGAAAGCAGAGGACGCAGTTCAAAAGATATTTGATACAGGTAGCAAACTGGTCATTTATATTGGGAGGATGGTCATTTCCTCCTCATTTGTATTTTATGTATATTCCTATTCTTAATATAATATCTGAAACAAAGAAAATCACAAAGAAGACAGCAAGGGGATTAACAAGATTAGTAATAAACCTTTGATGCCAAATCATCAACTTTCTGCTGAAGATTTAATAAGATTTTTGATTGTTCAGAAAGCTTTGACTCCAGCTCAGAAACATCCGGTCTGCCAATGAACTTGGATTAAAGAAGCCAAATTATTTACTAAATCCCATGAGACAAGATGTAGGACGACATGTACAAGCTAAATTCTCTTCATCCAAGTGGCTTCGCTAACTAAAACTTCAAAGGAAGCAAGTTTGATTTCTGTAAAGCAGTTTCATTACAGTGGTGTACATCAAATTTTGAATTTTACAAATGAATACGGTGACGTTAAAGAGTTTCATTAGTAGCTTTATGGAATTTTATAGGATGATCTGTTAACTGTTTATACTAATGCAATTTCTGCCACTAAAAGAACCTCTTCATGGAACATAGGTTAAAGACCAACAAATTAAATAGTTTCGGAATCATAAAAGGTATCAGACCAACATCCCTATATGGAGATCTTCTTGGGGTGATATCAGAGTACAATTTAAGCAGAATACAAAACGGCATCTGTTGTAAGACTTGACCATCCACAGTCTTAGAAAAACTTGGATAATAATGAATGAAATATACCAATGGCTCAATGACTCAAGCTTATCCCCTTATATTTGTTAAGAAAATAGAGTTTTAAAGGTGGGGAGAAACAGAAGGGACTGAACCAAAATATATCAATTGAAAAACTCTGATGATATCAATGAACTCAAGATTGCCAATATAAAAAAGAGTCTAAACCTCTATTTACACTAAAACACTTGTAACCTTTCTCTGGGTGAACCAAATCCAACTATTTCCTCAACCTACAAAGCTTTCCTCAGATTATAATACTTCCCAAGAAGAGTGACTCTTTTGTTAGCTGCAAGTCCTAAAGTTTTAACACCTCACAACAAAATGCAACAAAACAAAGCTTGTTTGTTTATAATTGCAACATATGAACAAATTATTTTAGCAGCACTTGTGACATTATAAGAACTTAAGATATGTTCTTTAAACAAAGGAAAATATGTAAAGAACATGTCATGATATTGCATACATGTTATCTGATACAATCGGTAAAAAAAAGAATGCTACCAGTGCCTACACTAATTTTAAGAACAGCATAATGAAAGGGCCAAGACCTTCATCAATTTATGTTTCCATACAATGAATATGCATATAGCACATAGAATTTGCTTATATCATGGTATGCAGCTGTGTTATCTATTACTTTGTGAGGTTCTCTGTATAGCAACTTTATGATCCACAGCTCATCCCAGTTTAGTTTGTCAACAAGGAAGTAGGATATACTAGTGCGCTAAAGACCATATAAAATGTTTGATAAAATCTAAACATATGAATATAGTTGGCCTGTCAGATAGAATCACATACCCATCTTTACAATGACAAAAAACATGTTAATATGGGATAATCACATTACAAAAAGGCAAAAACAATAAGAAAGAAAAGGAAAGAGAAATATTTACAATGGATAAATAGATTGAATCTGAACGTCAGCAGGAAACAATTTGCATTCTTCGGAAAAAATTTGAGCTTGCTTTTCTGCAATGCAATCTATCAATTGAATATCCTTTGCCACTTGATCATCCACGCTACAAAATCAGAATGCAAAGAAATATTATCTCAGTTTCACATGCCCAAATAGTAGAAAAAGCAAGCAGCACAAATCAGCAACCATAAGCAATAAGACAGTGAATAACCTCCATTCAGGAGTATCAGCATAAATGCTAGCCTCCACTAGATCAACAATAAGACGAAGCATTTCAGTTCGGTCTTCATAACTTCCACGTCCCTATTATAGATACACCAGCTTTCAGGATGGTCACAACTCCCCAAAAATAAGTATCGGTATGAAGCATAATTTGATAGTAAATCAACCTTGGCTTGAAAATGGATTTTGCTACGTTCACTATTTCATAGCATTAAATAGAGTTATGCTAATGCCTTATGCCTCCAAAAGCGCCATAAACTGCAAAATTTGCAGGAGGTGGCAATGTACGAAGTAAATCAACAATACAATATAAGAAAAAGACTAACTTGAATAGCTTCTGTATCTATGGTGGTTGTGATACCCAAAAACTTTGCAATCTCGGCCAAATACTGAATGCGAGCAGTCTCATCGTCACGAACCAGAACATCCCCTTGTAAGTTTTGCTGAGAGAAGGGTGACTTATCACCTAACAGTCGGAAGAAGAGCCACTCCAACAAGGCATAACGCTCCATCCCAGCAAAAAGGAGGGACTGAGCAGGGGCACTGGCTCTTGGATAATTCAGCATCGCCAATTTCTTCTGTACCTCTTCCATTTGCCTAGCGGCCATTTTCCCACCTAATTCTTCAAATTTCAATTTAACCCTCTGCTTGGATGGGAAGTAAAGTTGGATGGAAATTCATCAACGCCGTCGAAATAATCAATAGCTGTGTTGCATTAATTAATTGTGAGCATACACACACATAGCAGCACCCAGAATGTTCAAAATCTGCAGCTTTCTTATATATAAGCTGATTAACATTTTAAGCATCCACTTATAATTTGGTCCTTTTCATTCATAATACTAAATTAAGACAGAATGATGCTAAAGAAACAGCATAAAACCAAGTCCCTCCATTTACCTTACACACTACTTACAGTGTATCTTGCTTTAATTTCAAGGTATGAAACTTGAATCTAACTTGGAAATGTTAAAACCGGGTCCCTGTTCCTTTTTTTATTGGTTTCAAAACCTTGAGAATAACACTGTTTCTGTGGTAACAACAATTTTATTTGGCCACTAAACTGATAAGATGAGAAGGTGAGATTATGAAAATAATGTCCCATCCAAAACCAATCAAAATCCAATTAGCATCAAGCAAATAGGTTTTTTTTTTCCCTTTAAAGGGAAAGCCACATTTTAACAGGGAAGACAATAATGTAGAGAATAAAGCGATGTCAGAGTTCATGAATTAAAAGTTCCTCTCGGAACTAGAAACACCATCCGAAATTTAAAGACGAAAGGAGTTCGCCGAACAATAAATCGGGAGAACCCAAATCCTTGAAACCATATTCGAAAGAAAAGTGAGGAGGCAAGAGATCTGGAAAGCAAACACAAGAAGAGACAGAGCCAAAGAATTAATGCATTACCACAAAACTTCAATTTGCTGGCAATCAAATTTCTTCTAAAACAATCGTACGAGGGAGCCGATTTTTCAATATCCTGCGAGAAATTAACGAGAAGAAGTCACACACGTCAATATGACTTCAACCAAGAGATAAGCCACTAAACTATCTCAATAAAACGCTGAAACTCACGGTGGCAGGTAGTAACCGGTGAGGAGAGGAGGCGATGGGGTCGAGGTCGAGTGCGAAGTGAAATTTGGGTTAAATACTATACAAATAATTTATAAATTATTTGAAATGAGCACTTAAAATAACTTATTTTTCATTGAGTTTGGGAGAAAAAGAGGTTTAATAACTTTAGGACAAAGTGTCAAATTTACTATGAAAATATGTTTAGAGGATGAAATTATTTGGAAGTTTTATAAGGGGCAAATTTACCTTAAAAGTTTTAGAAGTGGGGCAATTTTGTCCATGTTATTAGTTGACCGCTAATTGACCGTTAATTGACCAAATATGTTAAGCTGACAGTTCATAAATCATTTACTTTATTTGTGTTGAAGTAAAAATCTATCCCCAACTTTTTAAATCCGTTACTTATATGCTAGTTCACATGTCATTTAGTTTATTTTTGTTAAGGTAGAAATTCGTCTAAGAAATTCATTTGTCATCTAATTCATCTTTTTTAAAAGTTATATTTAAAAGTTACAGGACAAATTTTTGGCTTAACAAAAATACAATGGATGACCTGTGAACTGTCAGTTCAACATATTTGGTCAACTAACAGCAAAGGGCCAATTCTCCCCACTTCTGAAACTTCCAGGACAAATTCACCCTTTGGGGCATACTTCCATAACAAATTTGCTTCTTTACCCATAACTTTAATTGAGTTTGATTAACTTTTGTAGAATGTTTTTTATAATTTATAAAATAAGTATGTAAGAGAATTTTTTTCTCAATTTATAGAACATGACTTCTAAAACCATAATTTTATAGTTTCTCAAACAAACGGTAAGTTATAAATCAAAATTTCTTATATTTGACTTTTCCACCATGTATAGAGAAAAACAATATAATTCGAAACTCAGAGAAAAACAACTTGTGAAAAAAAGATGTTGGGTGTCACTTTTTTCATAATTGAAATACTTGATCCTTATTATAATCGTTATATATGATTTTTTTTTTTCTAAATGTAAATTCATTCAAAAATTAATAATCGTGACAGCAGTTAGATTTAGGTCCATGAGAGTATAATTGGTGAGAATTGCTTGATAGTTTTTTATATAAAAATTATGATTGTACTATAATTTAGATCATTCTCATCAATTCTTTTTTTGGGACTTTTGCCCAATTTTTTCCAAAAACAATAAGTAGTTTAGTATTTTAAAAATTTTCCCAATAATGCATTACCTATTTTTATTTTAATCAAATTTATTTCATTTTTAGTCTTTTACCTCTAAACTTGTTTTTCCATTAATCATCCAAACAAATTTCTTGTATTTTTCACAACACACACAAACATATCTATCTGTGTGTGTTATTTAATAAGATTTGTGTCATTTTTAGTCATTTTCAGTTTTAGAAAAACAATTTATACTATCTCTAATCCAAACATAAATCACTTCACACAGTGTGTTTTTTTATCCAATCTTAAGTTTGCAAAAGTCAAATTGCAAAATAGCCACTTTGTCACCACTATTCCACACATACACTAAGTGGATATAATTGTCAAATTGTGTTAGTGATAGGGTTCTCGGATGAGGGGTGTCAACCGACCCTCTCAACTTCGCCCTTAGCTGTGCCTCAACTATGGGGCATCCCGCAAATTTTTTTTGTCTTGCTTCTTTTTACTATTAGATTTTATATAAAATAAGTGATATTTGATACCTTATTTGCAAAAAATGGTGATGTTTTCAATTTGTTATAATTTTTGTAACATTCAGTGCTCTAAGTTGAAAAATAGAACCTATTTTTTTTCTACAAATAAGATATCAAAATGTTGCTCATTTTATATAGAATCTAAAGTACAAAATAAGTAAGAAAAAAAATTTGGGGAATGGCCCAAAATTAAGGCTCAACTAGGGGTGCAGCTAAGGGGGGCCAGTTAACACCCCTAGCAATAGGGTTCTCTTCTCACAGTGAATATTGTATGAAGACTACCTTAAAGTAACTACGTGCATGCTAGAAGAGGTCACCAAAACTATCAATGAAATTGATAACCTTGTTTCACAAGGTAGACACACATCAAACAACATTGACACTTTTTTTTGAACTTGATGGGCATGGCAAATCACTTGGGCAAGGCCAATCTCCTAAACAAGATAATTCCCCTATTACTCATAGTGATAGTATCAAGAAGGCAAGAAAGCAACTAGAGAGCAAGAGAATAATATGAAAGATTTAATAGGGGTAATATCTGTAGTGACTCAGGCAATTAATAGAGGAATTGATGTATTCATGCAAGGGAATTTAGTTCTACAAAAAGTACACACCACATGGATGCAAGTGCCACAATTATTAGGTGAAGAACTTTGGAAAAGTCTTCAACACATGGATGAAAGTGCCACAATGGTGGATGTGATGCTAAAAGAATACTTGACATATATTGCTTTTGTATGGATGATGCTGATAAGCTTAGGACAATGGTTCAATTTCCACCTTCAACTAAGAAACAAGCTAAGTGATAATGAAGATGTTCTACGTTTCTCTTTAGGTGATCCTTTAGCTATTCCTTATGATGACTTATGTATAGTTTGCTTGATGCTAAAAAAAGATGGCTTTTGAGTATTACTTATGACTTTTGAATATTTTGTTACATGCTCAAAATAGGCCTTTAAGCATGTTGTGATGACTTAGCTTATGGATATGTGGACTTGAATATTTTGCTTCATGCTCAAAATAGGCACTGGAGCATGTTGTGGTGACTTGCTGATATGTACTATTAAATATTTTGTTACATGCTCGAAATAAGCATTGGAGTATGTTGTGATAACTTGTTGATATGTAGACCATTGAATTTTTTTGTTACATTCTCAAAATAGCGATATTGGAGCATGTTGTGATGACTTGTTGATGTTTAGAGTATTGAATATTTTGTTATATGTTTATTAAAGTCTATTCAAGCATGTTATGATGATTTGTTGATATTTATAATTTTTCTTTTTAGACAATATATTGTCATGACTTTATTAAAAAAACATAGTTTTTGAGAATTATTGAATTTTGCAAACTTTTTAAGATATTTTTTTTTTCATTACATTGAAAATTGGGGGAATTTCAGTAAGGGACCACAGTTGGGAATTAATATTAACGTAGCCTATAAACAAGTGAATAGGCTGTATGAATAAGAAAAATCCATGTTCATATGACCCATTCACTTGTTTATAAGCTGTGCTGATATTAATTTCTAACTGCGGTCCTTTATTGAAATTCTCCCTTAAAAAATTAACAGCAAAATGCGGTTTTTTATGGTTAAAAGAAAAAAATTGCAAATGTGGTCTTTTTTTTTAATATTTTTATATTAA
>JBAGKO010000001.1:9434789-9453503 GCA_037177275.1 Acacia concinna | reverse complement strand
GTCCCCACACTTGAGCCATTGGATTCTGGACTTCTGTGACCAATATAGTTCTTCTTGCTCCCATAACTCATTAATTTCCTTTTTAATCACTCTCACATCATTTGCTACATCTTCATTCCAATCCCTGTTCGAACAACTTTGAACCTGCTTTATCAATTTATTAATCTGCCTTTTAGTGCTGCCAAACTCCCTTTTACTCCACCCTTTAAGAGCATGCTCTAGCTTATTTAAATTATCCACTAACTCCTTAATAGCTGCCCCTTCTCCCACAGTATTCTAGTTCAGCTTGATAACTTCCATAACATCTGGGTGACTCCACCATCTCTCATCAAACCGAAATAGTCTAGGTGTTTTTACATCTTTATGTTCAAATTCCAGCCAAAGCGGACAATGGTCAGACCCTATAGCTTCAAGTACACTGCATTGCCCTCTTGGAAACTTCATTCTCCAATTGCTATTCACCACTACACAGTCTAATTTTTCCCTTATAAACCCTTTTCCCTCCCTGTTGTTGGCCCAAGTAAATCGACCACCCTTTATCTCAATTTCCATCATGTTGCACACCATCATAAAATCTCTAAATCTTTTCAAATCCCCCTACGTTTTTTCAGATCCCCCTTCCTTGTCCGAGTTATAAGTAAATCATTGAAGTCTCCAATTACACACTATGGCGTATTCAGATCCGAATTCAAACTCTTTAGAGTTGTCCACCACTAAATTTTATGTCCATAATTCTGAGGCCCATACACCAAGGAGATAGCACTATACCTTTTCCCGTCGATTTTCAAATCCTCGACATGAATTAGATACCTATTGATTACTCCAATCTTCACCTCCACTCCTTCCCTCCGCCACAACGTTAATCCCTCAGATCTTCCCAGAGGCTCAAAATTTACACCATGATCAAATTTAATTTTTTTCCTAATTCTCTCGACCTTTTCTAGCTTCATCTTTGTTTCACATAGAAAGACTACATCAGGCTTTATCTTTCTACATTGGAACCTCAGATTTTGAATTGTCAGGGTAGTTCCAAGTCCCCGACAATTCCAACTAAGACAACTCATTGCTTCCTGGTGGCTGTATAAGGCCAGCCACCTTGCCCTTCAGATTTCATGCCCACTCCTCTTCCATAAAATAAAGCTCTTCGTGTGCTACTTTTATGAAATTTAACAGTACTAACCTTTTCACTTTCACTTCCTTCTCCTATCACCACTACCTCTTCCACATCAATCTGAATTTTTTCTTCGAAGTAACTGGAGCTCTCACTTTCCATTTCAAACTGGAAACCCAACCCATTCTGACGGTAATCCACTTGTGACCACTTATCTTCTTCTTCCTCTGCCAGTCTCCTCCTTTCTGCAAAGCCAGGTGAGTCATGTTCATGAGCTTTCCTCCTCTTCGATATTGGAGAACTCCAATTCTCATATGCACCTCTCTTTAGATTAACCCTTTCCACCTGATGAGCTAAAAACCCAACTTCGCTCTCGACATCCCCATATATTTGTCCCTTCTCTTCTGGACTGAACCGATTCCTATCATCTGTATCCCTCGGATCTAGACTATTTTTATTCCGCTGCTGAACTGACTCCTCAACATCTTTAATCGTTGAGCCCACTTTTCCTTGGTCCAGAGTCTACTTTCCATTTAAGTCTTTAGGGGCAAAAACATTCAATTCAGAGTTGGGCCTAGTCACCCCACCATTAAACATATTTTGGCTTTTTTGAACCTGCTTTCCATTTGTGTTTAAGGACTGCCAGCTGAGAGAGTACATGCTCTTACTTTTTTCACAAAAAAGACTTAAGCCTCTTTGTCTCCCCTCTCTCTCCTAATTTATTGCATGGGTTGACTCTGAATAGATTTCCATTGAGCAATCCTTTCTCAATTCCGCGCCCCCAAACGTAAATGCTTCTGGACAATGCCCATACCTTGCCATATCCACTTTCCTAGAGTCCTCTTCTGCAGCCGATGGGAGCACGTGACCCTCATCCTCACACACTTCCCCATAACTTACCAACTCCATTTTCCGATCACAGTGGTTTTCCTTCTGGCTATGAGTCCGGTGATTTCCACTCTTAGCCGTATTCATCTTATTTATTCTAACTGGTTGAGCACACATGTTTGCATCATAAATCCTTCTAGGCTCATTTGAAGGATCTTCTTCATCATCCATTTCGCAGGATCTATCGTCATGCCCAAGTTTACCACAAATGAAGTAGAACTTTGCAAGCTTCTCATATTTTATCTTAACTTTTGCATCTTTTAAACCTTCAGGCCTCAGAACTTTAAAGTAAGGAATTAATGGTTTATCAATGTCAATTTCTACTTTTGCTCTACAGAAACTTCTAGCCTTGTATCTTATATCCTCTGGCTCTTCAATCTCTAACACTTGACCCAGCTTCTCTGCCATAGCTTCTATATTTACTTTCATTCTACCTTGAGGAGGTATGTTATGGAACTAAACCCAAAAGGCACAAGTTTTAATCTGAATTTCATTGTCACACGAGTAGGGCCTTCTTCTTTCCATACTTAGGATATGTTGTCTTACCACCCAAGGTCTTTCTTCCAATATCCTACTTACTTCTTCATTGTCCTCAAACTTGAAGGCGAATAGATTGAACCCAAAAATGCTAATCTCTACCCCTTTCTTAAGTTTCCACGTTGCCAATACTTGCTCTTTAATAGCCCCAACATTGACCTTGGAGCTTGATATTATCCTTTCGACCATCTCACACTCATTCTCTCTGTTGGACGTTCCACCCTTCCATTGCATATGTATTTCCACACCTACCATGTTCTTTGACAACCTCTATCTTCCTTAGCACAATGCTGATTCTAAGTGAAGGAAGCGGGATAAACCAGTACTTTGACTGAAATCACCACCAAGGTGAAGAACTTTGTCTAAGTTTTTTGGGAGATTCCCCATAGTGCTCTCAAGTTGAGAGAAAAATAGTTCTATCTTTAATTATTTATAAGAAAATTGGATCCATTTTATTAAATACTTTATTGTCTGAATTTTATTTTTTTATTTTTTTTTTGTTTACCTGTATCGTTCGTAATTTGACTCCTATGATGGCTCGTACTTTTTGAAAAGAGCGAAAGCATGACCCCTCTGCTTTCGCCAGAGGCTCTGTATGCTTTGGGTGAAGCTCTACAATCACCACTAGGGCTTTTCACTTGCTCATTGTGTCTCCCTTTCAGCTTCTTCTTCATCGCAAGAATCTCTTGTGATCCTTACTCTCCTTCTTCGCCTTCTCTGCCATATTTACTCCAGGCAAGCCATTTTTCCAGCTATTTTCATCTTCCTGCTGTTCATTCCTTCCACTATTGGGCTACATTCTGCAAAGGGCTTGTTTAGTTTCTCAAAATTACAGAGTTTTGTGAGTGTTTTGTCCCTATGTGTTTCTTTGTTCGTTGAATTTTAAATGTGAGTTTGAGCATCTTCACTGTCAGCTTAGGGGCTTTCTGTAGTATCCTCAGAAGACGTCTGCAGTTGAAAAGAAGGTGGTCATTGAAAGCCGATTTACTTTTGTAAGAGTGTTGTTCTACATGAATATGGGCTTGCATGTTCGAATCTTTGTCATTTTGGTGATAGCTTTTACAGGAACTTTTTGTACTGGAGATACTGACTTGCTTGATGGTATGGTACATGCTCCTTCTTTTTACTCTTCTTCTTTTACCCATTTTGTCTTATTTTTGAAGCTGCTAGTTGGTTTGATTCATATTTACGATAGAGTCATCATGGTGACGGTAAAGTTTTCTGTGCTTTGTCTAACACTTTTGAACTTTTACATGTGAATGAGCATAAACTTAAGGGGAGATGTCACATAGTTAAACATCATGTCATGTTCTTTTTATTAACGCAGAAGTCAATCAAACTTTGTTTTTTTTGGTTTAATGATGTGTTATTGTTACAGTTGCAGCAATCAATAGTTTATATGTTGCTCTGGGCTCGCCGCCTCTTCAAGGTTGGAAAACCACTGGGGGAGATCCATGTGCAGAACTGTGGCAAGGCGTGTCTTGTGTCTTCTCCAACATAACTCAATTGTATGTTTATCCAATCGCTCTTAAATACTCGTTGATCAATCATGTATTGGATTTTAACTATTCAAAAATTTGATTTATCATGTTAAATCTTTCATTTATGTTTCTACGTTGTTGGATTAATAAATACTAGTGAATACAATTGGGCCAAGACTTAGTAATTGCATTTACATCAACAGAAGTCTCAGAGGCATGAATTTGGGTGGAGAGCTGGGCAGTAATTTAAAATTTCCTTCCATCATTGAAATGTGAGTATCTATTTCCGAGATAATGGCACATGTACATCATCAACATTGATTTATTGATTCCACAGTGCACATGGAAGCATCTATTGTCCTCAGACTAATGGATATCATTAGTCCCCCCTTCCTTTGTATAAGCAACTTTCTCTCTCTTAGGGTTAGGGTTGGTCCTTAATATAAGCAACTTTTTTCTTGTGTTGAATAATTTAAACTACTTTTTCCTTTTCTACTCCTATTAAATACATATCTTTATATTCATTATCCCCCATTCACTGTTAGTTCTCTTTCATTTAATCACTTATTACCCATTCTCTCTCTTATGCTCTTTTAGTAAATAGGGGTATATTTGGAAGAAATATAAAATTTTTGACATATTTATTGTTTTTAACGAATTTTAACTAGCAATTAGTTTTGCGCACTCAGAAAAAACTTGCTTATGAAAAGGACTAGAGGGAGTATTATCTAAGCTACAAATGTGTTTGATTGAGTTAAGTTGCGTGTTGCTGTGGCTTACTTGCTTACCTCTGAAATACTAACAAATATGTGTTTCAAGCTCCTTGGAGTCCTAAAAGTCTCTGGTCATTGGAGGAGCCCTTCAGTTTGGAATATGTAGCTCTTGATCAATAAAAGAGACAACCTACTTTGCATGTTTATATAGTGTTACAATAAAAATGGGGATACATATTGAACTTGGATGTTTCAAATGTTTAATTGTTTTGGGTCTGTACTATGTAATGGCTGGATTGGGAATCTTATGGGTTTCAATCCATTGGTTCCACCAAAATGTTTAGCAGGAGACATATGGAAGTGACAGAGGGCCCAATGGTGGAGTACAAGGACCCAAATGTCTATAGGCTAAAAGATAGATGAGTGGAGGTGCAAGAGAAGGGATGATGAAGGGGTAGGGGGAGCAATTAAAGAGATGTTGAGTGGGATATTAATGGGGGAACAGTTGAGGGGGGGAACAAGAAGAAATTTGGTCAGTTCTTGGTGGAGAGAACCAACATCTCAAAAGTTGGCTAATTTTTTCGAGGTTCTAACCCTGTACTGTGGTCCTTTATGTGTTTGTGTTGTAAGTCCTGTTGTTCATCTTATATGCTAGTCTTCTGAAAGTGTAATCCATATCTTGACTGCATTTGTGTCATTTGAAGCAGATGAGTTTAGTGTTCTTTAGCAGAAGTATGTTAATAGCAACCCCAAGTCCCACAGCTACGGGTTCATCAGCTTCATTATGTGTTTAAATTAGAGCGGTGGCCTGAGTTAGGTTGTTGTAACTGAAAGTAATATTTCATTGGTACTGTTTCTTTTATTATTTTGTATAGTTTTTTAAAAATAATAAATCCCTTTTTTCAGTCTGTTTTGATAGAAATTGTCAAAGTCCTAACAAAATCTCACGAAGCTTTATATTCCATAATTGGCTAGAGATCTTAGTGACAACCGCATTGGAGGGCCTATTCCATCCACGCTACCCCCTACACTGAGGAACTTGTATGCATCATTATCTTCTATACCTTTCCATATTGACCATCTTGTTAGTTGTGTTGAGTGATATATTTATTTTTTCAATTATATGCCTTTTCGCCTGTAGGTCTCTTTCAAGTAATCAGTTAAATGGAAGTATTCCAGATGCCCTATCCTCTCTAACTCAATTGTCAGACTTGTGAGTTAATTCATTATTTTCTTCTCATGATTCAAGATTGGCTTGTTGTAACTTATAATTAAAATTGCCTGTTCCTTCATTTTGATGAGCATTTGCTGCCTTTAGGTCGTTAAGTAATAACATTCTGGATGGACAAATCCCTGATGTGTTTCAGCAGCTTACCGGCCTGATAAACATGTAAGAAAATGGTTTAAATTCACCTGAATAAGTCTGTCATTATTTTATTCTGCATTGACAGAAGTCATGTGATACTGCAGAGACCTGTCAGCTAACAACTTGAGTGGTCAGCTACCACCTTCCATGGGAAATTTGGCATTGCTTTCAACATTGTGAGTATAATTTATTGTCAATGTTATAAGCTAGTTCCAACCCTTTTTAACGAGTGCTGCCAACCTTTTTAACGTGTAAGTGAGGATTTTTTTATGTTGTGTTTTTTGCAGACACATGCAGAACAATGGGCTTTCTGGGTTTCTTAATGTTTTGCAAGACCTCCCTCTTCAGGATTTGTATATTTCTTACAGCCCATATCCTGACATTCGTGAATATAAATATGAATTTACATACATATTTGTACCTGAACATGTATATCCTGCTACAACGTAAGCAAAAAAAAAAAAAGTCGTAAGCAACAATTTTTATTTTGTAGGAATATAGAGAATAATTTATTCTTTGGGCCAATTCCTCCGCAATTGTTGAGTATCCCAAATCTCAGGTTAGCCTTTTTTAAGGTCTTGTGCCTTTTCTTCTCTTTCTCTTTCTCTCCCTCTCTCTCTCTCTCACTCATTCTCATAAAACTATTGTTCAAGTATTCTTATTTTCACATCATGGAGAAGTGCATGTGAAAAATTATTATTGTAATATCATCCCAATAATAGTTGCAACATAAATTTAGTATTAAACTTCCCTTTTTAGAGGTTTGCTAAGCATACTCCCTCCATACCTTTTTATAAGAGAAAATTAACTGAATCATGGCAGTAAAAAAGTTGGTTAAAATTAGATAGAGACAATAAATATATAAAAATATAATTTTGACCCCAAAAATACCCTTATTTATGGGAAGAGAGAAGCGTAAGAGAGAGAATAAGAAAAATAGAAAATAGAGATGTGTGAAAGAGAGATTTGTGAAAGAGAGATTGTCTAGTGGAGAGAGTGTGAATGAATTTATTAAAGTCAATGATATAAATATGAGTAATTATAAGGGGGGCAATATGGGTACTTAACAGCAAAAATTTGAGACAACCTCCAAGTGCCTCTTGTAAATAGGAAAATACCATATCCAAAAACTGCCTCTTATAAAAGGAACATAGTGAGTATTATTTATTTCCAGCTTTCAAATTAGTTCTAAGAGCATTCCTCTTGCAGGAAAGATGGTAATCCATTTAATACTACTGTCATCCCATCACCTCCTGCAGCAGCCCCAGCTCCAGTAGCCATGGCTCCATCACCAGCCAAAGCACCTTGGAATGGTGCAAATAGTCCGTTTACCTTGGTTGCACCAATACCTGCAAGTTCTAGGAAGTCTTTTATATCTAAGAATGTTATTTGGATTGCCATTGCTGGGTTTTTGGTATTTATTGTGCTAGGAGTTTGTCTTTTTATGTTGTGGTGCTTTAAGAGAAGGCCAGAAAACAGAAATGCTAAAAAAATTGATTTGGGTTTGGACACAATGTCATTACATAAACATCAATACAATGACTCTTTGGAGAAAGGTAAATATAATGAATTAATCTCATGTGAGGCTTTTTTTTGTTGTTGTTCATGCATGTTGTGAATTAACTTGTCAAACTCTCCTTGCAATTTATGTTGAAGCATCTGGGAAATCGATAAGATCTCTTGGATATGGGGAACCAAATATGAGAACAAATATAATTCCAAATGTTCAGGATGAACAGGAAATTCATGTAAAAAGAGCATCAGCAGATTCCAAATTTGCAACACTGCAGCCACCACCATCTCTTCCAATCAATCTTGGTGAAAAGGACTTAACCATACCAGCCAGACCTACTGAAGTCACTGACAGACAAGTTGGATCAAGTTCCTTGCAAGTTTTTACTATTGCATCACTTCAGCAGTATACAAATAGTTTTTCTCAAGAAAATCATATTGGTGAAGGCACACTAGGTGTCCTATATCGGGCTGAGCTCCCTGATGGAAAGGTACAATTTTTAGATCCTATATTTTCAATGACGCTCCAGTTTGAAATGCCTTTATCGGCTAGTATTTTGGTGTTCTATCGTTATACTTCCTTCTCAAACCTGGCCTTGACCTGAGCATTTTCCTTAGTAATTGATCATCTTTGCTTCTGGCTATTTTATTGTCGTCTATTTGAGGTGATTTTGGTAAGTAGATATTTTATATTTGTTCATGTTTTTCTGTTCCCTTTGTTGCATTTGGACAGCATCATTTTCAATATACTAATCAGCAAACAAAATTATGAGCTAGTGTGCCAGAATATGATATTTAGCCCTCAAAATGTAGGAATAGGCACATGGCAAATGATCCATGATGCCCTATTCCCCTTCCTCTCATCCTCTCGGGCTCACATGTACATTAATTGCCTTAGGGCCCATTTGGTACAAGGAATTGGTTTTGATGGATATGAAGGAAATGGAAATGAGGTTTAAAAAGTATGTTGGTGTCTTAGAAATGAGACCTAATTTTTATATAAAAACACCAAAATGCCTTAAAATTAAAAAAAAAAAAACATCCTCAATTTTTCAATCTGAAACAACTCATCACCATTGAAGCTCTAGACCTCCTTCCTCTCCAACCAGATCTCTTCTTCCTCCCCTTCAAACAGGTCTGCAACTCGCTAGTTTGTAGTCAAGCATACTGAAATCGGTTTACAGCTCAATGGCAAGATGTGGGCTTCCTGTCTCTTCATCATCTTCTTTCCTTGAACAGGTCTACAAATTGGCGGTTGTGATCTTTGAAAGAGGATTTGTGAACAGTCCTCAGTTCTTGTTGCTGGTGATAGTGAGGGAGGTTGAAGGTTGCAATGAGGAAAAAGCCAAAGAGGATGGTGATGATCCTTAGATCTTGCCATCACAGGCTTGTTGGTGTCACATCCTCATTGTTGCCAGAGATCTCACTGTTATGAAGCACCAGTTATTGGAGGTCACTGTCAGGTTGAGGTGAATGATGAATTCCATGGGACTGTTCTGAGGTGTTTGCTGAAGGTTGGGGCTGAGGTTTTAATTGGAGAAGGTGAAGATGAAAAATGAGGGGCAAAAAGAGAGTTCCATGGTCTGTATGATGGAAATCATATCATTTGATTTTGATAGAAATGATTTCGACACGGAAGCCAGTTCCTTGATCCATTAAATCTACCAACCATATTTAAATCATGGAATTTAATTCCATTTCCATGAGGTCAATTCCATCATATCAAATGGGGAATTATTAATTTGTGCAGTCTATAAAAGTGAAAGCTTTATGATTTTTTTTTTTTCAAGCCGTTAGATGAGCATTTTTCCTTGCTTGCTTGACATAACTAGCTCCATGTCTTCCAAATGATAATTGCAGCAACTGACAGTGAAGAAACTGGATGCTACTGCTTCTATAGGACGTGAACAGTTTCTTCAATTGGTGACCACTATTTCCAAAATTGAGCATGCTAATATTGTGAAGCTTTTGGGCTACTGTGCTGAGAATGGGCAACAACTTCTTGTATATGATTATTTCAGCGATGGAACTCTTCATGATGCACTGCATGAAGATGATGAACTCCATGCAAAACTGTCATGGAATGCACGCATTCAGGTGGCACTTGGAGCTGCAAGAGCTCTAGAGTGAGTTTAGCAACCTTCTTTCCAAACGTTTGTGCCAATTTCTATTAGCTACTGGAACTTCATAAAGCACGTCTTACCTTGGAAGTTTGAAATGTGTCTTTTGCATCTCTTTCATTACTGACCAGGGCCTAATGACAATATTTAAATTTGTGTTTTGCAATGAAAATTAGGTTCTCAATCCATATATCGTACTCATGTTTCAGGTTCAGCGTTAGGCTGGGGCATTTATGATTTTCCTGACGGCCTTGAATTTGATAAACTTCCTTTTTTCATTAGGTATCTGCATGAGAACTTCCAGCCACCTATTGTGCATCAAAGCTTAAAATCAGCTAATATTCTATTGAATACTGAGCTTGAAGTATGTGTGTCTGATTGTGGATTTGGTCTTTTAGTATCTTCTGGATCTGCTGGTCAGGTATGGGTTTAGCTTTCTCATAATTGTAAAATTTTCAAATGATTTATAGTCTGGGTTTGTGAACTAAATATATAGTGAATGGATGCTTCTCAATGTTGTTTGACACTTTAGGGGTTTTTGGACATGATGGAAATGACATGGTAGTGCAAAATCACGGGATCAATTTTTATTTTTCATATTGTCTTTTTTGTTTTTTTTTTCTGGTCTAACTGTGAAATAACTGTTATAAGAATTAATAGGATGTTATTCTGCACATTGGATTCCACAGATTTTTTTTTTGACCAAACAGGATTCCCTTTTGTATTTGTATTTTCCTTTTTGAGTGTATATATGCTTTCAGATGTGCTCAAAGAATCGAGTCCACTGCATTTTATCCTAAATTTATTCCCTTTTCTATGGTCCTTAAAACTTTCCTTCTCTAGATGCATTAATTTTGCCAATGAGTTGGTTAATAATAATGTCAGAGAAAAACTTTTGGCCTTTTTTTTTTTTCCGATGGAAACTTTTGGCCTTAATTTAATACTGTTTATACATTACTGTTTATTCAGAATAAGCTACCAAATACCCTCCAATCCGTAGTATAGTATAAGAGCTAGTTGAGTTTTTCTTTTCTTTTTTTTTTTGGAGATAAGAAGCTAAACAAGTTAAATAAAATTATTTATCATTCTTCCCCAAACTAATTTTCCTGATTGATATATAATATAACGTTACACAACATGTGTTATGATCAATTAATAATTAATTTATTTAGATTCTTTAATCTCTTAAAAAACTTAAAAAAAAAATGGCTCTTGTATTAAAGACACAAGGAGTAATTTGCAAAAGCTGCCTATTACTGCTATGTGTAAATGACAAGATACGATAGGCTGACTGTTCCTCTACTGTTAAATTCTGGTTAACAATGATGCATCTACCCTCAGTTGTCAGGATGCCTCACAGCAGAAGGTTATGGTGCGCGAGAACTTGAGTCAGGGAGTTATACAAAGCAAAGTGATGTGTTTAGTTTTGGAGTTGTAATGCTAGAACTCCTCACTGGACGAAAATCCTGTGACAGGTTAGTTGTCAGCTGATATATACCTGTCTTATACAGTAATAATACCAGCTACACGGAATTTATACTTGGCTTCTCGGAAATATGACTCAAGTAGCATGCCATACCTATTGATTTAGGTCACGATCTCGTGGTGAGCAATTTCTGGTCAGATGGGCAGTTCCTCAACTGCATGACATTGATGCTTTAACAAAAATGGTTGACCCCTCCTTAAATGGAACTTGTTCTATGAAGTCCTTGTCACGTTTTGCAGACATCATTTCTTCGTGTTTGCAGGTAATTTTCTACCTTGCTCTTCTCTTCCATTTAGAAAAGGAATAAAAAAGCTAGGATCCTTTCTTAGAAAGGTGATGTTGGCATTCTATGTTCTCTTGATTGAACTATATATGGTACTAGCATTGTCATTTATCATATTCTCGAAAATCCTTTCTTGTCTTTGAACGAATGACCCAAGTCCACATACTTTGTGCCCAAATACACAAGTACATAACAATTGGTTGGTCTAATGGTGCATTTCCGTTTCAACAATGTGATTGTTAATAGTATGCTCTAATACAATTTTCACTATACTCTCACGATACTTGTAGTTTGGGTATATTCATACATCAATTGTCACTCCTACTGACCTTTCATGGAATATGATTACTATCAAGACCAGTTGTAGTTAAAAATCGCTGGAAATCTGCCTCTTTGACTTCATAAATATTATATGCTCTGTTGCTAGGCTAAGTTTTGTTGCGCTGTTATATTTACAGTCAGTAAATATTGGAAATGGTTGTTGGCATGCTCCTAACTCTTTTCCCTTTTTAGCTGGGGGACAAAGTTGGCTTTAATAAAAAAACTACGATGGAGAAACTGCAATGCCTTTTTGCTAAAAAATTTACTTTCCTTTCCAATAGTCTAAAGCCTTTTCAAATGTTCTATTCCACAGCGTGAACCAGAGTTCCGACCAGCAATGGCGGAAGTTGTGCTGGATCTCCTACGAATGATCTAGAGGGACATGTAGAGTTATCTATGAGATGAAGAACCCTCTCAGCTAAATGAACTGAAGACAATTTTATTCTCAACCTTTTTGTTTGGTTTTGCTTGTTGATGTGTAAAGTATATTAGGAAATGAACGCAGCTAGAGAAATGATCTAGAAGGACGTTTAGCCATGAATTCAATTAGATGATGTACACTTGCAGTTAGGAAATTAACTGCAGACATGCTTTGATTCCCAACTGCCTGTGATTTTTGCTTATTCTAGTGTTTTTTGGGAATTTTTATACTTATGTGTGGAAACTGTAATATTTTCTTTTATTCTTTTTTTTTTTAAAAAAAAGTATTCTTTGTAGTCATGATCTTAGTTACTTCTAGTCACTCTCACCACAATGTATTCATCTATTGGTTTTGTCATTTGCATCATATCTTAATTTACATCATATCATGAGAAGGATATTTAACCCATCTCTTTGGAAGCCATGATTATTACGCCACAAGGCTAAGAAAATGGAACAAGAGTTATGGGATAATTAGGGATTATGGGTCACGATATCAAATTGGACATTTTAATCTTTTTAGCGAAAATTGCAAAACACATTCTTCCCTTGCGACCTTTCTGTCATTTGAAATTTTAACAAATATTTTTGGGTTTTCAAATTTAATGTGTTATTTAAGTGGAATTTTCCCTTTAATGTATTTCTACTTTATTTTGTGTGTGTGTGTGTGTGTTTTTTTTAAAATTTTTTTAATGATATTTGGATATATTTGCAGCAGTTATTGATAAATTTCCGTAAAAGAAATTATATGAAATAAATGATAAAAATGGGTTATTTGTCCTTTGCTTTTATACCTTGTCTTGATTGAATTACTACATGGAAACGGAATGTATCTATTTTGTTTTGTAAGGCATATAATTTTTAAGGATTTTTGTGTTGATATTTGGATATATTTGTAGAACATTAATAAATTTCAATAAATGAAATTACATAAGATAAATAATGAAAATGGGTTATTTGTCATTTGTTTTATAATTTCTCTTTATTGGTTTAATCTATGCAAATGAAAGTTATCTTTTGTTTTGATTTTACGAAATTCCAAAGGAATTTATAGGCTAAGGCAAAAGGCAATGATACTACTACGAGTTGATGGTAGACCTAGAGCAATGCCTAGTTTGTTCATATAAATGAAGGCCCAAAAATTCATAATAAATCATTCATAAATAGAAAAACTACCTAAACACCAATAGGGATTGGATCTAGCGGAAGAAACTAGTCAAGTATGTTAGCGCAAGCTTATCTCCTATGAAGGGGATGAATTGAGTTATAATATTAAAATTTAAAACCTTAAACACAATAAATATTAAGGAGAAAGTTGGAAAGATATCATCATATACCAAATATTTATATTGGTTTGATCCAACCACTTGACCTGCATCCGGTCTTCAGAAGCCTTCTAAGAGTTCTACTATAATCTAATCCTAAGAACTCTTGGTACTTTGTACAATTCAGGACTGACAGTCACTCAAGAATTTTACTCCCTTTACAACTTCCAATCATACAACCCTAATACAAGATCCCGCTCTCCTAAGAGACACTGTTTAATTCAATATCTCAAATAAACTCTCATGGAGTGAATGATATAGGCACTGAAACTCACAATTCTAATTCATAAGACTAGAAGATAATTTGAACCTTTTCACAAGCGGATTAAGCTTTGAAGAAATGTGTTTTTTTGAAAGCTAGCAGTTAGTCCTTTTTATAGTTGATGGAAATATAGTCGTTAGCTTTAAATTCAAAACATTAGGTAATTCATTATGCACGTCGCTGAAGATTAGGACCTTATCTCTTGCTTCTAGTCGTTGCCGAGAATCTACAAATTGGTTTCCTTCTATTTTGAATATGATAATTTGCAAAACAACTTTCTCCAAGTATATGGTTGAAACATAGGGCAAAATGTATGGAATTAACTATTGAAACAAAATATCTTCCTGATTCTCAGCTCAGGGTATCGTGAGTTTCTCGCATTTATTCAAATAAGTTTGTCAAGTTCAAATTTACTCGTATAAGCTATTAGCTTATTTGAACACAAATGCACTAAGATCTTTTCCAAAATCTTTGTTAACTTACTCAAATAATCTGAAGTCTTACTCGGATACGCTGTCAAGTTCACATTTACTCAGATAAGCTATTGGCTTATTTGAACACAAATGTACTGAGATTTGTTTCAAAATCTTTGTTAACTTACTCAAATAGCCTGAAATCTTACTAGAGTAATAACTTACTCGAATAAGCTTTCAACTTATTGGAATAGTTTTCAACACAAGATATTCAAACTGAAGTGCAATCATACACAAATAACCAATATCCTTACTAATAAGTCCCTATTTTATTACATATTTTCATATCTATTTATTGAATTTATCATAGTTATTATGCTTAAATGTTATTATTATAATTCTTTTGGATTAGAAGGTATTGCACAAAATAGTTTCTAAAAAGGGTAAATTTGTCATTTTTATCTCTCTATACTAAATTAATTAGCAAGTAGGTATTTTTTTGTTGTGTTTATTGCAAGAAAATTGAGGAATTAAATTCAAGGAGACAGTCACCCCCAAAAAGGAAAAGGGTGGAAATTTGTATAGGTTAAAGGATCCATAGAAAATAAGATCTTAAATGTGTTTTTAGGCTAAATTACAGTAAGATTAGGACCCATATATTTTAATCTATGACTTATACTTCTTAAATGAACCTTATGACCACCACTTAAGCGCAAATGCATGTTTTCTATGACCAATGAAGAGCAAAAAAGTAGTCAACTACAATTAATGAAGGATAAAAATGTGATTTCGCAATGTTTCCTCTTTTCCAAGTCTTAAGAAGGTGGAATATCATTAATGAGGGGCATGAAGGTCATTTAACATGGTTTCTTCTTCTCTAAGAAGTCACATGTTGCCACCTAAGGAAGATGAAAATCAAGCCTTGTACTACAAGTTTCCACATGTCATCATAAGAATTAATTAGAGATAATTCTAAAAATATAAAATATATTATCGAATCTCAATACTCATGATGCCATTTGAACATATGCCTAAAAGGATATATTTGATTATAATTTACAAAAGGGATCTAATATAAAATATTATATTTTGTTATCCCTTTAAAAATTAAATAAAATCATTTCCTCAAATATATTCAAAGAAAAACACAAGTGAAATTATCTCTTCAAATATCAAGGGCTAAATAATCATTTTTCCAATATCTTTTTGAAGATTTTTGATTACCTAAGCATCCTTTGTCCAAAACTCAAATTCAAATACGGGAACGCTATAAAAAGAACCCCATTGATTTGGCCGATCAGTCAACTTTGTGTGAAGATCCCAGTCACAACAACTCATGACAACTTCTAGAGTTGACTCTAGAATCATCCAAAACAAACCTCACTAGTTGGTGAGCTGAGAGAGAGATATGGTGAAGGTGTGGGGGGGAGAGAGAGAGCGATCGTGGTGGTGGCTGGGTTAGGGATGGTGATGGCATGAGATGGAGATAAAGGGATCTGGAGAAAGGTGGAGAATATGAGGATGATGAAGGTGAAAAATCGAGAGAGATAGGTATGGTGGAGAGGAAAAAAATTGATGATAATGGGTGATGGTGATGATGTGAGAACTAGGGTTTGGTTCGGATGGAAATTGATGTAAGGAGAGAAATTACAAAGATGGAAGGGAAATTTGAATTTGGAAATGAATGTGGTCCTATTAATGAACCAAATGTAGAGGGGTATATTGGGAATAAAGGAAAAAATACGATGGACAAAGGAGGAAAGAACCTTGTTCTAATTAAAATATAAATTTTTTTAACATTATTTTTTTATTAATTTTTAATATATATATTTTTTATTATTATTACTTTTTTATATATAAATATTATTATATATACATTTTTGAATTTTTTATACACATGCACACACACACACCTACACAAAAAACATATATATGTATTATATATACGTATGTGTATATATATTTTTTCTTTCATAATTTTTTTTATATAATATTAACCAAAACACCTGGCTTCATGCTGAAGCAAATTGCACAAAAGCAACCCAAAATGGTAGGCTTTAGCCAACACTAAAGTGTGCTGAAGCTTATCAAACAAAAGCAACAAATGGCAATAGGTTGTAGCCAACTTTAAAAATGTGCTAAAGCCTGTCACATAAAAGTAAAAATCAATCCACTGGCTTCAGCTAACACCATGGTGGTTGAAGCTAAGTTTTTGACAGATTTATTGATAGCAACTAAGACAACACGAACATCCTAAATACTCATACCCAACCATCAAACATGTATCTAACACATTCAAATTCCCCAAACCACTTCTCATACTCAAAGTCCACATAAAACCACATTTTTTCATGTTGAACATAAAAATATCCCCAAAAATTATTAGCACTATGACAAATTTAACATCGACAACACAATCCCTATAGGGAATTTCAGTCATCATGCCAACAAACTCCAACTTATCCATTGTTAGAGCAAGCTTCACACCCAAGAGGGGGTGAATTGGGTGTTATAAAATTTTCTTCGAAACACAAGACACAAGCATATATACTGGTTCGGTCAAAACTCACAACCTATGTCTAGTTCTCAGTCCACACTGAGTTCTACTAATCCCCAATATTTCAACGGGCTCTTGGCGCCATAATACAAACTCGATTGACACTTTTAGAGACTACTCTCCTTTACAAGTTACAATCCAAGTCCCACTTAAAGTATCCCAACTTTGAGCTACTCATAAATGATTGTGAAATATAAAATACTCTCTCAATAGAGTTGAATAATAAACACTAAAGAACAATCAATAGAATTAAAGACAGAATTGAATGCAACACACTTAGAAAATTATCACCCTCGACATTGGTTGTTACCGTCATTAATATTCAAGCATTTATATTGTCTGAGGAATTGATGTTCGTTGCTGTTCGATTTATAGCTTTTGTCATCTCATCATTCCTCTAGGTAGTTTCCGTTGAAACATAAAGAATTTCCCTTATGAGTCATAAATATAGCCGTTGAGATTGAAGAAGGTTAGTAGGTGAGGATTTAGCAAATTTGGTAAAAACATTTAATGCCTTTGACACAGTCACCATACTGGTTGATTTGTGCTTGAGAATCCTTGAAATGATTCATAACCTATTCTTAAACATAATATAGATCATTTCCAAACATTAGAAATAAGTGGGTATCAATATGATGGAATCTTGAATGATTAAGAAGTTTATACTACGATGCTCTGTTTTCTGGAAAATTTGGTATTTGAAATTCCCTTGAGGTTCTTGGTCATCCTTAAGGCAATCCTTTAGAAATCAGTAGTCTTGAGGATTTAGTTAAAAATTAACACATGAACTTTTATCAAAATGAGTCCTTGAGGATTTTACAAATTGAGATTACATTGAGGATGGAAATTACCCTGAGGATTCAAACACATTGACTAACACCATTGAGGAACAAATATTTACTCAGTTACTTTTTGAAAAACATAGCACATAGTATGCTTGTACCCTTTAGGTTAAAATCAATCCTTGAGATCTCAGGTTTTTGACAAAAAGTAATTCAGAGCATATGCAAATGATTTAGTTTAAAAATACTTATCACGCTCGAGGTCAATGAGTAACCTCGAGGCTCCATTGATATTGGTCTACTTGCAAGGTTTGAAATAGACATCCAGGTTTTGAAATTGCCTTACAAGGTTGCCACAATTTATCCTACCCCGAGGCTAGAGACCACCCTCGAGGCTCCTCTAGTTTTTCAAGACAACAAGGTTTCATTGCAGCCTTACTCCAACAGCAAGGTTGTGTCCTAACCTTGCCGTTGTGGGAGGGACCCGTATCCTCAAGGCTAACACTCACCCTCAAGGGTGGAGTCATACCCTGCCAAAGGCAAGGTTCTGGTCCAGCCTTATTGCGACAACAAGGTTTCTCACTACCCTTGCTATTGTGACACAAGTTCACTTTCCTTGAGGCTACCCTTCACCCTTAAGGGTAGAGTCACATCTTGCCAACTGCAAGGTTTGGGTCCAGCCTTGCACCCATTGCAAGGTTGGAGCCAAACCTGAATATTGTGGTAGAGAGCCCATATCCTTGAGGCTGGACCTCACCCTCGAGGCTGTGACTCCTTCTTGCCAGCTTGTAAGGTTTTGGTCTAGCCTTGCACCTACTGCAATGTTAAAACCAAACATGGCTGTTGTGACAGAGAGCTCGTATCCTTGAGGCTAGACCTCACCTTCGAGGCTATGGCTCCTTCTTGCTAGCTTGCAAGGTTTTAAGCAAAACCTTGTTGTTATGGCAAGGCTGGCTATCCTCGAGGATGGCAAACCGGAAACTCTTCTGATTGAGTTCAAAAACACTTTCTTTCTTTTCTACTAAATGGATATTACTCAAGTACACTTACTTAAGTAATTTCCCTTTAGTTTAACATAGTTTAAACACTTTTCAAATCCTTCTAAGTTTAGTTATCATCAAAACATAGGATCTAACA
>JBAGKO010000001.1:9409143-9424683 GCA_037177275.1 Acacia concinna | reverse complement strand
AAGAGACAACTTAACAAACAACAAAATTTAAGGATATACCGGTTGGATTTATATACTCTATCTTATTACGGTTTTTCGACATCTTCGGTACGTAAGCCATTTCTTTTATGATTATCTTATAAATATATTACTCCCATCATCTATTATGATAGGATGAACGACACTCGCCCATATAGATTTACAAGGTTAATATGCATCCAGCATTCTGAAATATTTTCTCTTGAGTACCTAATATCCTAAAGTATTTTTTAGTGCGTCCAGCATCTTGAAGTTTTTTTTTATGTGTGTTTAGCACCCTAAATTTTTTTTAAGTGTATCCAACCCCGTAAAATATTTTTTGGCGCATCCAAAACCATGGTATAAAAAATACTTTAATGTACTAATACACTTAAAATATTACTTCAGAGTGCTAGGCACACCATAAAATAATTTATGATACTGGATGCCTCTGATAAAATTCTTCAGGGTGCTGGATGGTTAGATTACAACTTTAGTGTTATCTATGTACTAGTGGAGTTTATCAATAAGCAGCTTTGCCATTATTTATTTGTTCCTGGCGGTTGGGGGGCCCAATAACTATGGGCAGGGAGGGTTTGTGTTAGTTAAGGACATTTTCAAAAATATATACTAAACTTATTTACAATATGGTATATCCGATTACTTTAAGTGATTTTAATGAATTTTTTATATAGGAGCATTTTGAATTGTTGAGTAGGATTCTAATGGTGATTTTATCTTTTAGAATTTGATCATTCTCCTCCTGAATGAGACTGTTTTAACAACTTTAATTAGTTGATTATAAATGCCAGGAGAGGCATAGTAAAGTGATTCATGATATTAGAAAGCCTCAATTGTACCATTTTAACAAGACTTTATAAGTTGCAAATGAGGTTATAAGAACCGTGGAATGAATCGAACAAGTAATAAAAAAAAATATTTGTGTTCAATTAAATTCACCGAATATTTATTTATCGTCTTATTTACTAAAGATACAAGCCCTCTAACAACTGTATTTCTTTAACACATTTTTTTTTTTCGCAATCAATCCACTAATTCCAACTAATGTAACTAATTCTTTCTTTTTCCTTTTTTGCTCAAAACTAATGTAACTAATTCCACTCAACAGATTTAATGTGATTAAATATTTAAGGGTGGACCTAATTAACCTTATATATCTAGGAAACCTCTTGTTCTGACGGTTTTTGCCTTGAGACTGCAACTTAATTAAAATAGAACCGTCGAGTAATAGCTTGCAGACAAGAGAAGAAGTTTAGAGAAATACTCATTCCGTTCTTATTTATAAGATCTTGTTGACTTTTTTGGAGAATCCTAAAATAATCCTAAGAAAGCTAATTACATTACTTAATCATATCATACATCATATTTTATTACATTATATATTATTTCATAAGTCAAACAACATAATTTGAAGAAAAACGATAAATTTTAATATCTTAAAGTAATGTAATTAGTTTTCTTAAGATTTTCTTAGGATTCTCCAAAAAAGTTAATAGAGTCTTATAAATAGGAACAGAGGTAGTATCTCCTTTTGTTTAATAGAGAGAGTAAAAATCAGCCAGTGATAGATCAGCTCACAAGTTATTCTTACTGATTTAATCAGTTAATATTTAATATCAGATTAATCCTTTTGAGCTCTCGATTTAGAGGTCCTTCTTGATAATGATGATGTTATATTTTTCTCTAGTTTCACAGCATTATGGCTTCCCAGAAATGAAGCCAGAGCCATTAGAAAAGTGTGAGATGTAACATACCAAATTTTTATCACCAAATATCCCTTGTAAATGAAATAGATTAGATGGAATAAAATGGTGCATTTTGGTACAAGAAACATGGTCAAAGTATTTTCTGACCAATTTCTGGAATTCTAGCGGTAGCAGTCCCGTTATACATCACTTTAACCTAAGTTGATAATATCCAAAAATCATGAAATTTTCCAGCCTAAATGTAGACATGTCAAGCTTTAATTTGATATGTCAATTGCATGATTTGGTTGTATATGTTAAGATATATGAATTTTTGAAGTTTGCCTAGTGAAATTCGTCAGCTTCTGGAGCAATGTACAAACATGAATTTTCTGGGAAATTTCCGGTTCCAATTGAGCAAAGAAAGTATTTTTCCCTAAAACTAGACTCAATAAGGGACATTTAGGCTTTGTATTCAACTCAATTGGATATTTGTACAATTAGATATGAATTTTCAAAGTAGGATGAGAATGCTGTCCAGAAATCCAAATTTGCAAAAATGTAATGGCAAACTTGTAATTAGTGGCCAATCAAGGATAAAAAGGAAAATACTGTATAATAAAAATTGGAGAGTACTATTGAATTATTTGGAGGCTAATGACAGTCAATTTGGAATTTTCTGAGACAGTTGATATACTGACCCGGTAGAAAATTCATCACATTTTTCTCCAAATTAAAACCAACAAAATTGAACAGTGATTGATTCAATTCCAATGGGATTCTCATCAGATTTAAGAGATAAAAAGCAACCAATGGCATAAATGTTTTATCCCAAATTTTGAGGAATTAATTATATAATAATGTGATAAGGAAATTTTTTTAGATATTATTTACGCTATCAATATTAAAGAAAAGGACCAAACTAAAACCTAAAGTTATGGAAGGGTGAAATACCCATTATTCACAATTTTCCCCATTACCTTTACTAAAAAAAAAAACTGAACTCTCATTCCTCTCACCCCATTTCATTTCAGTCAACGAAGCAAGACAGAGGCAGAGAATAGAGAATTGCGAATCGCACATTGGAGAAGAGAATCAATCGGAGAAGCTCCTTCCCTCACATGCAACTCTAGAATCCGATTAAGGTGACTCTCTCAAATTCCTTTTCACCTTCGATTTCGGATTTTGAAGTTTGTGTTTGGTTGAAATGTTGGATTCTGGTTCGAGATTGTGTGTAATGGTTGCATGTGGTCTGTTTCCTATGGGTAATGGTTACCGAGAATGCATGTACAGAACCGAAGATGTATGTCTGGAAACGAAACTTAATGTGTCTGCTGGAAAACCGAGAATGTATCTATAAAACCGAAAATCTCTGTCTGAATCGAATAGGTCTGACTGAACCGAATGTGTGTGTGTTTGGAATCGAAAAATTCTCTGTTTGAAATCGGAAATGTCTATCTAGAACAGAGTAAAGGTTGCTGTAGTATTTAAAATTAGATTAAAGATGATATTTGAGATTGCATGGGTTATTTGTTTTTGTTCGGTAATGGTTGAACCCGAAGTGGTTTGATGGTCAGCTTAACTATTGTCTTTGTGTTGATATATGACTGAATCAATCCTGAAATATTTTATCACATATTGGATTTTATTATGACGTGGAATTTTATTCTGCCGGCAGAAGTGCCATGTATGACTATCACCTAATTATGCTGTCTTACTGGTACTAAATACAGAGTCTCAATGGTCATAGTAGTCCAGTCGAATCTGTGGCTTTTGATTCATCTGAAGGGTTAGTTCTTGCTGGAGCATCTGCTGGTGCGATAAAACTTTGGGATCTACAAGAGGCAAAGAGTTAGTTCAAATTAAATTGCTATAGTGATTTTGATTTTTGAGGGCAATGGACTGTACATTAGAGGAGACTCAGAACACTCATCCAAAAGAGTCTTGCTGGACATAAATTTAGATGACTATTTGATTTTAGAATTATGAACTACCCAATTTGCTTTGCAGGCTTGATGTTATAAGGGAATCTAGGAAAACTTTTATAATTTTGAACAACATGGGATTCTGATATTTTAAATCTTCAATATGTTCATGATTTTTTTACCATGGTACTTGAAGTATAGTGGTTCGCTCTCTCAATGGACACCAATCCAATTGCACTGCTGTTGAGTTCCACCCATTTGTTGAGTTTTTTGCATCTGGATCCATGGACACTAATCTCAGAATTTGGGATATCCGTAAAAAAGGATGCATTCACACATACAAGGGTCATAGCCAAGGCATCAGTACTATAAAATTCACTCCAGATGGCCGCTGGGTGGTTTCTGGTGGGTTTGATAATTTTGTAAAGGTAAGATACGGTTGGGTATAGTTTCTAACTTTTACAATTATTATATCAATGAGATTCTGATTTACCTAGACAATATAAAAGGTGTGGGATCTGACAGCCGGAAAGCTCTTGCATGACTTCAAGTTTCATGAAGGGCATATTAGGTCCATTGATTTTCATCCACTTGAGTTTCTTATGGCTACAGGTTAGTTAGCAACTAAAGTAATTCTGGAGAAGCTGAAAGTAGTAAATTTAATCATGTATACATTTGCATTATCCATATACTTTCTTCTTTTATGTCATAGTCCTATTACAGCTAAATTCTTCAAAAATTGTTGCTCAACTATATCTGTGAGTAGCTTTCAGACACTGGATTTCATTCATATAATTAATTCAATGGGAGATTATAGTTGGACTTTTACTTAAATTTACCATCACTTCCCTAGGTTCATTTGTCAATCAGACATGATGAGGAATTTTTAATGCGCTTCCTTGGTCGATATGTGTTTGAGTTTAACATAATTTATTTTGTTGTGATTTCATCTAACTCATAAGTACCTTTCAATATAGGGTTGATTAACCCAAATGTCACCTGAAAGTAATGAACTTTGAACTATAATTTGAGAAATTTTGCGCTGATCAGCTCTGCTGAATTTTGATTTTCTTTGACTTCTCTTTCTTTTGTAGTTCTTTCCTCATTTCTATATACTTCACTGTTTGTTAATGATATTTTATCTTCTTTAGTTGCATTTTACAGTGATGGATCACAAACTGCAGCCATTCTCTTAATTCTTTGATGATAAATGGGCAATAAACCATGAAATCTTTAAGCCTTCACATGAAACTTTGATATATATCGACATTGATCAATATATGATTGCACAGAAGGACTTTTGAACTGACTGCTCTGCCATGTTGTTTTGCAGGTTCAGCAGACAGAACCGTCAAATTCTGGGATCTAGAAACATTTAAACTAATTGGATCTGCTAGATGTGAGGTATTTAAAGTATCTGAATGTTATTTCTTCTGTCCAAAAATAATCACCTATGTTCGTTTATGTCATAATTTGTGCTTGCGTACCTGCTTTTGTGCATTTGGTTTTCAGCCACAATGCCCTTAGGCTAGTTTAAACCATTACTAACTTTCATGGAGACCTTTTTTGTCTTCACACTTTCCTGTTATCCTCACAATGTTGTTAGTTGACTTTCATTTTTTGCTGAAAATTTCTAGAGTATGATATACTGTGCTTGTGATAAATTTACCCTGTGGTGTAGTGCACAGCCATACAAGTTGTAGTGTAGTGAACAAACTTTTCATATTGGGCTTGTGCTTTATCTAATGTAAGCCTGTACATTTACTCCCAAAATCACCTGTAACGCCACATGAAGATGTATATAAAATATTAAACTTATACAGTACAAATATGTGCCTTTTAATTAACACTCCTCTACTTTTTATTAGGCTGCAGGGGTATGCTCCATAGCTTTTCATCCTGATGGAAGAACCCTGTTTGCTGGACTTGAGGATGGTTTAAAGGTACAAATCATTGCAATAATGGTGATACATGAAAATGCAGCACCTGGAACAGGATGAAAAACTCATACGTTCATATGTTTTAGGTTTATTCTTGGGAGCCCATTATATGTCATGATGTCGTTGATATGGGGTGGACAGCACTTGGTGACATCTGCATTCATGACGAGAAACTTTTGGGTTGTTCATACTACCACAGTACCATCGGGATTTGGGTAGCAGATATATCAGTAGGATCTTCTATCATTTAAATCAGTTCTTCCCTGTTTATTTTGCAAACTATAACGTCTTTCATTTGCCCAGAAGAGATTATACATACGTGTGTGTGGTGTATATGTATAGATATTGTCTGTCTATAATACTATCTGTGGATTTGTTTAACCACTTTGTTCCAAGTGTGATGCCAGTTTTTTTGCACTGCACAAGCTCATACTTAGTGTGGGTATATCTGTATGTTATTTAGGTGTAGCTTGATTACTTTGCTTTCATCTAGTTTGTGAAAAACACTAAATAAATGTTACAATGCACATGGTTCTCATTCACCTTCCTTTTGCTCTGTTTGCTACTAACGAGTGTCATATATATGTCTATAAGCTTATTCAACCGTATAAAGGTGGCATGGAACCCAACAAGAAAGAAGGCATGGAGCAAAATTTCAGTCATGAGGGAAGCCAACTGGAGAATGTTGAGGCTGGTTTGGGTCCGACTTCTGGAATGCACAGTATGTCTTCTGACAGTGTGTCAAGAGAGATAAAGAATATATACGTAGACTGTAAGTTGATCTCTTGTAACTCGTAGTTGAAACTGTTCGTCCCTTTTAATTGTTTCCATTTGTACTCTTCTATTTTCCTTGTGGTCATTTTGTTTGTTCACTTGTTGACAGCTACTGATTATATATTTTTAAGCTGTAGCTTTATGGAACGAGTGATTCTCATTTTTGTGGTTTGAAACTTATCTGAAAAAGAAAAGGAAAAAAATACTTATAGGGCATATTGTAGGTATAGAAAAATAAATCTCATTGGTCAGTTTTATCTTACATTGCTGCGTACTATAGCAGATCATCGTCTGCGCAACTATTGTCCTACCTAGTAGTTTTAGTTCCTTAATTTTCTGCTAAATTTCAGTACTAAAGCTTTTTTGCTATCTTGTATAAGTTTTTAGCTTTTTATAACTGAGGTAATACTGCATTTGATGATGGTGAACTTGATATATCCTGCATAAATTGACCTATATGTGATTTCACTTTTTTATGTGGTTTAGCTTGAATCTGTATATAGCCTGTATCATCAGAATATTATATGGTTCTTTTATTGATTAGGTTCATATTAAATGTTGCATTATAAGGAATCATGAAATAATTCAGCTTGCAAAATAGAAGTGTGTCTTATAGTGATTTTGAACAAATTAATAGATAAAATGCAGTTATTGTATCATCGAACATTAAACTGATTGTTGAAAATTTTAGTTTTGCATGGGAGCATGCAAAATTTTTTTACGTGATAAATAATGTAGTTTATTCTGTTTGCAATTTATTTACAGATTCTGTTTCTTTCTTAGATCATGTTTCTTATGAGAGTTCTATTTTCTCCCATTTAAAGTGTCGGATATTAAATTTGCAGGCATGCATGAATGCACTGAACTCCTTGATATGGATAACTTGGATTACGATTATGTTTTTTTCCTCCCACTTGTTTGTTATTCTATTTCTTGTTTCTTACCCAGATTATGTATCTAATTATGCTCTCTTTCTTTCCATGACAACAAAAAAGCCTCTGGGAGTAAACCTGTTACTTTACAGAGATCTGGGTCTTACAATCTTCCAAAAGTAGATCTACCTGAGGATTCGAAGGAAATTTGTAATCTGGTAACACTGAAACAGAACCCTGCGACAGTTCATACAAAATCAAATGGAGAAGCTCTCAAAAAATCTTTTCTTTTGCCGAATGTTGTGCCCCAGGACACTGCTGATGGTAAATATTCACCAAAGCCTGGAAGAGAAACTATCACTTTTTCAAGAACAAAACCTGGAATGTTACTCAAGCCAGCTCATGCAAGAAGAGCATCCACTGGCAGATTTGATGTTGATAGATTTTCAGTCGATATTGATTCTGGAGCTTTTGGTAATACGGGAAGTGAATTGGATGATGTAAAGGATCCTTACTTTCAAACGAAGCTAGGGTCTGAGAATGAAGTGAGAGAATCTTGTGAAGATAAATATCCTATCAAGAGTATTCCAAATAAGTACAAAAGGACGTCACCTCCAAACAGACTCTATGGTCAAGAAAAATGTAAGTTCCTGTTCTTAGTGAGTGTTAAATCACAGAGCAGGCAAATGCAAGTCATTGTTAATTTTCTGTCTTGAATCTCCTAGTTTATCCCATTATGTTCACAATAACTTCCCCTGATTGCACTTACTTCCTCTCTCTCACTCACTCACTGTCTCACTATTTCACATGCGCCTAAAAAATTACCTTTATTTTACACTTTCAGCTGATGTTACCTAAAGTATTTAACTTCTCATTGATTCCGTAATTGGTTGCCACTTTGATCCTATTTCTTATTTTAGTTCTTGCAGCCATGTCGCCGTTTTGGAACAAGCTTAAGTTCTTGTGTCTTTCTTCTTTTAAGTCATTCATTGTTTACCTAACTATTTAAGGAGCTATTCGGTAGCCTGAAAATATACGGAAGGAAAAGCAAAATGGTCTATTTTCCCTCACTATGACCATTTGGTAGCCAGACTCATTTTTTCAAAAGAAGCATATTTTCCAGTGTATGTGGGAGCTGCTCCTCCAGTAGGCAAGGGAACAGATCTTCCTGTGAAGGAAAATTTTTTGAAATGACCAAAACTGTCCTCTACTTTCTTCATCTCCCTTATTCTCCAGACCCTCTGCGTGCTTCAACCTATCAGATGCTCTAATTTCTTAGTCTTTGTTGAATCCCACTGGTTCATCAACATCAGTGATGGTGTTGTTTGTTCTTCATTCAATAGATCTACTTCCTACCCCAACGGCGGAGGTCAACCATGCAACCTCTACCTACATCCTTGTTTCTCTTCAGCCTAAGTGAATCTGTCGAAGATTCCTTTTCTATGGAATTTTTTTGGGGAAAAAAATTAATTTTGATTTTTTTTTTTTTTTTGTGTTGAAATGTGAATCTGAATTTTCTTTGGCTGAAAATGTTGATAAGATGACTGTGGATCTAAAAATTTCTTATTGGAAGAATTTACCAACGGTGAGGGATGAAGATGAGGGAAGAAGCTTTCTTTTCCCTCTCACACATTAAGATCATTTAGGGTATTTTGTATGATATATTTTTATTTTTCTTTTTTTTTTAATTCATCATTTCCCTTTTCCTTTTGCACACCAAACATGCACTGGGCTGGAATTTTTTTCTTCCCTTACTTTCCGTCAAAATTAATTCTTCCTACCAAATGGGCCCTAACTTCTCATTGATTAAATGAGCTGAGGAGGCACTCATAATCCTGCAAAGATGCCACGCATCCTTTGTTAATTATTCATGATTTTATTTGTGCACTTTTGAGTGGTTTTCTCAACATATTTCAGGTGTGGAATTCTCCCCTTGCAATGAGGAGATTAGCCATGTTAAATATGTCAATGGAGGTTTGCCATCCCCAATGTCTGTAGTTTGTAGTGTGTAATAAGCCCACTGAAATCTTATTTAGATTTTAGTTCTGGCAGGTGCTGTTGTACGAGGAAGGACCCATTCTCTGGTTGAGAGGTTTGAAAGAAGGGAAAAGGTTCGCACGAATGAAGATCAATCAAATTCAAACCCTGCCATTATATGTGAAAAGATGGGAAGAGTTCACATCAACGAAGATCACACTAATGCATCCCTTACCAGTGTTAGAAGGGCGAGAACAAGGTCAAATCGATGAAGGTCGAAGTGATACTCCCCACGTGTCTTCTGTGATGTCTGAAACTAATGAAACCCCCACTATTATGGTAAACTTTCTCTACAGTGAAGGAGCTTTACATAATTTTAGTTGATGGTTATCTTTTACAGCATAAAGTAGCGAACAATGAATTATCTTATGCCATGATAGAATGTAATAGTCCAAACAAGTTGGTGTGACACTCCAATTTTTAGATATTTCACGTGGATTAGTTGGACTCAGTCAAGTTTATCCTGCTGTGATTTTCAGAAAGTTGAGCCTCAAGTTACTGGAAGGGATGTAAACTCTGTAAATGAAGGGGAAATTATAGAAGGTCTTATGCAGACTCATGATGTAACTTTAAGTAGTCTTTGCTCACGCTTGACAAAATTACAGGTAACTATAGTAAGTAATTGATGTTAGTATCATTATTTTCCTATTTGGTCTCTCAAATTATTATGGAGGTTCTTGACATCCGCATTTATCTTGGCCCTGCAAATTATAATAGTGAGTGACAACATGTTAATTTGCAAAGTTGTTCCGTTTTGTGCGCTCCCAAGACTTCATTCTAGGGTTAGTTTAAGAAAGGATAAAAACTGAAAGCTGATTTAGAACTTGTCATTGAATTATAATGTCCATTTGCAGGTGGTGCGCCATTTTTGGGAACGGAGGGACTTTAAAGGTGCAATAAATGCTCTAAGAAAGCTGCCAGATCAATCTGTGGGTATTACTTGAGGCAGATTGTGTTTAATGTTCGCTTGTGATGGTCCTTTTGTTTTTTGTTTTCCCCCTTCTAAGTAGATATTGGCACTCCTTTGTGAAAGCATCTCTTTTGTGGATGCAGGTGCAAGCAGATGTGATCAGTGTTCTTGTGGAGAGGTTGGAGATTCTTACCTTAGATTTGTTTTCTTGTTTGCTTCCTGTGCTCACTGGCCTACTGGATAGCAAGACAGAAAGGTGATTTATCATAGATGTAGTTGCCATAAAAGTTGTTCTGGGAGTTGAAATATGTAGAACTTCTAGTCTCTAGTTTTTACCCCATTAGCCATGGCTTTCTTTTTTAGGCCTTAACATGGCAAGAGCATGAAATCTCGTGCATGTTTTTCCTGCCATTTCAGTAAAATTGACATGGTTTTGGTTGGCATTTACTATGTTCTGATTTTGCAGACATATAAAGTTGTCATTGGGTATTTTATTAAAGCTTGTAGCAGTCTTTGGCCCAACAATTCATGCTACCATTTCGGCCACTCCCTCTATTGGGGTTGATTTGCATGCTGAGGAAAGGTACTATGCATTGTTGTTTACATATACCTTTCAGTGGTCCATGTTATTTGTCAGTAAAACTGACATGATATGTCAAATCTTGAGGACAGACAGGAATGCTGCAATCAATGCTTTTTGCAGCTGCAAACGATTCAAAAGATTCTTCCAATACTAATGCGGTAATTATATAGACTTTGTTCTTCTGCAAATGCTTATATAGAAATAAACGCAGCAAAACTGGTGCTAATTCTTCCAACTCATGCATGTTTCCATTTAATGTTTTGAATGTGTCACATAACTCAAAATGTAACATCATATATTCTGAAAACAATGTGTTAGTAGCTTCTGTTCATATCGCAAAACCAATTTTCATAACAATTAGCGTTTATACAATTTCCTTGTTGGTGGTTTGGTATCCATGTGCCCAATTTTATCATCTATAAAGTATCAATCTCTCCATCTAGCTATCAAGATTTACCCGCTTTTGCTGCAGGCGAGGTGATTTACTGGCCAAGTCTGCCCGAGAGTTGAACCTAGTTCTCAAACAATCCTATTGAAGATACCATTGCCACATCAGCTAATTAGCTATATAGATAGCGCGCAGAGCATGCAAAGCCTACATGTTGGAATGTTGTGATTACATCCAACAATTTTGTCTTGGTGACATGTTCTACTTGCTATCAGCATCATCGACCTGATATGTGTATGTGGCAGAGCATTATAACAATGAGACTTTTGACATCTCTGAAGGTGTGAAAGTAGCAATATTGTGGCTTAATCTCGACTCAAGTCCAGGTTCATTTCGCTCACTTGAATTGGTTCCTGTCTTTTAATTTTTGTTGCATGTTCTTTTTATTTTGTACAGGAGGGGTTGGTTGGCCTAAAGACCACAGCCTAATTAATCCGTATGTATCGTTCAGTCCTGTCAATGTATAGTAGCGCAAATTTGTATGTGTATCTCATACTATCCAATAAAATGAATCAGCAGTTTTTATAGCTCAAAAGTGCTCAGGATTTTGGGTTTGGGATTTATTAAGCAGAGTGAAAATAGCATAGATCAAGGCAAACGAACAACTTGGTCGCTTGATGGATATTAGACAAATGTAAGAAATCACATTTTAGTATCTGACCAATAAAACTTAATTAAATTTAATTTGTATTATTGTCGTGCATTGAAGTCTGAGAATGTGTTGTGTTTAAAATGTAATAAATTGTCATAAATGATCTTTAGATGAAATTCAGAATTGGTGATAACAATTTTATAATTTGCGTAGTTTATTCATTTTCAAGCACGAGATTTAGAAACTACACCCATAGAAATTATAAATTAATCATGCATTGACTTATAAGATCAACACATTAACAAAACTTAAATGTAGAGTATCATCGTTTTCCTATGTGTAATCCTAACATGAGACCCCCTTAGAAAGCTTTATGTACAATGGCGTCTGAAGAGTATCTACAATGTGCGGTTGATGCATGATCAGGAATAAGGCCTCTCCAAGTGCCAACAACTTGTTCTAATGTTACATGTTAATGTTAATGTTGTCTCCTTATCCTCTTTTTTTAGAATTTTCCAACATTTTATTTGGACTCTTTTGTACTGTAAATTACAGAATCCTTGTTTAATAAATATCCATTTTGTCATTTTCCCAAAAAAATATATATATTTCCTTAATTTCGGCCTTTAAATTTTATGCATGCTTGTCCTACTTATTTCTAATAGACAAATTTTCTTTCTGGAAGTTCTTTGGGGACACTTGGTCTGTATAATCATAATCCCTCCTTTTCTTTGTTGATTACCAGCATGGAGTAATCAGCGGGGATTGGGTTTTGGGGAAGAAATAGCTCTTCATTAGGTGACCAACAAGATTCAAATCTCCGCTAGGAGAAGGTTGTCATCCTCATTTGCTCCAGTTTGGAAAAATTACTATCTTCATTTTTATATATAAAATAACTTTTTTTTAGGGATAGTATGTTTTTATTTATAAAAGAAATAGTAATCAATCTAAGATTTTTAGAATGTATTTTTATTTTATTAGTTCCCTTTATTAAGTATTTAGTGTCAATGAATTAATTAATTATTTGTCCATTTTCATTTTAAGTTTTATTTTTACATATTTATTCCTTTCAATAACTTTTTTCTATGTAATTTGATTATTTTTGTCTCTTGAAAAGTATTGTGCAAATAATGTTTTTGGCATGGATAATATTATGTTATATAAAAATATATTTTAGTATGTGTGTGTATTTAATGTTGGGTGTAAAGTAGGCAACAGAGACTTTAATATTGAGTGGGGAATGGACCACGCAGACCACAAATAAATTAATATATTGAGCGTTTTTACCAAATAAATTAGTGAAAAATGTTTGTGTGAACCTCAGTTGTGATTTGATCAATTTAAATAAAACATCTCAACTAATAGTTATTCTAATTGGCTACTTGTGTATTTTATATTTTTATTTTTCTTTAAATAAATAATTTCCTTAATTAAGATTTCACAAGTAATGAAAGTTTGAATCTTATAAAATGTTTTGATTTTATTAATATGCCAACTAATATGTAGGATGTGTCAAATCATCTCAAGTTGTTTTATTTTAATTAATCAGACCATAAATAATGTGGTAAACTATATTGTACAATAATTTCTCTAAATTAATCTACTAAGTATCAATGTATATATACAACCTCGATAATAGATTTTATAGCACATGAAGCTAAAAATTAATATAAGGACTGAGGACATTATGCTCTTCCAATAATTCTGTTTTAAACTCCAAAATTTATTGCCATGGCCATAGTAGGAAGGAAGAAATTTTAAAATTGTATAAAAAAGGAAGAAATTTTGAATTGTCATGCTGTGAAATCCTAATGTTAAATTAAACAAAGTATAAATAATTAAAGGGTGAAAGGGTGATTTTGCTCTAGAAGTATGCTCTAAGGGGCATGTCTTGGAAATTTCACATAGGGCAAAATTGCCCGAAAGTATACAAAATGGGCCAATTTCGCCCCTCCCCAACGGACGTTAGCCCTGACATCTGCCATGCAAGAGGAAGATCCATGTAGCAGTCCACTTTGGAACATATAGATTGCATGTCGAATTGATAGCTGACAACATATATTATTGGGTTTAGCTCTTGGGTTCCATTTGAGAAGGGTGCAGCGATCAGAAAGGTGGAACTGTGGAAGGGGGTGAGCGACGAAGCGTCGCAACTATAATGGCAGAGTCAAAGTCATCTTCTTCTGCAAATAGAGGCAGGAGTGTCGTTATCCTCAATTGAGTGAAGGAGCTGAACAATGAGGGTTCAAGAAGGATATGTTACTGTGGTGTTACTGCTCCTTTGCGAACTTCCTAGACAGAGGTGAATTTGGGGAGGAGATTCTTTGGTTGTAGGAATTATCAACGGGTATGTATTATTTTTTCCAAGTTTGAAGAGTTTTATTGTTGATGTTGTTGTTGCTGAATTTTTGACTGAAATGTGCTAAATGTATAGGGTGGGTGTGGATTTTTCCAATGGCATGATAAAGAAATGGGTGAGAAGCCAACATATGTGATAAACGAATTACTAGAGCATGTGGATAGGCTGTTTGATGAGAAAATGAGATAGAAAGTAGAGGAGGAGAGAGTAGCTGCCATGTATGTGGAGATGAAGAAGACAAAAAGGATGTTGAGGCTTGTGTTTTGTGCTTTAATGCTAACGTGGGCATTCTTTTTAGCTTTCATTTTTTGTTAAATGATGATTCATTTGGGTAGTTAGGTGACTTGGAGTTAATGTAGCTGTGGGTGAATGATGGTAATTGTTGAATATTTGTTTAGCTTGTTGCAATGTGATGGAATTAATGACTAGTGTATTGTGCTTTGGTTTTGTGTTTGATTAGTTAATGGAGCCATCTAAAATGGACATTTATGTTAAATATAAAAAGCTTGAGATATGAAGGAAGTGATATTGTGTTTGATTAGCTACTGTGCGTATTCCATCTCTTATATATGGATGACATACCAATGATTTACAATACAACTATTTTTATCTTCCATTATGGAGCTTAACTGGAGTAATTTATATTGTGCTTGGTTGAAGATAGTTCCATTAAGGACAAACCAATTATTATTTGCATTGATTCATAATATTCATAAATATGGACGCAAGGTTGATTGAAAATTTAAAATAAGAACTGAACATGGAGGCATATATACACCATTGAGCCATTTATTATTGTCTTTTGTATAATAGAATGGGGCATAAGATGTTTGATTAGGCACTAAAGAAACAATCTTAATTGTTGAATTTGACAAAAGAAAAAAGTAGTGTTGGGGAGTGAGGATTGGAAGGACAATAATGAGTGAGATATTTATATAAGAGCCTAGAAGGAGATAGTAGCATATTTTGTATGACAGAGTATGAGCAACTATTTGAAATTTTGCCACATTAGTTAAAGGATCAAGACATTTGTCAAACATAAAATAACAAGTAACCTAGAAACGAAAATGCCAAGAAACAAAGCAGTAGGTGTGCCCCAAATCTGGAAATAATAATGTACAAATGGACAAGAAGATAATGGCATGAATAACAAACATTATATATTGAATGGCCAACATTAGATTAGTTTGTTTTCTTCACAAAAGGATAAGTTGTCATCTTTACAAATTGACCAACCAGCAAAATGATGGCAACTAAAAACAAAGCAGGCCATTGTAAATAAATTCATCATCGCAACCATGCTATGTACTACAAAAGGCCAAAAGTACAAAACACAATCATTGGCCAACATGGCAACTACATCCTCCCTCTCATAGAAGAGAATTTTTGTCTACTAC
>JBAGKO010000001.1:9392940-9409043 GCA_037177275.1 Acacia concinna | reverse complement strand
CTGTGTGGTTCAAAATCATTATAAATTAACCCACGATGACTGTAAGGATTAGTGGGGCATATAAAAGGGGTGTTACAGGAAGGGAGGTGAGCTAAGTAAATATTGACAAATATACCTTTACTGCTTTGTTTATCATCATCTAACAAACCCCATCAACATGCATCTGATTAATATCACACCAGTTGAACATACAAACAAATTTAAATTAAAAATAATATATTAAAATAAATATTGAGCAAAGAAGTCATTGACATATTTTAAAGATAAAACACAAATCAAAAAATATGAACGACGATTAGTTCGTGGCTAAAGTTACAAAAATTATAGGAAAATCTACCATGGACGGTCACAAGTTTTAACATTTTTTGTAACCTTCTGATCTCTCGCTAAGAACGACGATTGTGACGTGACCACCATTAAAAAGAAGAGCTTTAGTGGATTTGTGCCAATATGCTGTAAAGAGATCACTATGGCTTAGGAATTGGCATTATATAAATATTCTTTTAATATTCTTCTACATGATCTTTGCAATAAAATGGATAAGTCTGAATATTATCGATTTTAGGAACGTATTTGTCACGGCGTGGAGCCACTATAGTATTGCTTTTCTTTTATATACCAAAAATCACGTTAAGCAACATCAAACTGTAACAAATAATTTAAGAGCAGTAGTTCTAAGAACAAGTATATATAAACGAATATAGAATAAACAGGAAGGGAGAGAGAGGAACTTAAAAGAAATAACTCTGAGTTTACACAAAAAGGTTGAGACTAGGAGGATGATAGACAATACATTAATAAATAAGAATATTTACGATTGGAAAGTTATTAAACTATATTATTTTGATATTGATTTCAAATTTAGGTTTGATTTGATTATATGCAGATATATGTTTAATTTTTATAAAGATAGAATTTGATTATATGAATTTGATTAGATAATTTTTTTATTTGTTTAGCTAATTCAAGTAACAATATTTTTTATAATTATATGAGTTTTATTTTAGAAAGGTTGACGGTTGGAAGGAAGATAGAAGATATATTAATAAATAAAAATGAGTATGATTACAAATTTGTTAAACCGTGATATTTTGATATTAAGTTCAAATTTAGATTTGATTTGATTATATATGTATATATAATTTTTAGTATTTTAGAAAGATATGATTTAATTATATGATTTTTATGAGATATATTTTTTTTATTTATTTGGCTAATCCAATAACAATCATACGAGTTTTATAATTATATGGGTAAAATTGGAATAACAAAAATTTAATATGAACTTTTTAGTCAAAATGAGAATAATATATGCCACCTCTAAAAAAAACCCCACATTTGGAGGGGCGTGGAAGGAAGAGAATGGAGCACTAAAAGACAAAATTTCTTCTCTCTCCTCCCTCCCTCCCATTTTTATCAATCAAACAAGCTAACACCTCCTCCACACCTCCCCTCCCCTCCAAAAACCCCAAACGAAATGATACCAAGGACTATTTGGTATGAGGGGAGGAGAGGGAAAATAAAAATTTTAGGAGTTGAATTTAAATAAATTGAAGAAGTGGGGTTATAAAATTTTAATAAGAGAAAATATAACATAAAAATGTATGAAAAATAATTTAAAACTTTTAACCTTATTTCTTTAATTTTTTTAAAATTCAGCTTATAAAAATTTTCCCTCCCTCCCTCTCCCCTCCCCTCCAAATCTCTCATACCAAACAAACCCTTAAGATAAATTTCAATTTGAATTGATGTTTAAAAAATGTATTTCAGAACTTTAATCTTAATACAGTTAGGCTCACTAACAAAAAATGCCAGCTCAAGTGAATTTTAACTATGAAAAATCATAATTAAAAGTTTAATTGTTAAATATAATATTTTTATTCGACAATTAATATACGGAGTATAAAAATATAATATTTTTATATATTGTCTCAATTTTAATCCCTTAAATTAGTTGTAGAGTCATCTTTCAACTTCGTTGTGTTAAAAAATTTTATTAATGAAATTAACGGCTTTAAAATTAAAGGTATAAAAATACATTTTACAAATTTAAGTAATTAAACTTAAACTTGATATATATTAATATAATCAAAAGTATGATTTACCCACATGAAGGTTCATGGGCTTCCTTTGCCAACTAACCAGTAGCACTTTGTTAATAAAATACCATTAAAATAATCAATATAGTGCCAATGAAGCGCATAGTTCAGTTTTGAAATTGTCCATCAAGGATATATTAAAATAACCAGTATAATACAAAGAAAAAGTCAATGAAGGCGGGCTGCACATAATTAACTAACTAACATTCTAATTAACCCCCTACCTAACCCGATAATTACACAAGTTAGTTCCCCACGGACCAATGAGACGGAGTTTCAAACTTACTCCTCCTCGTTTTCAATATAATATTTATTTCATAAATTTAATTTAAACCAAAAAAGAATTTAATTCTCTGTAATTTTATATATTAATTATTTAGTTTTCGTAAGATCCTTATTTATTGAGATATTCTTTTTATCTCTACGCATAAAATTCTAGTTAGTAATTAATATTTCTTTTAAAAAATGTCATAAGTTCTACAAATTAATTAAATTCATTTTATATTTTTCATGGAGTAATAATAATAATATACTTTACTCAATAAATTTAACAGTATCACTAATTTCTTGCATTTATTTTTCAAATAAGCAGCCACATACTTTTCAAGTCAAAGTTTTCACGGATTCAAATTCATCATAATATTTTTTTTTAACTAGGACGGGCAGGCACTAACGGCCTGAGGTTACAACGATGGGATCGAACCCGTGATCTTCTCCTACTTGGAAGATACCATTACCACTAGGTTACAAGGCCTTTGATAAATTTATCATAATTTAAGCTCTTCAATCTGTTCATAATTAAAGCAGGTGGTTTTGTAGAAGGAAAGAGAGAGATTGGCAACATTATGATTTGACATTAATTAAAACCAATAATTATTATAAAGCCGTTGATTAATTAGCTTGAAAGAGACAACATACCTGAGCCGTTGATTAATTAGCTCGAAAGAGACAATATACCGAGCCATTGATTAATAATAAAATCAACTTGATCTTATAATTGGGATAGGAGGGAGTACATTAATTCATAAGTTAAATAAAATAATTTGAATAAATAATGTAATTACTTCATAAATCAAATAAAATCAACTTGATCTTATAATAATGATAAGTGGTTTATTAAATCATAACATATGATATGGTTCAATAATGTAATTACTTCATAAGTCAAATAAAATCAACTTGATCTTATAATAATGATTGGAGGGAGTACATTAATTCATAAGTTAAATAAAATAATTTGAATAAAAATAATAAATTTTAATACTTTAAAGTAAGGTAATTAGCTTTCTTATATTTTTTTAAAAATTTAATTGAATCTTATAATTAAAATTAAATGAAGTAATTATTAATTTCTTTAGTGAAATTGAAAGAAAATGGAAAACTTCGCCAACAGAAATTATTAATTAATTAAAAGCGAGCAATCCAAATATTGATATTGTCAGCGATGACGCATCTTGTGTAAATCAATCTGGGGGTCAATACCAACTTCTCCACCGAAAAGGCTTTATTTATTATTTAGGGAAAAGAGAAATAAACACCCTTAAATTTTTAAAAATTCTGAAAGATGATTTAAATATGATAAATAATAAAGACTGGCAAATGATTTATAATTGTTGCATAGTCATTATCAACAATTTTAATATTTCAGATAAGTCATTTGTCCCTCATTTATCTTTTACCATATTTAAGTCATTTTTTAGGGTTTTTAAAGTTTTGATGGTGTTTATTTATCTTTTTCTCTATTATTTATTACCAGCTTTTTTGGTTCAAATATTTATTACCAGCTTTAGAATCAAAATACGATTTGACTGGTGGTTGAATTTTAATTCCTAAGTATAGGTTTTTAAATCACTTTGCCATCGCATCAAAGGAGTGGTGTCTATGTTATTTTCAATAGAAATGATTTAAGATGATATTTTTGAGATGCCATATAAATAATTAAATTTTTAATTTACTCAAATTAACTAAATACGTCTTTTGAGGTCAGAGGCATGTACTAAATTTAAAACAAAAATGGTGAGATTGATGTTGTTGTCCGTCTGGTATTTTTTGTTTTTGCCAACGAAGGAATTCATTGAACCAGGAACATTAACAAATGCTACATTAGATTGACTAAATAACAATAAAAACAACTAGGACGAGGAAAGCAACAAACACGAAGATAGCAGAACGTAAAGTAACATAATACAATGAAACAAAAACATCAAGAAAGAAAACAATTAAGATCCAACTAAACTACTTTCGCTCTTTCTATCAACGTAGTTAAAGCGCAGGTCACGACATCCAATTAGTCAGGTGAGATCACCTAATGAAACTCTGTCAAATCAGATAGCTATCAAATGACATTCTTCATGAATCCAATGGTTGCTAATTGAATTCCTTGAAAAACAAATTTGAAGGAGAAAATGACCATTGGATGAACTAACAATCCATTGGCCATCAGTAAGGGTATTGTATGTTCTTAAATTGTAGAATCTGGATATGTCATCTTATATCATAAAGCCATACAATTCATAGAATCAAAGTTAGAAACAATTACTGAGAATTTCTAAGCACAATCAATCAATCAAATACTGTGGTCTTAATTATAAAGTTCATTTGATATTTTTATAGAGATTTTTAATAAAGTTAATTACATCAATAAATCATATAATATGTGTGTTTTATTATATTATATATTAATTTATAAGTCAAACAATATGGTTTAAAGAAAAATGATAAATTTTAATATTTTAAAATAATGTAATTAATTTTTTTTAAAAAAAGCTAGCTGAATTTTATAATTAGAGGAAGAGGGAGTCGTACATATTAATATTATGGGAAAATGACATTTAAATATTATTTGAAATTGCAAAACTCAAATTGGTCAATTAACATTTCAAAAAGACATCAAGGTATCATGGACCAAATTAGGTTTTTTAATTTTTCTAAAGTGAAAAGTGATCCAGAAACTAACGAATTCCATTACTATTATTGCAAATCTCATTACTCAATTTGCGAAAAATCCCCTTTCTCCTTTGTTTTTTAAATTTGCTGAAGTGACAAACTAGTGAATTTCATTATTATTATTGCAAATCTGATTACTTAACTTGTGAAAATCCCATCTCTCCTCTGTCATGGGCACATTCCTCTCTTCTTTGTCACTATGTGTCAGTCAGTATCAGTGTCAGTGTCAGATGAGCATTGCTGTTAGAGGAGAGAGAAAAATAGAGATATAAAATTATAACGAAATCCATTATTCTTCTTGCAAATTCCATTATTATTATAACAAAAATTCTGCTGCTGTTCATATCAAAAAATCTGAAAAATTCAATTTAATCCATATCATTTTAAAATATTAAAAGACTAATTTAAATTTTACAAACGTAATATAGAATTCCCAATCATAATATTATGACTTTTAGGAATAGCTGCCTTTATTTAAAAAGTGAAGAGGGTGGGGGGTTCCCTCGTGGGTTGACTGGGTGTGCGGTGATAGACTTACAAATAATGACCGACTTTTCATTTAGGATGCATCAGGCAATCAGCGAGTGGCTCATCTCTATTCTCACAAGTGAACGAGGTTAGAGCTCTCTCCCTCTCCGCCCCCAAGTCGTCGTACATTTTTCTTGGCGGATCAGCGACTGTGACCTCGTCTTTTTCTTTTCTCACTGTTTCGTGCTTTCCAAACTTTTTCATTCGCCCGAATTAGTTCTGCTCTCCTTGGCATGGTCCTTTTTGTTGTTTTCGGTTATCAAGGGAGTGGCAGGAGAGCTTCATAGCTTGGCCTCAAAAGCTTGTACAAGTTCCCAATGTTACATGATAGTTCACTTTTATTTATTGTTTATTGGCTATTTGTATGAGCTTCTTATTCCTGTCTCTGGATTTTGGTTCCATTTTAAGGCGACTTCTATGACTTGGGAAATTTTACACTGAAATCAATATCATTGTCTTCTCTGCTGTATGTAATCGAAGTTTTTGTTGTGTATTGTGATATCTCAATCTGCTTCTGTTTTTAAAGGTCTGAGAAAATGTGCCAGAGTACAGACTGTGAACCTGGCATAAGAAAAAAAAAGTATCATCCTTACCAAATTGACTAAAAACAGGAAACGGGATTTATTAGAGGAAAAAAGTATTCTCTGACAGAGAAGTTCTCATTTCAATTTCCTTTTATTTCTGCTTACCATCCATTTTTATGATTGATTTCCACTGTACCCGTCTGTTGGGATTTCTTTTAAAGGAAAATATGATTTGCATATTGGGTCGTACAATATATGCATGTAATGCATAAAGCATGAAAAATAGGCGTAGCTTTCCTTAACAAGATTGGACATTGCAATTCAAGTATGCGAATTATTAATTATATGAAAGAATGACAGTTCAGATATTGCATGTCTAATAATTTCCTCACAGCTGAGGTGAAGGAACTTGTAAAATGTGAATTACATGTTTTGGGCTATTCTTTCATTCGATACTAATATGCAAAAGAAGCTAATGTTGGATACCAATTTGCTTCAGGCTCCTCCTGTTGATGTTCTTAGTTTAAGCATCTCTTCTAAAGCACTGACAATCATGGCATTTGAGCCATTGGATTGGTTTTGTCAGCCAGTGGCAAATGGAGTATGGACAAAAGTGGTTCAGAATGCCTTTGGTGCTTATACTCCTTGTGCAGTTGATTCTCTTGTGATCATCATTTCGCATTTGATCCTTTTTGGCTTGTGCTTCTATCGAATATGGTTGATTAACAAGAATTTCAAAGTCAAGAGATATTGTTTAAGGTCAAAGCTTTATAATTATCTTTTGGGGTTGTTAGCTGGATATTGCACTGCTGAGCCATTATTCAGACTGGTTATGGGACTATCGGTTTTAAATTTAGATGCGCAAACTGGTCTTGCTCCATTTGAGGTGAGCATTAATTTCTAAAATTTGTGCTTCTATAAATTTTATTTTTTTCTGTTAAATTAATTTGCAGTTGCATGTTTCTTTTGGTTTATATACAACATAGTTATCTTAAAAAATGATGTACCTGATAGAACACTAGTGATAAAAGAGAAGCAATGTATTGCATGTGTTGATATGACATTTTTTTTTACTTTTCATGATTTTATTTTGTTTTTGTTTTGCTGGTAGATATTGCTTCATTGGTGCTTATTGAGAAAAATGACACATTTTTGCTGTGCTGTTTTGGTTATGTAATCAAAGACATGAACTTCTTTTGTAGTGTACTTTATTATGTCTACTGTTGAACTCCTCAGGATTTCTTATGGTAGAATGGTTTCTTTGATCACTGAAATTGTAATATTATCATTTGACAGATGGCTTCACTCATTGTTGAGGCTCTTGCTTGGTGCTCTATGCTGGTTCTAATTCTTGTTGAAACTAGATTTTATATCTATGAATTCCGATGGTTTGTCAGATTTGGTGTGATTTATACCATCGTGGGGGATGCTGTTATGTTCAATCTCATATTTTCCGCGAAGGAATTCTACACCAGGTTTGTCCTATCTTATTACATGTGTTTCGTGTTGGATAATTATGATACTATTTTTTGTCTATTTGGACTTTTTGAAATCTTTTCTAATTTATGATAAAAGAAGCAACATTAGTCGATACTTGAAATAAGGAGAAAGAGAGAGAGAAAGTATTTTCTTATTACACACTGATATTGTTACCTGTGTAGCCTCTTATAGTCACTTCTCACTTAGCTACGTCAGTTACATTCCTAACAGAATTATACTAACTCGTGTCATGTAACTAATATGTAACAGATGTATATACTAGCTCACATGTTCTTTAACTAACATGTACCACCTAAAGAAGATCCTTGTCTACAAGGATAGTATGAGAAGGTGGAGCCTCAACGAAAAGGTAGGAAACTTTTCCTTAATGAAAGCTAAATCCTCCCAAGTGGCATCCTTAAGCTGGGAGTGACTCCAATGAACCAGAATCTGAGTCATTGGAAGGTAACCCTTCTACACCAGCTTATGACGAAGTATGTGACGAACTTTGAAGTATAACAGCCGGCAGCATCCGTATGAGGTAACAGGGTAGTAACAAGGGCACTGGCGTGGAGTGAACATTTAAGTAATGATACATGGAAAACTAGATGTGCCCTTGAGTTCCCTGGAAGTTGGAGCTTGTACACAATTGGCCACACCCTTATGAGAACTTCATAAGGGCGCAAATACCTCATTGCTGACTTATGCAAGGAAGAGAGATTTGATTGATTTTTCTGAAAGGGTGCAATTTTAAGAAAACCATGTCCCCTACAACAAATTCTCTCTCATTGTGGTGTCTATTAGCCTGCTAGACCATATGGTGCTAAGCTCATAACAAATGAGTTTTAAGTGACTATATAGTAGACTTGCGAGAGAGATACAAACAATCCGCCACCTCATTACTAGAGCCCGCAGGTAGATATGGCAAATGAGCAAGAGGAGAGATGCCATAAACAGCTTAGAAGGGAGTCATATCTATCGGCGAATGGTAATTATTATTGTGCTAAAGCTTTGCTAGAGGTAGCCAGTGAACCCATTGTTTGGGAAAATCCCTTGTAATGTACTGAAGGTAACATTCCAAACACTGATTGAAGACTTCAGTTTGACCATTTGATTGCAGACATTGGCAAAAGAGTAGTGCAGTTTAACCCCAGAGTTCAAAGAGCTCTTTCCAAAATTTGCCACAGAAAATTGGGTCACTATCGGTGACGATAGATTAAGGGAACCCATGCAATTTGAAGATGTAATCAATAAAGTTGAGCAACATCAGTTGTAGTAAATGGATGTTACAAGGCTATGAAGTGGGCAGCCTTGCACAATTGATCAACAACCACTAAAATTACATTCTTAGAAAAAGACTTTGACAACGTAGAGATAAAATCCATGGATAAGTCAGCCCATATATGCTTTGAAACAGGCAGTGGCTGTAGAAGACCTAGAGACACAACCGTTCCATACTTAAAGCGTTGGCATGTGACACAATTGCAGACATACGGACATCTCACTCAAGCCCCTATGAATGGAAGACATAAGCTAGGCGCTTGTAAGCCGAAGTAATACCTTCCTATGCATCATCATGGAAATAGAACAACAAATATGAACACAACCCGTGATCAGTGCCAACCAACAAACAACTCTTGAACTTGAGGAGCTGCTTATCTAATGTATAATGAGGATGAGATCCCAAATCCCGTTCCATATCACTGATAAGCTTCTGTACATGGTCATCTAAAAGACCATGATTGCCGGACACGATTGTGTAAACCAATGATAGGAGATGTAATAGCATTCACAAATACATCATGTTGACAAGAGGAATTCTCATAATCCTTCTAATACTCAATTTTTTATGAGATCCCATAACTTGTTGAGCTGCTTAAGTTGGATAGGCGAAACTATTTACTGCTCAAGTAGATGTTTGAGAGGCAAATGATTAGCATGGATAGTAAATGTATGACCCACCAAGTATGATTGCCACTGCTTCACCGTAAAGATGATAGGTATGAGCTCATGTTTGCAAGCCAACAAAACTTGCTTTCGGCCACTAAGTGCTTTGCTCACAATAGCTAAAGGGTGGCCCTTCTGAAGCAGTATGGCCCCCATTCTCAAACTAGAGGCAGCATCGGCCTTAATGGTAAACTAGTCAGAATAATTGGGAAGAGCCAATGCAACGGGTGGTTAGAGCGGTTTTAAGAGATAAAAGGGCCTTTGAAGCAGCTGGTGACCACACAATTTTGACATCTTTATGCAACAAATCTGTAAGAGGCTGGCAAATGGAACCATAATTCTTAATGAATCGCCGATAATACAATGTTAGACTTAGGAACCCATGCAACGCATTGACAGATGAGAAAGCGGGTGAAGAAAGAACATCTTCAAAGCCTTTGCCCCTTGAGATGAAATAAGGTGGCCCAAGTATTCCACGCGATTTGTGGCAACAATACACTTGCTATGCTTGGCAAAGAGTGAATGCGGATGTAACAAAGGCAAGGTGCGATCCACATGCTACAAATGAGAGGACCAATTTGGACTGTAAATCAGAATGTCATAAAAAAAAAAGAGCATGAACTTATGAAGGAAAGACTTGAAAACTGAATTCATTAAACCCTAGAATGTAGCTAGAGCATTGTTGAGAAACTCGTAGAGTCTTGTGTGTGTTGTAAAAGCCGTCTTATGTTTGCCATCAAGAGACATCTGAATTCAGTGATAACCAGAGGGCAAGTCAAATTTGGAGAAATACTTGGCACCATAGAGTTCATTTAATAACTCGTTAATAAGACCACACAAAAGCATCAAGAACCATCCTTCTTATGTACTAAAGACCACATAAGCAGCAATGGGCTCTAATTTTGCCGAATAATACCTGATTGTAACATCTGTTCAACCTGACGCTTTATTTCCTTCTGGACAGGGCCGTATCGATATGGCTTATGACACATGGGATGTTCTTGCTGAAGGTGTATGTGGTGTTCAAAAGCATGTGAGGGAGGTAAAGAGCTAGTTCCTCAAAATTATTCCTAAGAAATTTAAAATAGTCATCAACTGATTGTGCTGAACTTTTGAGAGGCCAAAGCTGCCATGATCGAGAAGGGTATGAAGTCCCTTACATAGCAAATTAGAGTTGGCCCCAATCTCTACTAGTCCACCACTGTAAGACCCGATTCCATGAAACTCATGGTAAATGTTATTTTAGTAAAAGCCTAAAAGAAGCTAATCCAAATCTGGGCAGATACATCCCAAATGCCTCAACCATTGAGCCCCCATAATAAGATTGAAGGTACCTAAGTCTATCAAGAAGAAATCTTCAAAGAAACTTATAATGAACATGGACTATGGGAGGCCTTGACAAAATTGACATGAGAACACGTTCAACGGCTAGCAATGCCTTACACAAAAACTCACCCTGAAGGGAACGGCCAACTCTAGTCGCTTGGCTAATGGATCATGAATGACACTATGGGTGCTCCCTGTATCCACCAAATAACCACTTACCTTTTTTCTTTTTTTTGATAAATCCCTCAATGTGCAACATTGAACACCCCTTGCGTTCTTCAACAACATTTATCATTGCAATCAATGAAGGCTCCTTATCCACCACATTGCGACCTTTGAACGTAGTGCTAGCGTCTAGAAATTTCTCATCATCAACATCCAAGACTACTAACATTATAATCTGGGATTCTTTATAAGTATCTGGTATACTTGTCATTCCAATAACAAAGACCTTGACGCCTCCAATCGTCCATCTCTTTTCTTGAAAGGGAGATAGATCGTTTTGAATTTATTGACCCTATAGAAGAAGTTGTGGTCACACAAGATGGAGCAGCCACCGATTTTGAAGTAGAACTCAAAGGAAACCTCAAAGGCGGGGAACCAGTTATGGCAGGAACATCACGTGAGATGGAAAACAACATTGTAGAATGCCTAGACATGCCTGAATCATCATCATAAAGGGATGCAACGATCGTTCTTTAATACGAGTATTTCCATGCTGTTCGGAATATCAACCTCAATGAGAAGATCATGAAACTTTTTGATATAATCATCAATGGAATCGGAATGTTGTTGCAACTGCATAAGTTGGACCATAGGATTAATGCGATGAACCTCAAAAAATTGAGCCTCTATGTGTTTGAATAATCAGCCATGAGATCTTAGCATCGTCTCTAGTCTTCATGAAATTCAAATGCCCCTTCAATGCCTTATCCTCCAAATGGATGCTAAGTAATTTGATACGATAGTCCATCAGTGTCTTGTCAATGGATAAAAACTATGAACAACGAAAGGGCCAGCCACAGAAATCCGAATCATCAAACTTTGGAAATTTAACATGATTGTGCTTCATTGGAGCGGAATACTTTGCTGAAGGAGAGTCGTAGCACTGAATATTCCTTCTGCGATCCCTGTTAACTGATGAACCACCCGCATTGTTGCCAAAACTTGACAGTGCCAATGCAGCCACTGTCGTAGTTAATTGCTACATATTGAGTTCGACCCGTGTCATCAATTGCTTGAGGTTGAGATGTCAGATGAATGTTGATACAAGTGATGTTTCGGTTCCCTAAAATGATCAAAAGAACGTGTCTCTGGCACCATGGAGCCAAAGAGTGGCTTTAATACCAAATGGTACACAAAGGAAGGGGGAGAGAGAGAGATAACAAGAGACAGAAAATAATTTCTTATTACACGGCGTTACTGTTACATCTGTAGCCTCTTATAATCAATTCTCACTTAGCTACGTCAATTACATTCCTCATAGAATTATACTAACCCACATGTCCTGTAACTTATATGTAATAGATGTATTTACAAGCTCACTTGTTCTCTAACTAACATGTATCACTACCTCTATAAAAGAGGATTCATTAGGTACTAATATACATACACAACAACATATTCGTGTGTGCCATACATATTTTTCCTACTTGAAATTTGTTATCTAGTAAAACAGACTGAAATACATGATTGCATCCTCTCAAGTCGTTGTCTTGACTATAGAGGGTTTAACTTGTTGCTTTGGTCTCTTCAACAATACAAAATGTTATATCAAGTCATGTTATCATTATCAAATCAAGTGTGATGCTTGTCAGTCTTTTCTTCTATTTTTTTGGCCAAATTGTCAGTCTTTTCTTTAATTTCACATTTTTGTGTATGACTTTGCAGATCGATGTTATATTTATACACAAGTGAGGTTGTCATACAGGTACCCTTGTGCTCTGTGTTATGTGCCCTATGATCAATTCTTATTTCCTTTATTTGTCTTTGAATTGTATGGGTGATGAATCTTTAGGCCATGTTTAGTTCGTAGTACTTCAATTTGATGGACATGGATTGGGATTGGTATAAGGATTGGGATAGGGACTACGAGTTTGAGAGTTTAAAATTATATTTGGTATGAAGTAATATTTAGATGGAGTGAGTAAATTAATCTTATTCCATAATTGGCAATAAATTAAAAAATGATTACAATGCCCTTAATAATAAATTCAAACAAATATTATCACAAAGCCTTTTGCCATTGCTCTCATCATTTCCATTCTTTCACAATCTTCCCATGTCCTTGTTTTTGTTTCCTCCATATGCTATTGAGGACCCTTCATTGGCAGAGACTCTACTAGTTGGGGCATCTCTAATTTATAAGAAAACTCTCATTTTATAATAGATTGTATATTATTTGTTGTGGGGGTTATTAGATTAAATTGTGACCATAATGGCCAAATTTCCCATGCTTCTCCAAGTCTTTCATGAGGGTAGGATTCAGACATGACTCAAGAGACATATTTGCTTTCATAGCAAAAAGGAAAACAATGAAGCATCTGTTTTGAGCTTTGAAGGAATCAAAAAGGAATAAAAAGATAAAGAAATTCTAAGTGAAAGCTTTGATGTGAAAATATGAAGGTCACTAATTGAGTCTGAATCTTAGCAAACAGGTTACCATAGGAACCCATTTTAACGATAAACCCATCTATCTAGTCATGTTTATCCAGTAAGTTTATGTGATGCTTACAAGTCTATCTAATTACATAGGGAACTTGCTAACATGCCTACACATGATGGTGGCAAGACGATCTACAACATTACAAAAGTTTGGGCTAAAAAAGATTCTTGAATCCATCATTCTTTTTACATTTTTTAATATTTCTTTTTTGTTTCGGATTGGATGAAAAACCCAAACAATGACAATGATGAGAGCGAAGAATTGAGTAACGATGATCGACGGTTAGATTAGCGGTGTGAGTCTTCACAATCGATGGCGTGCGTAGCGAGATGGCCAAACACGAGAGCGGAGAGCGATCATAATTTAGATCGTAATTTAGGTCAATGATGGAGAAAAGTGTAGAGAGCGATTTGAATTGAGGTAAAAATGAAGAGGGTTACTTTTGTCTGAAAATTTTATAAACAAGGATAATTTTCTCTATTAAATTAGCAATCTTGGGATTGAAAAGACAATATGATGATAGAAGTGGCTTTGGTGCACTCCCACTTATGTGGTATTGTCTATGCTGGGTTATCATTAACCCACGTACCAAACAATATAATTTTGCCCAATCCTTGACCTAATCCTTTACCTCTACCTTTGAGTGCCGCGTACCAAACAGGGCCCTAAGGTTTTTGTATACTTATTTGTTGATACTTGTGGGGCTGGCCCCCTATTGTATATTGAAATATGATGAGACATGAGAAGGGAAAAATGTTTAATATTTTTATTTCTTTAGAAAGACATGATACAAGACAGGGTAAGTAGAGGATGGATGTTACGTCATTATGAATATGAAGAGATTTGAATGGATAGGATTTTAAATATATTTAAAAAAGATTTTAAATATTATCATAATATTAGTAGGATTTAGATATATTAGAACATCTATTAAGAAGAGTGCCTATACTATGTGTAATTTTACTAATTTTTGATTTGTGATTCAATAAGATTCATACTATTTAGATTCCTCTCTTTGTTTCATTTTCCTGTCTTATTTTTTCTTTCCTTTCTCTCTTTCTCAACCAAATCCCATAATCGTGGCATCCTTGGCCTCATGGAAACAAGGTCTTAGGCATGTCAAAGAGAGTTGGAAGAAAGATTTATGTAGATTAATCAAATGCTTATCAAGGTCCATTCATTGCCTGATAATGTGGATGCTATCTTGAACAAGCTTTAGGGCTTGTGTGTGTCAAGGTGAAACCTCCATTAACAATGAGTGTGGTCACAAAAGCAGGGCATCATCATGAGCATAATGAAGATTACCAAATAAGAGGGTAATGTCACGATTTTGGTTAAAGGGATTATTGATGGCCAACCCATTTCATAAAGTTGGATTTTTCAAGGTTTCATAGGGTGGGCATGGTCGGGTGAATCTTAAAGTGTGAAAGGTTCTTTGAATTTGATGAGGCACAGGATGAGTCAAAGGTCAAGATGGCAAGTATGCATCTTGATGATAAGGTCCGTCAATGGCATCTAGCACAAGAATGTATGTGGGATGGTGAAACCCTAGATTGGGAAGGGTACATTGAAAAGCTTGAAGGAGTGGTTTGGTCTTGTGTATGAGTCACCCACGAAGACTGACATTAAATAGGATAAGATTCTAATCTCTTAAATAGTAAAAATTTATTAAATCTAGTAAACCATATTAACTCATTTATGAGTTGGGCCAAAGCCCCTCTAGGCTCTAACACATACCCTATAAATTTGGACAAAAAAAGTGCCTATATTGGAGATCCGCAATACTGAAGGCATATCTGATAGGATTGGACATCAATGCTTGTATTTGTTTTAAGGGCATGTCTGTTCTTTAATTGGCCATGATATGAATTTTTTTCCCTTTTTCTTTTGCCCTTTTTTTATTTTCTTATTTAAGAATTTAAAAAACTCAATACTTTGTACTCTTTCCTTTTACTATTACAGATTTACAGTTATTATTATTTTCTGTTTAAATATCTCAAGGAAAATTTAACTCATGATTTTATTCTTTGGTCCAGGCTTTGTTCGGAATACTGTTGCTTGTCTATGTTCCTAATTTAGATCCTTATCCTGGTTATGATCCCATCCAAAGTGAACTTGTCAATGATATTGCATATGAAGAACTCCCAGGTGGGGAACAAATATGTCCCGAGAGGCATGGCAACATATTTTCAAGTAAGTATTTACTCAATTATTAGCACATTTCTTCTAGATGTCAAGAAAGTCTTTAATATCCCCATTGGAGAATGTGTAGCGCATCCTTAATTCTATGTACTCTTTGATAGATCATAGAACGTGTTCTAATTATCAAAAGTGTTGTGACATCCTTATTTTTACTAATTTAATGAAAATTTACATTAGTTTTTACTAATTTAATGAAATTTACCTATAGGGAAGTTTGAGCTTTAAAACAGCTTAAAATGCCCCAGGGACAAGTGGAAAAAAGTTTAGAATACTGATGGGAACTGAGTATTTGTATTATTGCCAAGCAACAAGTAAGTCAGTACAAGCCTCTTCTATGGAAATGGAAGAGGGAACAAGGGAAAATGGACTAACTTGCCTAGCTACTGT
>JBAGKO010000001.1:9374615-9387782 GCA_037177275.1 Acacia concinna | reverse complement strand
GAGTTCGACTATATGAGAAAGCAAACAAGAATTAGACCCTTACTAAATCTTCATGTAGTACAGTAAGAACATCCTTATAATCTCATATTCTACTGCATTTGCCAGGATTTGAAGGTGCCTCCTGCCTAACAATCTCTTTACCCATATTTTGTATTAGATCATGCATCCTCAAACGACCATCCCTATCAACAGCTAACAGGGATTTATCGACAAGAACTTCAATGTAAAACCTTGCACCAGAATGACAAGCTTCTAGTATTTCTTCAACAGAATCTAGTATCTCCTTTGTAAAAAATCAAGCAACATCAAGAAAAATGCTCTTAGCACCATCTTGCAAGCAATCATAGCTTATCTTTAGTACCTCATGAATTGAACTTTCAGGAATTCGATCATATTTTTCCAATATAGACTGCCATTCCTCTAAATTTTTATATGCCAAAGTGGAGCCTATTACTTCTAAAGCCAGAGGAAAGCCATGTGCATAACTTATCACATGTCTAGACATATCTTGATAGCCTTTTGGAATTTCAATATTACGGAATGCATGCCAGCTAAAGAGCTCAAGAGAGTCATGCAAATTTAGCCCCTTCATTTCACATGTTATTTCAACTTTATGTGCAAAAAACAATTGCTTGTTTCTTGTTGTTATAATGACCTTACTTCCACAACCAAACCAGTCACACCCCCCTGCAAGTTGTTCTATCTGTTCAAGCTCATCAACATCATCAAGAACCAATATAACTTTTTTGTGTGAGAATCTGTGTTTTATTTTTGATATTCCTTCATGAACATTGCCAAACTTCATCCTCTTTTCCTCAAGAATCTCTGATAAAAGAATCTGTTGAAGACAAACAATGCCATGGAATTTCTTTGATGCTTCTCTAACATCAAACAAAAAACATGAACCTTCAAATTGGTAGAAGATTGAATTATAGATGGCTTTTGCGAGTGTTGTTTTACCAATTCCACCAGGTCCATGGATCCCCAACATACAAGCGCCATCATCAGATTTATCAAGAAGTGATATCACTTCTTCTATACGAGACTCAAGTCCAACCATGTGACCAATGTTATGAAAGCGTTTAGGAGGAAGCATAGCATAAACATTTTCAGCAATCCCTTCAATAAACCCAAATTGGTATCTACAAAAGATCGAGCACAGTGGTATTGTGAGTCTAATTGAGGCAAAATGTCTTATTGATCTGTTTTCTCATCCCCCCTTATTGTTTCTAATTATTATAATGCATTTAAGGAAAGTCTCATTGCATCCTCCTTCAAATTAAAGATATCCGCAATATCTCTCACTTTTTTAATAGCTGATGTAAAGATATATTTTTTAATCAAATTATAATATTATACAATGTTTTCTAATAAAATGGAACCATTTAAGTAAATCCAAAATAACAAAAAAGAGCAAGCCATAAAGAATGTAGTTCATTTATCAAAGGAGAATACAATTACAATAACTGGATTCAGAAGTTTATAAAAATGTGGAACCCAATAACAATAGATGCTCTATTTAATATCTTCTACACGATTTGTGAAGAGTAATAATGTCAAGCACATTGGACATGGAAGAATTATTGTTCTTTTCCAACAAATCCAATGGCGATAGTAGCGATTACTACATAAAAGTTTTTTTATGAATTCATTAATTAACAAAAAGTAATAAACAGTTCAGGCCAGTATGTTTGGTATTAATTTTTTGTTTTTGGGGTTGTTTTGTGTTGTTTTTTTTTTTTTGGGGGGGGGGGGTATTTTAATTTTCCTTTTGTTAGGGTTTTTTTTTTTTTTTTGGTTGGGGAGGCCTTTGGAAGGTAATAACGTCTTTGTGCACGTGCCTGGGGGTCCATATGTGATCTTCTTTGATTGGATGCTCTGTTATCTTTTCCAAGTGATTTGCATATCAGATATGGACAGAAAAAGATTTGTGGAAAATGTTTTCCTTTGGAAATGTTCCACTGACATGTTATTATTGACAACTTGTAGATTGGCAATGACATTTCCCAATTTATGGGGCCTCTTATATTGAACCAGCTGCTACAGGTTAGTTACTTTCTTACTAATCCATCAGTAGAATATGTTGAATAAGAACCTCATATTTCAAGCTGCCCGTTTATGTAAATATAATATATATATATATATAAGGAATTTGGGATATATTGAGATATGCTCATGCGAAAGCCCATGCAATTATCATGAAAAATTTATTATGGATTCATTGAATTATTGGGTTGGTGCTAGAAATCTTTCGGTTTTTAATTGGTGACAATCTATGACTACAATTTTCATAACAAGTTGCGGAAATTGTTTTTAGACATCTCAATATCAGATTGTATTATTAATAGTTCAAACATTCTTGTGTTATGCCGTATTCTGCCATATGTTACTGTACATGTAGCCATGTTGATATTCATTGGATGCTTCAATCTGGTTTTTATTAGGAGAAACTGAAGTAGAAACATCCATTTTGTGCAGTTAATTTCACCTTTGTTAAAATCAAAGAAAAGTGGTTGAAATGCACCAAAAATATGATATATAAAATTTTTAGAGCCCTATCAAAATAAAAAAAATAAAAAAAAGATCTTTAGACCAAAAGAATTATGTAAGCAACACCATGATAATGAATGTTATTCAACCTAAAATGGGGAAACAATTTATAAGACCAATTTTTGCAAAATGTGAAAGAAGGAACGCTGGAAGAATGTAATGCGTGATAATAAGATTGAGACAAATGTTATAACATGAATCGGAATTATAATTTATTCTGGAACTTGCAAAATGTCTAGTGTATACAAACTCAAATTCTGTAATGATTGGTGTACAAAGTAACAATGGAAATGCGTAGTCAAAAGTGTTTGGTTTTCCCAAATAAATTTCTACATTTAGTTCCCATGACTTCTCTTAGAAATGACAACAATGATAACATAAGCCGATACTAATTCTGGTTACTTCCCTTCAGTATTCTTAAGCATATAAAGCAGCTTCAGAATTAGTTTATATTTTAGTAAATGGTGATTTCTTGTGCGTATTGAGCTTGACGATAATCTGCATGTGGGGTTTGGAAACATACCATTATAACTAACAATTTTTAAGATATTTCACTATTGCAGTCCATGCAAAGAGGTGAGCCGGCGTGGATTGGCTATGTGTATGCCTTCTCAATATTTCTTGGAGTGGTATGATATTTCATCTCTTACAAAGTTCTTTAAACCTGATCTGGGTTGAGGCTTTGGTCAGGATGTTTTCAACTTGAAACCTGTTAAGAATGATATTTTATTTATTTTAGTTGTTTTAATTATTGATTTTTTAGCTATTTTAGTATATTGTTCTGATCCATTTAGGATTTCCTTGAGTGTTTGGTTTAATTAGGATAGTGTTATTCAATTTTGATTTGAGGTATTTTGTTAAAATGTGCTTTTTCTACCGTTTAGTTACATGATTGAGATCTTATATTGTTATGGAATAAATAATTAGGGTTAGATTAAAATAGATATTATTTGGATAAGTTTATTTAGGGTTAGATTTAAAATAGATATTATTTGGATAAGTTTCGATTAGATATTATCTTGATGATATTAGATATTATTATTTAGTTTTAGATATGATATGGTATTATTTGATATTATTAGGATATTTGGCTACTTATCCTATATCTATAAATAGGATAGCCTAGCTCAGTTCAGTTTTTGTAATTTGATGATTAATGAAAATATTCAGTTGCGTATGTTTCTCTATTTCTATTAACCCTCTGATTCTCTCTCCTCTGATTCTCTTTGCTATTCTCCTAATCTCCTCTACTTTTCCATAAATTCTTTTCCAAACCCTAACTACATAGATTGATTTTACAATCCATCTATCATATATCCATCTCTTATGATTTGTTAATGCAACATTGCTTCCATTTATTTACTTAATGAAAACAAGAATGATTGAACTGAGTTAGTGAATAGTTCGTTGCCTTCATGGTTTTGTGTTGGTTGCTTAACCTAATTTTGGGGAAGCTAAGGTTATCCAGATCAAGGAGGTTAAAGCCTCTCTGATGTTGCAGATACAGATTGAGAAAACTGAAGTTGCATTGATCAACCAAACTTAAATCTCTAAATAGTCAACAAAACTGAAGGCATTGCACAATCTAACAAGGTTAAAACTTCTGCCCACATTTGTAAAAGGATGCTGTAGACGACCAACAAAACTGAAATTGTAGTGTAGATCAGCATAATTCTCTGTCCAAGATAGAGAACCAATTATGGATGTGATTATTCCCCAAGTTCGCCCAGCAGCAATTCTCTGTCCAGGTCACCATCCAGGTCATCAATATAATCAGAAAACTTATATTTAATGGTCAACATTTTGACTTTAACAGAGAGTGGGATTTTTACTCCTATTTTATAACCACATGTCTATTTTCACTCTCAAAAAAAGCATTTGCTGTTGGGTACACTTGGGCAATAATTACATGTATTTTTGTTCCTTCACCCTAAAAAATAATAAGAAAGGCATGCGTTGGTGGTTAGTATAAAGGAAAAGGGGGGAAAAAAAGAAAAGAAAAGGCGTCATTTAGTGGCGTATGTAAAACCATATGTGCTTAGAGCTAAAGAAACCATCCATAGGTGGTGAGCATAATTCTGTGTTAGTAGTTAGCTTGGGAAATGCTAATGGTTAAGAAAAGCCAAAATCTCTAACATTGATGGAAAGGATGCCCAAAGTCGTGATGCTTGCTACAATTTGAGGGGAAGAATAGACTGATAAATGACAGAGCACTAGGTTTAGAATTCACTTGCAGTTCATTTAGAGAATTGAATTAGTTGGATATTATTTTATTAATATTTATTTTAGTTGTTTTAGTAGTTGGTCTAGTGGTTAGTTAAGTGCTGCACAAGTTTATGATTAAGTGGAGTCCAGTTTGGATTATTGAGTCAAGTATTTTAGTTTGAATAATTTTATTAAACATATTTCAGGCCTGTTATTCTCTTTTTCTTAATAAATATGGAGACTATAAATATTGAGGTTCAATGCATGCAAACATTGTCTGGAATATATAAAAAAATTTCTGAGAAATATTTCTCTTATTTGGGAGATTCTCCTTTGGCTTTACTAGTCGGATGAGTTTGAAACTTATGCTCATCTTCTATTTAAGATTTACCGTCTTTATTAATTATGGAGTTAGATTCTGATTTCTTGATTTAATAGGGTTTCCTTCATCATTTTTATCTACCAATTTGGATCCTATCAATAAATTAGTAAAACAAAACCTTCAAGATTAAATAAGACTGGCAAAGCTAGGAGATTAGCTCAAAGCAGAGAATATCCTTTTTGAGAGGGACTGTGATTTGTTGGAAATTATTATTTTAGTTGTTTATTTCAGTTAAGTATTATTTGTTAATTTAAGTTAACGATGGATATTGTTGCTATCCAGGAGGAGGTTAAGTGCCAGGTTGTAATAAGAATAGAGTTATTCTATATTGATTAGGATAAGACTATTTCTTAAGATTATTTTTTATATGTTTTGAGGCGTTTGTGATAAGGGTTTTGGAATCTATGTTTTTGATGGCATAAAGTACATAGTAGTTAGAAGACTTCCATCCAACGGTCTTTAGGTACTTTAGTGGTGATCATTAGGGATTCAACGGTGTCAAGATTTCTATTTCTTCTCTAAGCTAATCCATTGCCAGAAACCAAGATATTTGTAATTTTGTAATAATTTTTTCATATTTGAAATTGTATGAATAAATATAGCGGATTGTTTAAAATTATTGGTTGTCTCCACTTTCATTCTCATGATGTAAAACCATCCAAGTTTTGTGTTATCAGTTAATGAGCAATCTAGTGCCAGACAAGGTTTTAATGTTAAAGAGACCTCAAATGTTCATGTAAATTGAAGTGAAAAGCAGAGTAGGCGTTGTCTCAATTTTTATTTTTGGGTCTTCTGCATATTTGATAGAACTCCACGTCCTCTTTTGGTGTATACTAGAAAGAAGACATGTGGCATAGGAGATAGACACGTGGCATAAGGAGTAGTTCAGAGAGTTTAATGTAATTTAGAACAGTTATGTTATCTTATCTGTTAGGCAGCTCTGTATGGCAGTTATTAGGTGCAATTTGGAGTCCTAAACTCTATAAATATGTACTGTTGTTTAACATTACGGCATCATGAATATATTATATGTTTACAATTGTCTTATGGGTAAAATCTCAGATTCTGGTTCTAGAGTGTCCATCTCTTCCTAATTTCTAAATTCTAGACTAAACAGATTCAAGACCCATCATTTTAGTATCAAAGCCAATCCCTGGCCCGATAGGATACCATGGTGAATACTAGAAATTCCTCTTACACAAATGACCCATCCAATGAACCAAACACAAACAATTCCCAAAACGCTAATCCTCACAATGATCCAGCAGTCATTCTCGTCCGATAATCAGTACAACCATCAATTGGTAATCAGCAATTGGTGACCATCCTGGCACAATTGAATCATTTGAACGCAGAGATCAACAATTTGAAGAATAAAGTATCAGAGTTTGTTCAAGGAGAGACAAGCTGTAATCATCAACATACTATGAAAATGATGAAGATGATTTAGAAGGACAATGGGGCAATAAAAACCCAACAAAACAACCTTATTCGAAGGTGGAGTTTCCAAAGTACGAAGGTGGAGACCCAAGGGGATGGGTGATGAAGGCAGAAAAGTACTTTAGGTATTACCAAACCCCGGAAGAAGTCAAGATTGATGTAGCAATAATAAATTTGGAGTGCGACGCGCTTGACACTTTCACTTGGGTATCATCTGGAAGACCAATTAGATACTGGGACGAATTAGTGCAAATCTTTCAAGAGCAATTTGGTCCGGCTGAATTCCAAATTCCAGACGCCTACTTTTGCGGCATCAAGCAAATGGGTTCGGTGAATGAGTATAAACAGGAATTTGTGAGACATCAATCTAGGACTCAAGGATGGCCAAGACATTGTTTACTTGGGGTATTCATCAATGAGTTGAAAGAAGAACTCCAAGCCGACGTAAAGATACAAAAGCCGCATACTGTTTACAAGGCTGCGAGTTTAGCTGTAGAGTTTGAAGCCAAAATACAGTCTCAAGGGGTTAATCGTACTGGACAACGATTCAACAACCTGTGTTCCCAAGAAAATTGGCGAGACAATAGGAATTCACCACTTCAGCAAGGGAATTTTTTGCTTCCGCAAATGAGGGCTGCAACAATTATTCGAATTTCCAAAATTCAAATCCCTAGAAACCGTTTTCGACAAACCCATATTCCTCCACTCCTAATAATTTGCACCCATTCTCACTATCTGAAACCGAAAGGCAAAATTGACGAGATAAAGGCCTCTGCTTTCATTGTGGAGATAAGTTTGCTCCTGGGCATCGCTGCAAGACTTCTTCTCTTAAAATTATGGAGATTTCTGATGAAGTTGAAGACCCTAGTTTATCTGAAGAAAAACAATTTTCAAGAGAAGAAAATCTCACCGAAATTTCATTACATGCAATATTGGGGAAGGCTTTACAACCACGGTGGAAGTCAAAGGGATTCTGTTTTCTAAGGAGGTTCTCATTCTGATTGATAGTGGGTCGACCCACAATTTCATCTCCAATAAGTTGGTGGCTGAATTGAGCATCAGAACACAGATATCTCCTACATTTGGGGTACAAGTTGGGGACGGTGCTATGATCTCTTGCAATACTATATGCAAAAACTTGGAGGTCCAGGTACAGAGTTTAACTATTCAGGATGATTTTTTCCCCTTCTCGCTAGGTGGTGTAGATATGGTACTTGGAATCAAGTGGCTGGCTTCTCTAAATACTATAGAGGCTAATTGGCAAAAACTATTATTGGTCTTTTGGGTCAATGGAAAACGCTACAAATTACAAGGTGTTCCCCCTACAAATAATTCTGCTTCCCTCCTTAGTTATTCATGTGACAGCATTGTATCCCAGTTTGAAATGTTACAAGATCTTCTGTCAACTCATCATAATATCTTTGAAGTACCACCTTTTGGTCAACACTTCCACTGCATTCCCTTACTACCAAATGCTACACCTCCAAACATTCGCCCATATAGATACCCTCCCTCACAAAAAGATGAAATAGAAAAGCAAGTTGCAGAATTACTAAGCAAAGGTTTCATCCAGCCAAGTACTAGCCCGTTTGCTGGCCCAGTTCTGCTTGTTGTGAAGAAGGACTCATCTTGGCGGTTCTGTGTTGATTACAGAGAACTCAATAAAATTACTGTGCCAAATAAGTGGCATCCATGAAGCTTCTTCATCTAGCAACCCTTTCCACTGTACAATCACTTCCTGTGATTAGCTTCCCTTGCAATCCCCTTATATAGTAGTTTATGCTTGCTAAGTAAAGAAACCATAATGGTATAAATGTAATCGCATGTGGTTATTATCTTCTTAACTTAAAGATGTTATTGAAAGACTCTAGTGGTTAAAGAATGTTGTGAATTATTAGTGGCTTTTGTATATTGCCTTGGTTTTTACCCCGTAATTTTTCAACTACGTTATATTGAGCAGCACTTGTTGCATTAATATGGATCTCAAGATTTTTGGAAGAAACGAGTTGCTAGTAAATTACTTGCTTGTTGTGTTGATGTCATTGGTTTTATTCTACTTCATATTATAATGTTATTGCAATCTATATAACCTTGATTGAGATCTCTAAATTTCTTTTTGGCAGGTTTTTGGAGTTTTATGTGAAGCTCAATATTTTCAGAATGTCATGAGAGTTGGTTTTCGGCTAAGATCAACTTTGGTAATTCCATTCATTTAGTTTGATTAACATTTCTGCTTGTTTCTGTGAAAAAAATGTATGCCTCCATTGCAACTTTGATAAATTAAGTTTTTGAATCAATTCTAAAGGATCGAAGAATCTATAGAAGATCACATGTAGCAAGTCTGTCATTCAAAAACAAATAAATAAATGAATAACCTACAAAAATTGAGAAAATAATGTTAGCTCAAATAGGAAATTAGTTATCTAACTTATAAATGGTATGCTTCGCATAAAACATGCAGTTAATGATCATCACGGTTTTGTTTTGGACTATGTCTTGCTATAGAGAGATGAAGGATTATTTTATGGCTTCCTTTTTCCCTTCTATAAATTTGGAGTACATTTTGGTCTTCCTTTGATTGTGCTTAAGTTATCCGTGATATGCCTGAACTGTACCTACTAAATCTAAAATTAAAAAAGTATATAAAAAGTATCAAACGAAAAGCAACAAAAAGAAATCTTGATCTATGTCGTCAACCCTTGTGTAACACATTGTTAGCATTCATGTCTTTTTTGTCTAAAACATCGTTAGTATTCATGTCTTTTGTGTGTTATGCTCTCAGTTGATATTGGTGGTTTGTCTAGAAATCTTATGAACTGATTTTTAGATGGCTATGGTTTTTCTTTTTTGTTATCTTCTTGGCTATAGTTTTGTTATTCAGTTGAAAAACCCTCTTTCTGCCATTAAGCTCTATGTTTAACATTTTGAACAGGACTATTTATTATATGGCTGATGTAAATGTTTCACACTACGATTGTTGTAGTTCCCTTTATGTTTGGTATAGGGTGGCATTTGCAAATATTGGATTCCTTGATCTGACTGTGATATGACCTCTTATTTTACCTTTTTATTTTGTTCACATAAATGGGTTCCATCATGATTTGTTGAGTAGGGGCTTGAGGGTCTCATCCAACAGTTTCAATTCAATGCATAGCAAATGCATTCTTTCCTATTTTTATTGTTAAAATTGAAGTTTGTATATTTCTTTTCTGTTATTCCATGCAATTAGTCCTTTCGTATCTGGAAATCAGGTTAAATAACCCTTAAAATGTGAGCAAATTCTGGGTCGATCAACAAACAGATCTTCATTATGAATTAGTTAACTAGCTCTAACAAGTCAAAAGACTTTCAGTTGTTTTTGGTTTCTTGTGTATTTAGAATATGATTTGTGCATTGCTGTGTATTTTTGTTATTTTTTTATTGTAGGTGGCAGCCGTGTTTCGCAAATCTTTAAAACTTACTCATGAAGCCCGAAAGCAATTTGCATCTGGGAAAATAACCAATTTGATGACTACTGATTCTGAGGCACTTCAGGTATGCTTTTCCTCTACTGTTTTGATCCCTTTGCCCTCTTTTGCTTTCCGAATGATGTTAGAGAAGCAATGAACTGAACTTGTACTGTTTGAATGGCTAGGATTGTATGTAGAATGAGAGCATATGCTTCAAGAAAGTTCTAAAATTTGGTGGGTAAAAGTAACCATGTATAATTGAACAATAGGTGTAGGGATTTGTTGGCTTTGATTTCAAGGATTGTCTCCCCTTGTGATCTAGTCTTTGCATTGAAATTAATGATATATGATTCTAGAAGATTCATGATTCATATATGTATCACACGATGAAATCAATAAAATGCTTAGCTGTGCTGCAATTTTGCCCAGCAAATTTCAATTATAAATCACAAATAATAGAATAACAGAATAGGTAATTATAATAGTTAGTTAATAAATGGAAATAAAAAGTAGTTGTAAGACCCTCTAATGGTATATAGAGTGAGAAAAAATGTGGGGTGGTGATGAAACGGAGTGGGAGGAATATGTCAAGATTCTGAAGGAACGTGTTGGACCTGCACATGAAGCGCCCATGGGAGACCTAATGCCCCTTAATAAAAGGAAACCTTGGCAGATTATAGTGACACGTTTGACATGATTTCTTGCAAGCTTTGTGTTATGGTATTCAGATTAGAATGAGAGAGAAAGAGAGGCATAGAAAGAACAGAAGTTTAGAGGAAGGAGAGAGAGATGAGAGGAATTCTGAATAATTCCCTTTGTGTTATCAATTGAGTCAGAACAAAACTGATTTACCATAGAGGCAGTGGGCTATTTATAATGGATATACCCTTACTTTTGTCCTTCCTTCAACAGTTAGCTATCTAACGGTCTGAAACTCTGGAAACTGCCTCTGAAAATTGAACAATGAGACCCATGAAGCTTCCTCATCCGAATAAACCTTGCCACTGAACTAAAACGTCATTGATAATGCGCCTTGTCTTTCTTCCAATTGGCTATTGAATATTTTCTATGGATACAATGAACTAAGGACTGCTGGCCAATCAATACGAGGATGGTGCTGCTTCACACTCAGATCTGGACATAGTTTTTGAAATAATATGATAGATTATGCAGCAACTCTATAGCTTTATTCGTCTTGTAGACCTAACAGAAAATCTCCTATAATTAGGGAGTATTCGAAATTCAAAGAACATAGCAGAATAATCTAATAATCCTAATAATAATAAATAATATAATTAACCTAACTCTAATTATGGTTAACTTTAATCACTAATTAGGGTTAGGATTTCGGCTACCATGGGCTGAATAGGGTCCAACTTCCAACAGTTTTAAAAGAGACATGAAAAGTAGAGTGGATCCTAGTCTTGGGGGTAAATCCAGTTTGTATGCTACTGGCCCTACCCTTTCCAATAATATACAAGGAGTCAAGGACCATAAAATCTGATTACTTCTTGTAGTTGCTGATATTTGACGATAAGGTTGCAGCTTGAGGAAAACCCACCTGTTTCACCTCAAATTCCCTCTTAGACCTTTTCAAGGGATGGATGTTGCTAGATCTTAAAAGGAGATTTATACTTCCTTGAAGAAAATATATTCTCGATCTTCTAAAGGAAACCAAGATGTCACCCTGATACGAGCTGATAAGATCAGTGAAGAATATCTAGGCAAGGGTGTGGACAAGGTAAGGTACCAACGAAGAGTACCAAAGTTAATTTATCTTTTTCACACTCAATCTGGCATTGGTTTTGCAGTCAGTGTAGTTAGTCAACACTCACGATCTGAAGCAAAAATATTTAAATGAAATTTACAGTATTCTCCTGTTCTAAGGCTTTTGAGGCTGTAGTCTTCTATTTAAGAGGTTTGAGAATCGTAATGTGGCCTATATACCAATGCAGATTGAGCATGTGATCAAGATGACAGAAAGTCTACTCTTGGAGAGATTAACTGAAAATAATAAGCAATCAAGTACAACATGATTCTAGGAGATAATCACCCTATACAAGGAATATTAGGTTAATTACTAAAAAGTCTCAACAAGGGCGATAGGCCCATTGATACTTCCAACAGTTTGCGGCAACCTAGTTACCTGGAGAAGCAAAAAAGCAAAGTGTGGTGGCAAGGAACAATGCAGAAGCTAGGTTCAAGGCTCTTGCACTCATAATTTGTGAGAGCTTATGGATGAAAGGAGTACTTGAAGAAGAGTGAGTTTGCTGGTCTGACTCTACTCAGACAACATGGCAGCAATTAATATATCACAGAATCCAGTGCAACATGACATAACAAAACATGTTAGTGTGAAGTTATAGAGGAAAATACTTTGAATAACTTCTCTATTCATGTACAGAATAGGTGAATATATATAGGAGAGGAGAGCCTCAATATTAATGACTCATTCATGACAATAATTCCCTAATAATTCCCTTATTGTAATCCCTGAGTGATTACATATCAAATATATTAATACACATTTCCTAACACTGCCTCTTAAGTTGGAGCATAGACATTAATTAAGCCCAACTTGTTACAAAGATAGTCCACACGGGCGCCATTTAGGGTCTTAGTCAAAAGATCACCCAACTGATTACTAGATATCACCAATTTTAGAGGCCGATACAGAATTGCATAACCTGTTCGAATGTTGGTGACTCACTTCATCATCATCAAGGAAGTAGAGCCCCTAAATCTTTAGCAAGTCCAATCGTCTTCCCCGATGATAGATTCTAAAAAACACAATGTGATGGTGGAAATTTAGCATAACCATTCGTCTGTTTCGTCAATTGGCTAATAGATATCAAATTGCATGCTAATTTGAGCACATGGAGAACATATTCAAGAGTTATGAACTCAGAAATCAAAATACTTCCTTTCTTGGCAACTAGAGCAAAGGATCCTTTTGCAATTTTGATTGTTTGGTAGCCAAAACATGGGACATAAGTGGTAAATAGTTGATGGCAATCAGTCATGATTCGGTGCTTTAGAATCAGTGATCCACGATTCTTTGTGATTGGATGTGATAACTCTCAAGTGTTTAATTCACTATTCTCACAGTGTTTCACTCTCTTCTACTCTCTCTCTTAATAA
>JBAGKO010000001.1:9349701-9367393 GCA_037177275.1 Acacia concinna | reverse complement strand
AGACAAGATGGGGACAATTGTGAGATGATGGGATTGTTTATGGTCTGATGTGAGACATAAGACATGCATTGCACCTTTCATACTTCTGATAATGATGGTTTGCTATGCATGTTTAACATGTTTGCATTTTTCTATGATTGACTGTCTGTTACTATTGAGATTCATTTGAACCTCACCACTTTATTTGTTGTTTAGTTAGTTTCTAGAAGTTTGAGATGTTGTGCATATTTTGTAAGCTCTTGTGGAATATCTATAAACAACTAAGTACTATATATCATTATAGTTTTTTTATGTTATTTCTACTCACCATTTGAACTACGCTTAATCACTCTAATGGATGTCATATTTAAAAGAGGGGTTTGATAGAAACTGGCTAATAGATTCAAGCTCATCAATATTAGGGATTATAGTAATATGTGTAAGATTAATTTTCCATATATCAATGTGACCTTTGAAAAAGTCTTTAACCATATTACATGCCTCTTGCTTTATTTCACCCTAAGAAGATTGATAGAATAGCGTAGTAAAGCCATCTAGGCATGGAGTTTTCATGAAACCAATATCAAATACTACATTCTCAATTCCTTCTTCAAGTTACTAGAGTTGTAAGAATCTTGGTTTCTTCTTTAAATACCACACATTTCGCATATTTGAACACTTCCTTTATTTGATTGGATTTCTTAGTAGAAAACAAGTTTTCATAATACTGCTCAAACATACCATCAATATGCATAGGATCTTCGAACCAAGTTCCATGATAAGACTTTAATATCAACAGTTTATTCCTTAACCTTCGTTAGATCATAGCATTATGGAAACATCTCGTGTTTTTATCACCAAAATTATTCCAATTCTATCTAGATTTTTGCTGTCATAAAATCTCTTCTTAGTTCGATGCATCCTCAATTGTTTTCAAAATCTCATTCACCTCTATTGCCTTCTCTTCTGTCCACACACCTTCATAACATGCATCAAGCTTTTTCCTTAGATTTTCAGTAACTCTCCTATTATTTGGCAAAGATTTTTTTGTACCAATCAATCAGCCATTTTCTATATTTATTCAATCTTTTTCACAAATTTCTTAACTTTATTAAATGATACTAACTCACACCTATTCCAACCCTCCTTCAAATTACTTAAAAATTGTTCATGATTAACCCAAGCAACATTGAACTAAACAATTTTGGTACTTTTTCATCATGATAACAACAATTAATAATTACCCTATAATGGTAAGAGCATAATGAAATACCTGGACATTAGCAAAGCTTTCTCTGAAAGAACATTACCAAATCATTAATAAATTCTTTCTATGATATTAGCTTATGCATATGTCTTATTGCTCTAAGTAAACCTTGAGCCTATAAAATCAAGATTAATAAGTGATGAGGACATTTTGTCATTAGCCTTAGAGGGCCTACAATAAAAAAAGGATTGCATATAGGTAAACCTATAATTGTTCTCTCTTCTCAAGGAGCCATTTATTGATTCATAAGTAATCTTAATGTCATAAAAAGGAAATGAAAACAAGAGAAAATTGGGTTTGGTGTTTTCAAAATAATAATTAAAAGAATAATGCAATTTAGTTAAACTATTGTTTTTGGTATTTTTCAAATAAAATGGAATGGAATGTGAATTAAGTAAATCCTCGTGAGAAATTAGTTCAATAAATAACATGGGAGTCACAATTCATCAAGTCTTAAGAGAAACCTCATAAAAACATTTGAGTCCAATATTCTCAATTAATGATACCTCTTACAAGCATAGCTAACTACCACTTGTTAAGATATTGCTGGAAACCACTTAATGCACATTAAAATTAGAATGATGTAACATGAGTTTTCTTAATATGGAGTGCTAAAAAGCCCCTCCAAGGCACAAAGCAATCACATTAACTATATAATAACACTAATTAACATAATCTCATTATAACCATAAAGAAATTCAAACATGTACAATTTCCACTTCACAAAATCCAAATCTAATCACAATATAAACAATCTTAGCTCAATAATATGGAATCCAAATAACCCACAACAAAAACCTAATGAAACTACCTTATAAGATAGCTAGGAATTAAAATAACAATAGAAAATTTATAAAGCTAGGAATCAAGACAAACTCCCCATTAAGCTTAAGTACTCAAGCCAAATCACCAATCTTCAAGAGTTGAATACCTTAGCCACGCTGAAGCTAAGTACTATCACCACCAAGCTCCCAGACCAATAGCAATGAAGATTAATGGATAATGAGATGGGTGTTATAGTGAAAGTGAGGAAATGGGGAAGGAGATTGTTGAGTTGGCAAGAAGGATGAATCTGTGAAGAAGGAGTCAATGGTAGTGAATGGTTGGTGGCTTAAGCTTTGATTTTACTCTTCGTCTTCTCTAGTAGAAGTTGATGGCTTTAATGGTGAAGGTTGGAGAAGAATTGATTAGCAGTGAAAGTGAAAGAAGGAAATGTATGAGGCAATGGAGGAGAGAGGAGAAATAAGGACATTAAAGGTTAGTGGATTGTCCTCTCCTTTTCCAACTTTAATGGCATTTTTGTTTAGTTCAAAAAGTCATGGTTGAGTCCTAAGACAACCCCAAACCTTGACAGTTCTATGTAATGAGTTTTATATTAGTCCAAGTTAAGTTCTTCATAGGTAGCTTTGGATCAACCTAGTGAGTTATGCCTTGATAGTAGGTGGCTATAGATTATGAGAGGTGACTTCAACGTGGCCCTCTACTAATATGAACGGTGGCTGATTGTGCAACACACCTCTTCAGTAAATAGAGCTTTCTTGAACTAGGTTGAAAATATGAAAATTAGTGCTAATAGGGTATAATGGTCATTTTTAAAATAGAAAAAAGAGATGGTTGTAAGAGTTGTATTGATTGGGTTTTGTCAAATAACATATATTTGGAATTATATTGAGACACATATGTGAAGAATCTTAATGGTTTAAGTCTGATGATAGACCTATCTTCTCCATGTCAATGTTAGCTCTACCTCCAATCACATTGTTCGGACATTCCAATTTCAAGTACCATGGGTTCTTCATGATGATTTTCCAAGACTAGTGAAAGACTCATGGAATATGCATAGTTGGAGTAAGAACACACTCGGGAACTTGGGGAGGAAGAAAAGCCACCTCATGTGAAGATTAGAAGGGATTACTAGAACTTGTTAGATGACTAATACTAGTTAATCTCTTGATAAATTTTGTAGTAATTATTAATTATTCTGTAAATAAAAATTATTTGTTTGTAAATTATTTTTTAGGAGATATTCTAGGACTAGATATATTCAAATATTTGAATAGTTAGTTAGAGAGTATTTTTAGAGTTTGTTATAACAGAATCTCCCTCATGTAAGTTCTATATAATTCCCACATTAGATGAATAAAATCAATCATCTGATTCAGCCTCTAAAGTGCTACAAATTATTCCTAGTTGAATAGTACAAATAGATGAGCTAGAGTTTAGAGAGTAGAGACAACCATTCTATTGCTTTTTTAAGTGGCTTAGAGAATTTGGAATGGGTTGTTCCTCATTTTTGTTCTGTATAAAGGCTTTGGGAACATATGGGGGCAATAAAGCTCTTTACTAATGTGTATTTTTAGCTAAATTGTGGTCTATGTTTCTGGGAGAGGATTATGTTTGGTGGATGTACTAATATCATTGCGATTTAATTTTTAATAACAAGGAAGGCTTTTCCATATTACGTTTCTTGTTCAGGGTCAAGATGCGTTGTACAATTTTTTTTAATTTTTTTATTTCTTTGATAAAATGCCAAATAGGAGGCAGAATAAACTTCTATACTAGCATAAGGAAATTTTATATGGGAATTGTTTGCAACATTATTGTTATATTGGAGTTTCTCTTCAAGTCCTGATGTTACTTTTCTTTTAAAGGTTGTTAATGCAAATGTATCCTTGAAGCGTCTAGAAGAGTTGCTCTTAGCAGAAGAACGGGTTCTTATGCCTAATCCACCTCTAGAGCCAGGATTACCAGCCATCTCAGTGAAGAATGGAAACTTTTCATGGGATGCAAAGGTTTGTTGCTTTCCATCGTGATATTCTTGTATTGTTCGCCATTATGTGCATAGCATTGAATATTGGTATTGTTGTGCTGTTCATGGGTCACCAGCATTTTAACACGTCATATTTGATGTGTTTTTTGTTTGCATTGGGTATTTCCCATTTCAGTAGTTGTATTTGTTAACTTTAGTATGTATTTTACACAGATTAAGGGAAGAGTATGCTTTAGTTTGAGATTTTATTTTTGTGCAATAGAACTTGACGAATTATATGGCATTCATTTCCTTTCTATTTATGTTGTGCATTTTCTCTAGATTTGTTTGGCCAACTGTGTTCTCTTTCAAATTACTTCTCTGGTCCTTAAGATAATATCTATTTATATAATTTCGGGACATTAAAACAGTTAAATAAATTACTTAATTATAATATGTGACATGATCTCGTGTAACATTAAATTATAAATCAGTTTATAAGTTAGAAAAATGTGTTTGGTAAAAAATGATTAACATGAGATATGAAATGGGATAAAGGTCCTACATTTATAACTTAAGTCCACCTCCAAACTAGGTCTTACATTTAGGACTAGAGGCAGATTTCTCTTTTGAAAGAGTATTCCCAAGTAGTAGTGGGAAGATGTGGAGAGGGAAAATTAGTATTTCATTCCTCAATTCTCATATGTACATGGTATGTGAATATATGTACACAGAAAAACAATGATATTTACAACAAATACTCACAATAGACGAAAGTGTTGCTATGCTTATGGCTCATAAACTTAAAAAGTTGGATGATAGATATTGATCATGTCCAACTCTCTTGTGCATTCATCTAAATTTTCTCTTGAATTCCTGCAATCTTGTAACTGACAGAACCTTAGATTTTGTGGGAACTTATGAAGAGCCTTGTTTAAACTCCAAAAGGTTAAACTCCCATATAAGAACCATATCATCACAAACTAATGGTTGGAGGGAGGTCCTTAATCATGGACTCAAGTGCTACGGTTATTGTTAAGTTTACCATGCCTACTAGTAACATGTGACCATGAATCTTTCTTGCACTTTATTAATTTGAATAATTTGATATTGAATCTGGAAACAAACATACTGAAGTTTCCTTTCCTCAGGCTGGGAGGCCTACATTGTCTAATGTCAATTTGGATGTACCTGCTGGTAGCCTTGTTGCAATTGTAGGCAGTACTGGAGAAGGAAAGACATCACTCATATCAGCGATGCTTGGGGAGCTTCCTCCTACTGCAGATGCAGCTGTTGTTATAAGAGGGACAGTTGCTTATGTACCACAAGTGTCATGGATATTTAACGCAACTGTATGGTGTTTTTGTGTTTTTTTCCTCCTTGTTTATTGTCCAACACAACTGGATAGGAATTTTCAACATAGGAATAATAAGATAACCAAAGTTGATGGCTTAAGTACAGTCATATGCACCCAAACTCTGCATTTTTTACATGATCCTCCACCAGTCCAGCAAAAGCCAAATTACTTGGCTCATTAGGTGTTATTAAATATTAATAATCATTATTATCTTGAACTTGCTATTTTTGAGTTGTTCCCTATGATAATTATTGACCCAACACTGATCAGTTTTCTATGCACAGGTGCGGGATAACATTTTATTTGGTTCTCGTTTTGATCCTGTGAGATATGAAAAGGCAATAGATGTGAGTGAACTGCAGCATGACCTCGAGTTGCTTCCTGTGAGTATATCATAAAGGTTTTATGATTCAGGTTGATCTTATAAAGTGGATGTTCATGTTAATGAGTTCTGTGGCTTAATGAATAGGGTGGTGACCATACTGAAATTGGAGAAAGAGGGGTAAACATCAGTGGTGGTCAAAAACAAAGGGTGTCCATGGCTAGAGCTGTCTACTCCAATTCAGACGTGTACATATTTGATGATCCTTTAAGTGCTCTGGATGCGCATGTTGCAAGACAGGTTCTGTCATATTAAATGACTGGATTATTATCACCAAATCTTCTTATTGCTTCATTAGTGATTAAGGGAAACAGTTAGACTACCTAAGATGCTTGCATGCTGTAAAAAGTTGTGATGTATAGTAAATAAATTTTAAATGAACTAATTCTGAGAGGTAAATAAAATATGCAATCATTTATCGCTGTTTTAATGAGCTCTATATCCGTCTTTTCTGCATTGTCTCATGCCATTAGCTATGTAATTTTCATTTCCCGTTTCAATCTTAACATTATCTAACTTGCATATCATTTCAGGTGTTTGATAAATGCATCAAAGGTGAATTGAGAGGGAAAACCCGAGTTCTTGTTACAAATCAGCTACATTTCCTTTCACAAGTTGATAGAATTGTGGTGGTTCATGATGGTATGGTAAAAGAAGAGGGAACATTTGAGGAACTCTCTAACCATGGACCAATGTTCCAAACGCTTATGGAAAATGCTGGAAAGATGGAGGAGTATGTGGAAGAAAACAGAGACACTGAAAGTGATGATCAAAAGACCTCTTCAAAATCAGTTCCCAATGGAACACCTAATGATATGGCAAAAATTGAAAATAAACCAAAAGAAGCCAAATCTGTTCTTATAAAGCAAGAAGAACGAGAAACAGGTGTTGTCAGTACGAAAGTTCTACAGAGGTAAGAAACACAAATAAATTGATGGAATATAATTTCTACATGAAGTAGCAATAAACTGGACACAACTCCACACACCCCTCCTGGCATACCTTCATACTTCAGAATCTTTCATTATTTGCATTGTACGGTGTTCTAACTGTTCGTAATGGTGGATTATATGGAAAGAGAACAATGTGGTGGAATTTTCATATGATGTTCCTAGTTCTTTTGGCCTTTCTATTTTCGTGTGCTTCTCTATTTGTTTATCTTATCTGACCTTTCATCTTGTTACTTTGTGGTGGTTTTAGGTACAAGAATGCATTAGGAGGATTTTGGGTGGTGTTAGTGCTTTTTACATGTTATATCTTAACAGAAGTGTTGCGAGTTTCTAGTAGCACATGGTTAAGCCATTGGACTGATCAGAGTGCGTCAAAGGGTTATAATCCTGGTTACTACAATCTGATATATGCATCCCTGTCATTTTGTCAGGTGTGATTTTAATATCCAAGAGGCATTTTGCAAAGATTTTAAGTTATTGTCAATTAATTCACTTTTTGGCATCTACATTCATTAAAATAATTTTGCTCCTGAATCTAGGTATATCTTGACCATTATTTTTTATTTACTTCTGTTTTTTTTATGTGGTATTGTGTTGTCTTAATAAGCATCTTCGTATCTCCTTTCAATCCTTTGTAAATGAGAACATTGTTACCTGCACACTTCATTGTGTTTCAGCCCTGTAAGGCATTAATTTTCAATTTTCTCTATATTTCAGGTTTTGGTGACTTTAACAAATTCTTTCTGGCTAATCATATCAAGTCTTTATGCTGCCAAACGATTGCACGACGCTATGCTTCACTCCATTTTAAGGGCTCCTATGGCATTTTTTCATACCAATCCTCTTGGGAGGATCATCAATAGGTTTGCAAAGGATCTAGGTGATATAGACCGTAATGTTGCTCCATTTGTGAATATGTTTTTGGGCCAGGTTTCCCAGCTTCTTTCAACGTTCATCTTGATAGGGATTGTGAGCACAATGTCCTTGTGGGCAATAATGCCGTTATTGGTGTTGTTTTACGGAGCTTATCTATATTATCAGGTATGAAAATTTTGATGGATTTTTTATAACTGCTGTATCTAACAGAAGATAATTCTTTGGATGGGTTTCATGTTTACAAAGTTTCAATCTGCTTAAGCTTAGCTCCTAGGAGACATTTTTTTAACGTAGCAAAACTTTCTACTGCTCTCTTTAGCTGCATGCATACAACTAGCCCCGTTTCATAACCTTTCTTGCCTTGTTCAGTATTGAACCAATTAACAATCATGTGATGCAGTTTAGAGATCACTTGTTTTTTTTTTTTTTTTTTTCAAATTAAACAGAATGCAAGTATGCTTGCCTAATTCAATAAGCTATTTATTGTTAGTCACATAAATATGGATTTACTCTTAGATAATATCAATAAACACTTAATTTAATTCTTACTAAAATTGACAAGTATTTTTCTATAGAAATCATTTTCAGTTTGTTCAATTTCTTTATATGTGCAAATTTTCTTCATTTTAGAGTATGGCCCGCGAAGTGAAGCGCTTAGATTCTATCAGTAGATCTCCTGTATATGCTCAATTTGGAGAAGCACTTAATGGTCTATCAACTATCCGTGCCTATAAAGCTTATGATAGAATGGCTGACATTAATGGAAAAGCCGTGGACAATAACATACGTTTCACTCTTGTCAATATGAGTGGCAACCGGTGGCTTGCAATTCGTCTGGAAACTTTGGGCGGCATTATGATATGGTTTACTGCATCTTTTGCTGTATTGCAAAATGGGAGGGCTGAGAACCAGCAGGAATTTGCATCCACGATGGGGCTTCTACTAAGTTATGCTTTAAATATTACTAGTTTGCTCACTGGGGTGCTCAGACTTGCGAGTCTGGCTGAGAATAGCTTAAACGCTGTTGAGCGTGTAGGTACTTACGTTGATTTGCCTTCAGAGGCTCCATCTGTCATTGAGAGTAACCGTCCTCCTCCTGGGTGGCCATCATCTGGATCAATTAGATTTGAAGATGTTGTTCTTCGCTACAGGCCTGAACTTCCACCTGTCTTACATGGGTTGTCTTTCTCAATTTTTCCAAGTGACAAGGTTGGCATTGTTGGTAGGACAGGAGCAGGAAAAAGTAGCATGCTTAATGCCTTGTTTCGACTTGTAGAGTTGGAAAGAGGAAAAATCTTAATTGATGACTGTGAAATTGCGAAGTTTGGACTGACTGATTTACGCAAAGTTCTTGGAATTATCCCACAGTCACCTGTGCTCTTTTCAGGTATATACTTTTTCAATTCATTGACATCATGACCTTATGACTCTGAATTCAATATTAAGTTTCATTGCAATCAAAATCATTTTCTTCCAAGTCAACTCAAGATCTTTCCAATCCTCCTATTTCATTACCTTAAGGAACAAACCAACCTTCGTCCTTTATCAAGTTGACTTAAATTAATGTCTTAAATTGTGTTTTATGGATACAGTCGTTCAACTTAATTTGGTTTAACAATATGAAAGTTTAAATAAAACCATAGCAATTACATTAATCTCATATTGCAACTTACAGGAACTGTGAGATTTAATCTTGATCCTTTTAATGAGCACAATGATGCTGACCTTTGGGAGGCTTTGGAGAGAGCACATTTGAAGGATGTGGTTCGAAGGAATTCATTGGGACTAGAAGCTGAGGTAAATGTTAAATGGCTATTCAATTATGGTTTCTTGTGTTTTAAAATGCTACTGTCATTTTCTGTTCATGTGTTAGTAATTATAGATTTTCTGGTTAACTGTTACGGACATTAATACAGTCATTATAAAATCCAAAGAGCCTTCTGAAAAAGCAGCAGAAATTCAGTAACGTATTAGATAGATGAAGTAACACAGTAAAGAACGGTTTGTCTAAAGATGAGTTGAAACATGAAGCAGAGATAACATATTACCTCAAGATGCTTGACACATCGAAAAGAATCTAGAGACAGACACAATTTCTTAACATATTAGCTCAAGATACTTGACACATTAAGAAACATTTAGGGACAAACACATTCTCAAAGGCTTGGCTAACATGATAGCATAAGCATACATTTTTCACTTGCTAACACGTTGGAAAAGTTCCAGAGAGTAATAGCCTGTGCCATGAAGTAGGTTAATGCGTTTGGGAGATGACGTAGCGCATTAAATCTGTGGAGTGTGACAAATGATATATGGTTAACGTGATGGAGGCATGGATTAACACATGTAAAGAATGTTTAATGCGTACAGAAACTTGGAAAACAAATATGGTTGCTTTCTGGTCTTTGTATAATTCATTAATTTCCTTCATCATAAAAAAAATAATTAATTTTCTTTTTGAAAATCATTTGGCATGACTATGCTTCTTATAAAGACTAAAGTTCTTGAGTCACTACAAAATTCATTAAAGAATAAAATGCTGCAAAGCTATTTTCTTGAGCAAAATTCCTTACGAAGAAGGTTCTTGGTTTGAAAAATTAGTGCAAAATTCATTTGAGTTAAATGATAGCAGTTTTTCATAGATTTACTTCAAGGTAGAAGGTATAAATCCTGTGCGATTCTTGCAGTGGTAAAGGGTGTCAAAATTAATCTGCAATTGTATTTTGTTAGGTATCTGAGGGAGGTGAGAATTTCAGCGTTGGACAGAGGCAACTATTGAGTCTTGCTCGTGCATTATTACGGAGATCAAAAATATTGGTACTTGATGAGGCAACTGCAGCGGTTGATGTCAGAACTGATGCACTTATACAGAAAACAATTCGAGAAGAGTTTAAATCCTGTACCATGTTAATTATAGCTCATCGTCTAAATACCATTATTGACTGTGATCGGATCCTACTGCTTGATGGTGGTCGGGTATTGCCTTTAAGATTTTTAATGTCACGTTAATTTCGTGAATTTAATGTTGATTCTTCAGAGCCATCTTAGCTATATTGGATCTAATGCTAACGTCTTTGTTGAAGGTTCGTGAATATGGGACCCCTGAGGAGCTACTGTTAAACGACGGTAGTGCTTTCTCAAAGATGGTGCAAAGTACTGGAGCTGCAAATGCTCAATATCTACGCAGTTTAGTGCTCAATGGGGATGATGGAAACAAGCCAGTGCAAGAGGGGAAGAATCTTGATGGACAGCGAAAATGGTTAGCTTCGTCTCGCTGGGCGGCTGCGGCTCAATTTGCCCTTGCTGTCAGCATGACCTCATCCCAGAATGATCTCCGCCGACTGGAAATTGAAGATGAAAACAGTATTCTCAAGACGACCAAGGACGCCGTGATAACATTGCAGGGAATTTTGGATGGAAAGCATGACAAAGAAATTGAGGAATCTCTAGACCAACACCAGATATCACCGAACAGATGGTGGTCATCCTTTTTCAAGATGATTGAGGGTACAATTTTGTTCCATTGTTTTAACCAATGTACTATTTTTAAAACCAACACCAGATATATCACCGAACATATGGTTTGTCTTTGCTTGGAACTTATACTACGCATGATGCTTGGCTTTTAAAGCAATTATTTTAAGCAAACATATATATAATCCAAACAAAGTATTGACCATATTTTCTTGTTCTTTTTTTCCCCCAAAAAAAAATATATATATGTTAATAGACTTGACGCAGTTAGAATTTTCTTGTTCTAACATGGGTCCTATCTCAATGCCAGGTCTGGCTATGTTGAGCAGATTGGCCAGAAACAGGTTACATCAATCTGACTACAATTTTGAAGACACCTCAATAGATTTCGACCATGTTGATATGTAAGGGAAGTCCTCTCCCTCAAACAAAACAAGAATAAATTATGTATAATTAAAAGATATTTTATGTGGTCGAATTTTGTAGAATCATTAGCAGAATGTTGATGTGCTATATATCAATTTGGAATCTTAATAAACAAGTTTTTAATGTGGTCGAACTTTGTACTCCATTTGGAATCTTCCCAGTTGATATGTTCTAGACACATCGCCTCTGAACATCCCATACGGTATAATTTTCGTGTTCCAATTCGAATGTTTTCATTTTGTTGTGAAAACGGTGAAAGAAGTTTGGCATCCGAAACGGATCTGACACAAAAATGAAAGTACGAGGGATCAGAAGAGTCCCTAAGCCCTGCGCCGCCCTGTGGGGAGGGAAAGTGAGGAGAAGAAAAAAAATTGTGTTGGATTTAAAACTAACAAAAGATAAATAGGGTTCGAAGTTTTTAATTAATTTTTTTTACTTTTTTATCTTAGTGAAAATTCTTATAAAAGACAAATGAATTATTTAAATTTTAAATTGGGTTGTTAAATTCAACAAATTTTAAATCAAATATATGATTTAAGATAGGATTTTAGAATTCAGTAATTTTACTTTAGCAGCTTTTATCTGAGTTGCGTTTCCATCTCTGTTATTTTAACCCTTTTTACCAAAAAAAAAAACGACACTCTCCCCTTTGCAACAATTTTTCTTTTCCTATTATGCTATTTATACTTTGATACACATTGAGTTATATTTTAGGTCAGTTTATTTAGGATTTTACAATTTGCTCATTTCTAACCTGATTAAAAATTTTATTCTTCTACAAACTTGCCACTAAGATGTACTCACTCTCACATACACACATGATCCGTCATTGTTATGAATGCATGTTAGTTTTTGTCATCCTAATAAGATTTGTCATATCTTTCACGAGGAGGCTTGTCTTAGAGAAATATGTTTGGCCTAAAATGTCCATTATCATCATTAAGAGTATCATTAACCTCAAATAGCTAAGTGACATCCTCCAATATAATATATATTTTTTTTCAAATACAACTTGCATAATTAGCTAACAACTCAACTCAAGTGTCAAACTTTACTAAATTCATTTTTTGCTAAATCATAAATAAATTATAGATAGCATGATAGGAAACGAAAAATTGTCACAGGGAGAGAGGGTGTAATTACTAATTAGTGAGTCACTTTTTTGATAAAAAATTTATAATTAACATGGATGGATCGACAGAACAAATAAGGGATAGTAAGTAAAAAAATATTAAATTCTAAAATTCTATTTTATGTCATATAACCTGATTTAGAATTTGTTGAATTTAACGACCTAATTTAAAATTTAAATAATCTAGACATCTTTTATAAGGATTTTCCCTTTATCTTACGTCTTTCTGTTAATATTTTTTTAATATTAACACTTTGAGTATTTTAATTAATAACAGTAAAACTTATTTGTCTTTTAGCTATGTCAATTATTTCTTTGTGTATTTCTCTCAATTTTATTTTATAACCTCAATTATTCCTCTATTCCACTTCAAATCCCTTGTATCTAAAAGAAGGGATTGTCAAATCCATCAAAATATTAAAAAAAAATGAATTTATCAACTCCATCTTGTTACGTTTGCAAAATAGAGTGATCTTAATTCAAAATTTGAATTTCTTTATAGACAATAACTACATTCTGACTGCATATCAATGTTGTTTAAAATACTCTATATAGTATCTTCTAAAACATTTTCATTCAGCCTCTTAGTTGTAGTAGGCCTCTGTAGATTAGCTTTGTATGGTGTTCACTACGGGGCATTAAGATTCGAGACTTGCCAGTTGCCACCACCCTTCGAAGATTATTAATTTAGTCAAATTTAATTTTAGTCCCATTTTAATTTTTACTATTTAAAATTCATTTTACTCCATATCTGATATTTAGTTTTTTTTTCAATTGAATGCATATTTTTCAGGTTAAGAAAAAAAAAAGAAAGAAAGAGGCCATTCACTCGAGTCCTAAATCATTTGCTCACTTAGTTGTGATAAATTTTAACTACAAGCGCCCAAGTTAATTATGAAAATCCAAACGGTTAAAGAGATAAATAAATATCACTTGAATTTTAAAATATTAAATTAGTCTTATTATTTATAAGAATATAGGAAGTAAACTTGTATAGGAATTGACAGTTTATTTTTATAAGAAATCATTTATTTAAAATTTTGAAATTAAATAGTATTTTTATATTTTATTGTCTTTTTCCAAGACTAATTTTGCTCATGAAATAGTCACTGAGGCACAATTTTATTTCTCTGGAAGTGTTAAATTTGGGACAATTTTACCCAAATTTAATAGTTAGACAATCAATAATTAATTGACTAGTCTTGCTGACGTCGCTCAGCCACACAGGATAGTGACGCCACATCAGCATCATCAGCCTATCCTTCCCTTTACACCTTCACCGTACTATCTCAACTTCAGGTGCAACCCAAAGGGTCGCGGGTTGCCCACTACTACCGTCGTTACTAATGGCAGAGGCCGTGCTTCCGCCGGCCCCCCCCCCCCCCCCTTCCCCCCGGGGGTTACTTACCTCGTGGCCGTCAGATCCAAAAGACCTTCAACAACATCAAGATCACTATCCTTTGTGGCTTCGTCACCATCCTCGTCCATCGCGGTCAACCAAAAACCTCATTGAAAGACCAATCGGAATCTCGCTGAGACCAGATTCAACAGTGACCCCTCCTGTGATCCCGATGAGCCTATTGAGACCGAGTTGAATTCGACTATCACATTCACTTTTAGCCGGAAGATCGCCGACTGAGACCAGGAACGGTGGGCTCGGCTTGAACAAAATCCTGAGTTCCTAAATTTCGTCGAAGGTAAAGCTCGAATCCTGTTCCTGACTGGCGCACCTCCGAAACCTTGCGATGACCCAATTGGGGATCATTACTTATTGAAGTCGACAAGTAATAAGATTGATTGGATTGAGATCGTGTATAGTTTGGCGCATCTGAAAATGAAACTTGCTGGGTATTGGGCGGAATTGGCAATGATTCGTCGGTTGATGCTGTCTCATCCTGAGGCAGAGTGGAATTGTTCGGTTAATAGTTTTAAGTTCTTGATTTGTATGGCTTTTGAGTTTCCCCTATGGGAGTACGATAAATATAACATGGTTCTTCATGGGTACCCTAATCTATTATTCGACCAGAAAAGTCATGGATTTCTGTGAATGAAGGAATCTTTCTATTTAGGAACTGCAGACGGTCTTTGAATTTGCTTGATGCTTGGGCTCCAATGGGTCCTAAAGGTCCCATTAGAGAGGCAAGGGTGAAGTGGTGGTACAGAGAGGAAGAGAGAGGATTACAGGGAGGACAGTTGATGAGATGGATGGTGAGGTGGCATACACGTGGATTTAATGCAGATTTAGCACTAGTTAAAGGATTGGGCCACATTACTCTCTTTTTTGACATTTTGGAGCAAAATTGCCATTAGAAGGTTTTCATCTAAAATTGCTTCTAACTGAATACTTTTTGGACAAAATTAACCTCTAACCCAAATTGAAATATATGTATGTATATCAACATAATCATTACCTTATGATATAACAAGTTTTGATTCTCTCAAAATCTATTTTCATATTTTCTTCTTATATGCTCATTTTTTTTAGATTGAAAGAAATAGAATTAGATGGTCAATATTTACTATTTTATATAATTATTAATTTAAACATAAATAAATAAATTTAAACGTTAAAACTAATCTATACTATTTATAACAGCAATGCAAAAAAGTTAATTGATAGATGAAACTCTCAAATTTAGGTTTTAAATTTAGGTTTGCACAAATCGAGACAAAACTCTTCTCACATACTTGCCTCAGAATCTGTAAAAGCTATTCTCAAAAGCTAATCCAAACCTACCTAAGAAGAGAAGAGAATTATGAGAAAATGTGGTCCAACAATTAATAAATTAAGATAGATGTAAATAATTAACTAAAATTATCCCTAGGTTCAGCCCCTTAATAATGTAAAAAATATATATAATTCACACAAAAGACAATTGTTTGAGAAAATTCAAAGTCTGAAACGGTCCAAAATTATTATTTTGTTGTTGCTGAAAAAAATGTAAAGGGGATTCTAAATATTTTTACTAGAAATTTTCTAAGTTTGGCTAAAATAATAATCTTATAGACGTGTTGAAATTGTCACATTTTTCCAAAATAGGACAAAATTTAAATGGCACATAAATTAATTTATTAAAAAAATGAAATGATTCAAACAATATAAATCAGCATCGAAACAAATTCAAAATATGAAATAATTCTGTTATAAAGAATATGTAGATGTGTGGATGTTTACGACTCTATACATTTTATCACATGGTAATTGGCATTGTATTCTATAACTCCTAAATTGAAGCATGACCCTTTGAGTGCATATTTCCTATAACTTCTAATTGCCTTTTATGTGGCTTGTTAATTCCCCTCTTTATGTGCTTATAACTCTTGAATTATTCTTCAATGTAAAGGAGCTTATAAATAGAGTCCATGCATAAGTCATTTGTACACAAAAATAAAACAAAGTGAATGAGATAGGTTATTCTCTTCTCTCCCAATTCCATTATCTTTGTGTTCCTTCTCTTCTTCTTATACTCTTTTTACTCCCATTCCTTTTATTTTACAACATGTTATGAGTACAAATCTCTGATAAAGGTATATTTTTGGCACTCTACTTTTTTTCCTCGTAAATATTCTATTTTATTTTAACCAAGGGCAAGTTTTTTTTATCATTTTCAAGCAATTTTTTTTGCTTTATATTTTGTTGTTATTGTTATAGTGCATTTACGTGTTTTTTGTATTTAATATTTATTTATTTTATTTGCATTTCTATTTTGTTTACATTTGTTATTTATGTTATTCAGTCATTTCATTTATTTATTATTTATAATATTTTATTATTAACTTGTATTGTGGCTTATATTAGTATCATTATTATTATTCACCATCATGTTTATTATTTTATTTGTTTGTATTTATATTATCCATTTGCATGGTGTCTTATATTATTATTATTATTATTATTATTATATTTTTATTTCAGCACCATGTTTATTATTCTTATTTTTTATTTATATTATTTATTTTATTTGTTTATTATTTACTTTACTTTCCCTTTACTTTTATTATAACTAATTATGTGCGAAATTTTCTATTTTATTTTTTACGTTTAATCTCTCTCTCTATATTGCCATTTTTTTAATATATTTTTTTATTTTAAGTTGTTTAACTTATGCTATTTTATGTTATTGTCATTTTATTTATGATATTATGTTTGACTATGTAGTGTGATCCATGTATCTATGGGTTAATATTTATATTTGATTTTAAGCTTATATTTATTTATCTTCTTTCTCTATAGTATTAGCTTGTTTGTTTGTTTGTTTTATTTCTCCACAGTATTATCTTGTTTATTTATTTATTTATTGATTTTGTTTCTCTATAGTATTACCTTTTTATTTTATTTTAGTACAGATACATATATATACTCACACATATAATGTATACTTAGGTTAGCTTTTGTTTTGTTATTATTTATTTTGCTACCATTTTCCCCCTCTTAATACACCATCTATATTCTCTCTATAATTCTCCTTTACATATTGTTATGGTATTCGTGATTTTATGATTTCTCATTCTCATGATTCTAATTGATATGATTATTTTTAGTTTGAATTATGGCCAACCTTACCAAACTTGAATTTACGGCTCTTGATATTACAGGAAAGAATTATCTATTCTGAGTTTTAGATGCTGAGATCCATCTAGATGCTAAGGGGATTGGAAATGCTATTTTACCTACAAATGAAGCAACTAGCCAAGACAAGGCTAAGGCCATGATTTTCCTTCGCCACCATATCCATGAAGGATTGAAAGCTGAATATCTAATAGTAAAAGATCCATTAGAATTGTGGACTAATTTGAAGGAAAGGTATGATCATAAAAAAACGATGATCTTGCCTAAAGCTTATTATGAATAGATTCATCTACGGCTACAAGATTTTAGGACCGTAAGTGAATATAATTCAACGGTTCTCAAAATAAGTTATCAATTGAAATTATGTAGTGAGAAAATAATTGATGAGGATTTATTAGAGAAAACTTTTTTCACCTTTCATGCTTCAAATATGCTCCTGTATCAGCAATATCGAGAGAAAGGTTTTAAAAAGTACTTTGAATTAATCTCATGCCTTTTAGTAGCCAAACAAAATAATGAGCTATTGATGA
>JBAGKO010000001.1:9293340-9303985 GCA_037177275.1 Acacia concinna | reverse complement strand
TTCCCCTCTAGTGCCATCTCTCTCGGCATCTACCATGTACTGAGAGCATGCATGTGACTTTACTCTACTCAGTAGCCAAGGCATAAGTAGAGAGTCAACATCTCATATATACATGCTATCTTAACTAGAACATGGAATACAAGCAGTAAACAAATAGCAGACAAACAGAGCAAATACAAGTTAATGGTAGAGATTTTAGCTACCAATATCCTCGTGTAGTGTAGGTGTGGTGTCTCGCTGTTTTTGGCACGTCTAGGTCTCGGGTTCGTCTCTCTGTTACATCTATACAGACCACAACAATTCCTGTTACTATATGCCTCTATCAGTATACTACTGCCCTTCCTTTTTTGTATCTCCATAGGGTCATGGTTCCCTATTACCTGGATCAGGTCCTACCTCTTCTTATACCGTACCCACCCTTTACTGGTACCCTTCCGCTATCCACCTTATGCATCCCCATGTCCCTGCCGCTAACCTATTGCCCTGGCTGGGACAGTTGGGTAGCATCTCCCCTTAGATGTGCCTACTAATCCTCCTGACAGTTGGGTAGTACCTCCCCCTAAGAATTCCCACTTCTGTCCAGGATCGTCGGACATCACCTCTCCCTAGGAAATGCTATCTTAGTTTGAGGCTATTGGACGATACCTCCCCCTAGGAAATGCTATCTTAGTTCGGGACAATTAGACAACACTTCCCCTTAGGAGAGGCTATCCTAGTCCAGAACAATTTGGCATTATTTTCCTTTAGGAAGGCTTGTTTGGGCCTAGATGTTGGACATAATCTCCCTTTAGGTTCACTATCTAGGCCTGCCAAATTGGATAGAACCTCCCCCTAACTACTCTAATAGTTACTAGAAAATAAAGGAATTCACAAGAGGGTGGATTTGGAACTTACTTGGACCGAAGGCCGGGCCAGAACTATCAGAATTTCTACTAGAAAAGGCTTATTTAAGAGAGATGGAGGGAACTTCAAGAGAGAGGGAGGGAACACGTTTTTGGATGAAGAAAATGAAGGGGAGCAGAGCCCTATTTATAGGTGAGGAAGAGGGGTCAAAGTGCAAATATTTATTGGGTCATTAGGTGTAATTTTCACAAAAAGATTTATACTTTTTTTATAGGTGTCCATGTTCTTTAATCTTCCATTTTTCCACATGTTATTTCTGAATTTTTTACTAGGCCAAATGTATCCACACTTTTGTGGGGCCCAGAGGGCCTATCGGTATCAAATTAATACCGATAATTATGTATGGTTAGTCTGAAAACTGGGGAATTCTAGAAAATTATGTAGTCATCCAAAAATTCTAAAACAATTTAGGAAAAATCCCTAAAAATATCAAGAGACTTTAATTAAAATTTTGTAATTTTTGGGTTTCTAGAACTCCCAGAATAAATTTCTCAAAAAGTCCTTTTTTTGGCAATTAGCCGATATCAAAATTTCAACTAATATTTTTGGACTTTTTCTTGGTCTCTAACCAACCTTATAATTCTTCCAAAATAACATACTAATTTTTTTCAAGTCCCTTTTCTAGAACATTGAGGTCCCAATATATCTAATAAATATGCCAAACACTATTCAGCCAAATATTTTTGAAAATATTCAAAAATTTATAATAAATTCCTCAGACCTCAAAATGACATTTTGATTACGTCATACTATTCTGGACAACCTCTACTATTTTTTGGGATTTTATGGGAATTTTTGGGGTTCTAGAACATGTTTGTATTTCATTCAGAAAATTTACAATTTTGTTTCTTTTTGTGCAGAGGTCCTTCCCCAAATTTCACTTTAATTGTGAGTTCTCTCAGTTCTTTACAGACTAAGGCCCTTATTCTATCTGAAATACCTCTTTTAGGTCCTAAAAAATATTAGGGTACAACCTTTGGTCTAGCCAAACACACCCTTTTGGTCCAAAATACCCCTATTTTTGTCTACAAAAATTCAGAAATGTTACACATTTGGCCACGTGTCTTCACCAACTCGACCCTTAAATTTTTCCTTAATTGAAGAAGATATTTTGACTTGCTAGATTCATTGAGCACTGTGTATAACACATTATCAAATACATTTGTTTTCAATATGTATCACATATAGACTGTGGCGGGGCAAATTAGTTTTTCAATATGGAAGTTTGCAGAAGATACTTATCTTTCGCCATTGCTGAGGCTTAGAAGCAGAAGTCTTGGAAGTTTTCTCCTTGCTTGTGTTAGCTCATCATTTTTTCCAAACTTGAATTGAACACCTTGCAGCTACTATAAGATATTTGCATCAAATAAAGTCTCAGGAGGTCTTCTTTTTTCTAGCTTTCCATTAAAATGATTCCGTTGCAATCTAAATTTGTACTTCCATCGAGAGACCTTCTTAACCCATGAAGCACCACATTCAACTATTAGTATGACGAACTGAGTCAGAGTTAAAATTGCAAGTTGAGCACATATTCCTTGTATGGACATTCCACCCAAATAATGTGCTAAGCTCAAGAATTCACTCATCGTCCCCAACAAAACTGCACGTAAATTGAAAAGTAACTTTTGATGTGTCATCTGTATTGATGACAACATTTCAAAAGTCAAGCAACTCTGGTACAATAATTTATGCGGGACAAATTAATTTGTATCATTACAACACAATTATGGTATTAGGAGTTTTACCAATTTGCTATAGGTGATCGTAAATGTCTTTGATCCTATTGTGTGATGGATATTTTGCTGCCCCTTATTCCTCGTGTTCCTTGCAAACACCTCTTGCAAATGTTTTTTTTATAATTTTCATTATTTACCTATCCCTTTTGGCTCCTCCTATATTGTATGAATGATGCCCAATTGTTGGATGGGACTCTGCCAGGAATAGTCTCCATAAACTATTCTATAGACATTATCCCATCATTGTTAATCGAGTGGTAAAGACGATTCTCCAATTCCTAATGTTGTCCCTTATCTTCAGTAAGGCGTATCGCCTTTTGTCATCCCACACAACAAATTTAGTCTGTAATGCAAACATCAAGAACAATTAATTAATTTGTAATTAATTACGAATTACATAAAAATTACATAACATATTTCTAAAATTAGTTGGTTCAATATGTTAAATTCATACCTTTACAACATCTTTGAATGCTTCATCTCTTGCTTCTTCGGCACTTTCTTCCAATCTTGGAAGTGAATTGCAAACTGGAGCCAATTTCCAATCATACTATTCAGATAGCAATTAAATAGATGCCAACCACTATCAATCAGCTCTTCTGTGCCCTCATACTAGGGAACAACTACCCAAAGCCAACAATTGAGCTGATTAAGGAGCAGCACGTCCAACCTCTAGCTTGTAATGTTGCCTTGCTCATTTGCACAATTAAGAACAAAAATTAATTTAGATATTAAAATATTAATATATTTTAAAAACTAAAATAAATATAAATTAAACTAATAATTTATTTCAATAATTACTTACCCTAGACCTTCATATAAAATCTAGTTGTCGCAAATATGATTCTAGTGGATGATTCTACTCCCGAGCCTCCTCCTTATCTAGAAATCTCTCCACCTTGCTTAATAGGATATTGAGGTAAAACTTTGCACCATCATCCTCATAGTCGTTAAGACTCAGCTCACATGGATCTTTGTACTGAGCCTGTGCCTACTCAACTGGTGACTGCTGTGGGGGTTGTGGTTGTGAGCACATGTCGTGCTATCTATCTCCTCCTCTACTACTAACCCTTTTCTAGTCTCTTGGGGCCCTTATTTACTATATAGTTCCTCTTATTTCTTCTAGAAGGCGTCTATACAATTATTCAATTTTTAAGTAATAGACCATTCTAACACATTATATATAGGCTCACAAAAAGACAACAAAAGTACGAAAATATACTTTATTCAATTTAAAGTTAAAAACTACTATAACACATTTATTTATAGGCCAAAATATACAATAAAAGTAAAAAAATATAATTTACTCAATTTTTAAGTTCTAAAATACTAAAACACATCTTTGGCAAAAATAAAAATGAACCACATTTATGTATAGACCAAAATTACAACAAAAGTACAAAGATATAATCTACTCAACTTTTAAGTTCTAACATCTAGGTTTTTAAACCTGAACAAGATTGGCCCAAGAACCGCTGAACTGACGGTTAAATCGGTCTAGTTCGGCAGTCTGAACTAGTCCCTTTTTTTTAAAAAAATCAATTTTCTTACTTTTTCCTTTATAATTTCATATAAATAAGTTTAAAATTTTCATTTAGTTTAGCTCTGATTTGACTCCTGTATGACCCATTAACCTTTGACCCAGTTCCTCGACTGGTACAATAATTGGTCTGGGTTTCAGAATTTGTCTAAAATACTAAAACATACTATGTATAGGCCCAAAATTACAACAAAAGTACAAAGATATAATCTACTCAATTTTTAAGTTCTAAAATATTAAAACACGTTTATGTATAGGCCTAAAACTACAACAATAGTATAAAAATATAATCTAATCAATTTTTTAAGTTATAGAATAGTAAAACACATTTATCTATAGCTTCATAATAACAAAAAAAGTACCAAAATATAATCTACTTAACTGAAAATAACTAATAATAATTAACATTACTAACCTCAGCTATCTAAGCTCATTCACACAAGAAGCAGAATCTTTGATGTAATGAAATCTCTCCTAAAGGACATGTGGGGAATGAAATTGCCAAAATCTGAAAAAGAAGGGTGGAGGTGTTTATATAGGCATATCATTTGTAGCAATTATAAAAACCATTACACCAACCACTACAAACCTCAAAGCACTGCCTTGGCCTTGGTGAAATGTTGTAGCGGTTGTAAAAAAACTCCTACAAAATACAACATTTGTAGTGGTTCCCCAATAACAACTGCTATAAACTTATGACCCTTCAAATTTTGTAAGTGGTTTGATCCTACTATGGCTACAAGCCATTGCTACAAACTATGGCGCCAGCTTGGTGCCTATTGACAACAATTTGGAGCCAAATTTTGTAGCAGATCATGAGGCCTTTCCATTGCAAAATGTTTCTAGCCAACGTCGTATTACTTGACGCCAAGCTGGTGCGAACTTTATGTTAGTTTTTTCAATTTAACTACTATAAATATGGTGCCAATTTAGTGCACCACTTGGCTCGAGGCTTCTTGTTGCAACGTTGTAGCGGTTTTTGAATTAATTGCTACAAATGTCAAAGTTTTAACAATTTTGTTTAACTGCTACAATTTAACAGTTACAAAAGACATTTTTTTGGGGGAATTTCAATAAAAGACCGCAGATGGGAATTAATATCAGCGCAGCCCATAAACAAGTGAATGTGTCACATGAACAAGAAAAATCCATGTTCATATGACCCATTCACTTGTTCATGGGCTGCACTGATATTAATTCTCATCTGCGGTCCTTTATTGAAATTCTCCCTTTTTTTGTAGTGAATACATACCATTTCAACTTCTAAAACCTAGAAAAGTCTGTTTATACTTGCAAAAGACACAAGAGTCATTTGGTAGGAATCTGGGATAATTTAATTCATGTATTTACACTAAAATACCGCTCACATAATATACACCTTCAACCTCTTTTTCTCTCTCTTCTTCCTCTCTTCTTTACAGCAGCTCCAACTTTAAAGTTCTCTACCTCTAACCCCTTCCCTCTCTATGGCTGAAGAAGCTAGCAACACCAGTGATGGCTATAAGCCCCTTGCCTCCTCAACTTGCAACCATAAAAGACACATATCTCATGGCCATAGAGGAAACAAGGAAGGCCTAAATATTTTGGGCTTTTCCACATGGCGCTTGATGTCATTTTTATGCATTACCCAGAGACTCAAGCCTAGAGTTCCTTTCTCATGGCTACAAGAGATTGATATTGTGGTGCAAAAGAGACAAAAGGTTTTATGTGAAGGAAATCATTCAAGTGGCGTGAGACATTGGTGTTGGAACCCTTATTTTGATGATAACAAAAGACATAGGCAAAGATACATCAGAGATCAAGAAGTTTTTCAGTTATTATATCATAATCACTCGATGCCACTAGAGTGATAATTTCAGAGATTTTCCCAGCCTTGATCAAAAGATCTATTTAAGCAACCAGTTATAAATCACTATGTTTTTATGAAAGCAAAGTATTGATGAAGTGATTCAAAGTGCATTGCAACAGTTTTTCAAAATCACTTGCACATCACTTGAAGGGAAATAGAAGTGATTCTCAGAATCACTAGAGTGCTACTCGAGTGATCTTTAAGATCACTTCCAGTACCACTCGAGTTATCATAAAATTTTTTATCACTTTCACATCACTTCAGTAATCTTGAGAGTGATTGTACAAATAACTTCTAGTGCCACTCGAGTGATCATAGAAATGTTTCATCACTTTCACATCACTCCAGTGATCTTGAGAATGATTGTACAAATAACTTCTAGTACCACTCGAGTGATCATAAAATTTTTCATCACTTTCACATCACTCGAGTGATCTTGAGAGTAATTGTACAAATCACTTCCAGTGACACTCAAGTGATGTTGCAGTCGCGACTGGAAGGATATTTAGGTCGAAACGTAAGTTGACAAGAAGCTAATATGAATTTGAGAAAGTGTAGTTTGCGACATGAAATGGTTTAGGTCACCACTAAACCTGTCTTGAAGAAATCAATGGAAAATAGAGGCTTTGTGGTCGAGATAGAAGAGTTCTGTGGACGCGGCCTCATTAGACAGAAGATTGGTTCTTGTGTTCAGGTGAAATCACTCTAGTGAACACTAGAGTGAAGTATCATTCCAGTATTTCCATTTCCTCTATTATTTAAGCTTCATTACATCATCTTCAATGTTATTATCTATTGGTAATGATGTCTGAGTATAATTTTCTAAATATTATGATCACTCGAGTGTCACTCGAGTGATATGATATCGAAAAACAGAGCAAAATATCTTTTATTCAGAATCAAATATTTGCAGTTGATTTAACTCTGAAAAACTCAGTTTTTCTACTAACATATCTTTGTATAAGTGTTTGTTCATCACAACATTATCATCTAGAATCAAAAGACCATCGGATCAAAAATTTATTGCTAACGTCATCCACATTTAATGTACCAACGGCTACTTTTTAAATCGTTCTCTCTCCATCTCATAGGCTATAATCTTGGAAATGGAAGAGACTCTGCCATCAACGGTAATGAAGAATGATCTGACATCTTCAATCGAAGCTTCAATGGTTGCTAAGTTCATCTTCAGTATAAATACCAATAGCATTGAAGGCAAAAACAACGAACACATTTATTGCGAATTCTGCTGTTTCATTGAGTCAAGAGAACAAACATACTCTAAGATACATGAGCTTCAATGTTTAGTTATCCTTTCTTTTAAGAAGAGTATTAATTACTTCATCTATATTCTCTGTGAGATCTCAAGGTAGTGGGACCTTGAGATAGGTTGTGTATTGCAAAGTGTAAGGGGGAGAGAAAGTGTGCCTACTTGTATATGGTTGTATAGTGGCACCAAGAGCCGGTTAATCTTAGAAGATAGTTGAAAATCTTGGAGGTGATTCTAAGGACTGGATGTTGGTCAAGATTTGGACTGAACCAATATAAATCCTGTGTGTCTTCATCTAGTGAATCTTTTCCATTTTCTCTTGTGAAGTTTTTAAATTTGTCAATTTTTTTTATAATTTCACCTAATTCATCCCCTCTTGGATGATAGGCTTGTACTAACATTTAGTATCAGAGCCAAGCCTTCTCTTTGTTACAGGTTTAACAGCCTTGAAGGATGATCCAGTCTAGGTAAAAGTATACTACTATATGGGGCTTCTATCACTAGACCTCTAAGATTCAATAGAGAACATTTCTCCTTCTGGAAAGCCAAATTTTGAGTCTTCATCATGGCAACAAAATATAGGTTATGGGAAGTAATACAAGATGACAACTATGTTTCCATGAAGACAGTCACAGATAGACAAGTAAAGAAAACTCTAGTTGAATTTGACGATGATGACAAGAAATTAGTGACGCTCAATAGTAAGGCAATACTCATGATTCAAAGTACTTTTAGTCAAAAGGAGTACTTTAAGATCTATAACCTAGCTACAACAAAAGAAATGTGGGAAGCTCTTGAGTTAGCACACGATGGAATCTCATAGATTAAAGAAAATTGAATAAACACTCTCACCATGAATACGATCTTTTCATAATAAAGAACGGTCAAACTATTGCTGAATTCAAGCTAAGATACACCCACATCATCAATCAGCTAGTTGCTCTTAGAAAGAAATATGATCAGGGTGTCCAAGTGAGAAAGATCCTCAATATTCTCACAAGTGAATGGGAAGCCAAAGTGATGGCTATTGAAGAAGCCAAAGGAGAATCAATGACTTCAGTAGCTGCCCTATTTGGAAGTCTCTTAGAATATGAAGGGAAGTTAAAATTTAAGAGAGAACTTTCAGAGGTTGCTGAGAAGAAGAAAAAGGGATTAGCTCTCAATGCTGTCAAGGAAAAGGAATCTAAAGAAGATGATGAAGATATTGAAGATGAAGAAATAGGAATGATAATGAAACGCTTCAAAAGGTTTTACCGAAAGGATCATGGAGCAAAGAGATATCACAAGGGTGGTTCAAGCAATCAAAGACCTGTAAAAGACAACATCATATGCTTCGAGTGTGAATAGCCAGGACACTTCAAATCAGAATGTCTTACGCTTCAGAAAGACAAGGACAAAAAGAAGAAGTTCATCAAGAAGAAAGCTTATGTTTCTTCTATATGGGGAGACAGTTCGTCTGATGAAGAAAGTGAAGGAGATGAAGCTACTAACAAATGTCTGGTGGCTCAAGAAGAACCTGAGATAGAGGAGGTAACTAATACTGAACCAAATCTTGATGAGTTACAGCATGAATACAATGCCTTACATTTAGAATTTATTAAATTTGTTAAAGAATTAGTAAGAGTCAAGAAGGATGTCAAAACTTTTGATGATCAACTCGAAGTGGAAACTTCTTTTCAATGTAATAAATGTTTAGAACTTGAGAAAATCTCACTCCTTTTCTCAAAAAGTTCACACAAGGCAATAAAATACTAAGTGTAATTTTAAAATCCCAAAAATGTACGAGTGATAAATCTAGTATTGGTTATGATTCAAGTCTTGATAGTCATAGAGGTAAGAAAAAGAAATGAGAGAAACTTTACTTAAACTATTTTCAACATTTTATACACTCTTCAAATTCTTTTGCTTATTGCTCTTTTTGTAATCGAAAGGGACGTTCTACTACCTCTTGTTATCACAAGAAGAATGGTCTGCAAAGCTCCTATAAGTGGGTGCCAAAAGGATCATATGTCCCTAAGATAATTGGTACTAACCTAAGAGGACCCATAAAAGTGTGGGTACCTAAAACATGATTGATGTTCATTACAGATTTGCTTTAAGGCCTCTAAAACCAATAAGTGGTATATTGACAGTGGCTGTTCAAGACATATGACTGGTGATAAGATGAAGTTCACAAATCTTAAACCAAAAGATGGAGGCAAAGTAAGTTTTGGTGGAGATCAATCTGAAAAAATTGTTGGAATTGGAGAAATAGGTAAACCAGATGGATGTCATGTTGAGGATGTGTACTATGTTGAAGGACTCTGTCATAATCTCTTGAGCGTGAGCCAAAATATTGATAAGGACAATTGGTTCATATTTGATGTTGAGGAATGCTTCATTGTGAACAAAAAGAACCTTAAAATCAAGAAGGAGAATCTCAAGATCAGTCTCCGAGCATCAAGGGATGGTAACTGTTATACCTTAGATTTAAATAATAATGATCTATCTAATAAATGCCTCCTTAGTGACTCAGATGAAGGTCAGCTATGGCATAAACGTCTAGCTCATGTTCATATGTGTCAACTTGACAAATTGATTAAAAAGGAGTTAATGATTGGCCTTCCCAAGATTCATTTCAAAGAAAAATTAATTTGTGATGCTTGCCAAATGGGGAAACAATCAAAAACTTCTTTTAAATCAAAGAAATTCATTTCATTTGAAAGGCCTCTTCAACTACTTCATATGGACTTAATTGGGCCTACCAGAGTGAAAAGTCTAGGAGGAAATTTATATACTCTAGTAATAGTTGATGATTATTCTAGATTTTCTTGGGTTATTTTTCTTCCATCTAAAAATGAAACTTTCAATGAATTTATCATTTTTTCCAAAAAGGTCCAAAATGAGAAGGGTATTTCCATTGTGTCTATTAGGACTGATCATGGAGGAGAGTTTGATAACATTGCATTTGAAGAATTCTGTGATGAGAATGGTATTGACCATAACTTCTCAGCTCCTCGAACTCCACAACAGAATGGCATTGTAGAGAGGAAGAATCGAGTGCTCACGGAGATGGCTAGAGCAATGTTGAATGAGAAAGGGGTATCTCAAGTCTTCTGGGCTGACGCCATTAGCACGGCATGCTATATTTCAAATAGAGCCTACATCAGAACAATGCTTGGGAAAACTCTGTATGAACTCTACAAAGGCAGAAAACCCAACATTACTCATCTCCACATCTTTGGCAGTAAGTGTTTTATTCATAATAATGGTAAGGAGAATCTAGGTAAGTTTGATTCAAAATCCGATGAAGGAATATTTTTGGGATATTCTAATAAAAGCAAAGCTTATAGAATCTTTAACAAACA
>JBAGKO010000001.1:9279790-9293240 GCA_037177275.1 Acacia concinna | reverse complement strand
CTGACGGAAATTAAGCAGATTTTTAATAGAAGTTGGGAGGTAACAGTGGAGTAGTGCAGGAGTGAGTTGAATAATGTCGTTGATTTTCTTGTGAAGGCTTCTTTAACTGCTGTTAAGGATTTTATACGTTTTCAAGAGCCTCCTCAGTTTTTATGTGATCTACTAGAGGTTGATGTTATGATGTAGTTTTTTTTAGTTTGTGTTTGTTCATAAAAAAAATAATTAAATAAAAAACATTAAATATAATCAAGCTTATATGTCTCAAATACTAAGTCCCAACACGTTGAAATCAATGATCAATGACTTTCACAATAACAAACTAAAGCCGTAATACGGGTTTTAACTATGTGCTAAACCCATCCAACCTGTAAAATGAGCTGATTTGGGTTCATAAGAAGTAGGATCATTTTCACACGGATCTTTTTTGCTTGAACCTATATGAGCCCAATCTATGGTGAGTTGGCCCAACAAGTTCACAAATTTATCCATTTTGTTTTTTTTATGAATATATAAATGATTAAAGGGTAAAAGTTAAAGTTTAAAAGAGTAAAAACCCTAAATTTAAATTAATATTATATTTTACTTTGTTTTACTATACATGTTCAATTTGTATTTTGTAACATTTGAACTTTAAAACTTTGTTTAATTTATATTTTGTAATGTTTTATGTTTGAACTTTAAAACTTTGAATTTGATGGTTTATAATCATTTTATGATTTAATAATACATTTTAGTTATTTTTATGATTTAGGACTTTAGGTTTGAAGAAAAAAGTTTTAACATATTGTTCTTAAAAAATTTGATAAATGAAAAAAAAAATGTTGGCTCAATTAACCTGCCAACCTAGAAGTTATAGGTTTGACCAATCCATATGGATGTGGGTCTTTTCAACCCAAATCTATATGAGCCCAACCTGTGACAGACTAGTTTAAACCCGACGGTTCAGCTCATATCACTACCTCTGTTAAACAAACTAACATAAATAAACATAGACTCATGACTTGTCAAATATGGTGGATCTGGAGTAAGTCAAGCATAAGTTTTTTCCATTCTTTTTTTTTTTCTCATTTATTATGAACCACAAATTGGGCCATTTGGTTTTTGTGAAACCACCCGGACTATCGAGTTTCAAGCGGTTCCCAGTCCAACTACCAATTTGAAGCGGCCCAATATGGTCCAGCCAGCAAAAACGGCTCAACCACACAAAACGAGCCCAAATGCCTTTCTGTCACTGATCAACCGGCCGGTCCGTCGGTTGATTTCTGTCACCGATAATGGCGGGCGATTCATTTCATCACCACCCGCCAATAATCCTCCTACTGAGCTCCAAATTAACCGAAACTATCCAGAGGCCAAATCAACGACTGTTTCGCACCATGGACATTCTCCTTTCAGCTTCTCACACATCCACCGTTCGATTTTCTCATCGTTACCATTTCGCCACTGTGCGTTGCCTCCCGGGCCTCAACGTAAGGTGTCTTGCATGGATTCTTCGATTCTACTTGAAATCGTTTTTTGGTCCTCAATAGCTGAAATTCCTCGCTTCGTGGTAGGTCGAGCCTGCCATTACCAATGCAGAAAGCAAAGTATCACAAAGAGCTTGAAGCTGCAGTTGATGCCGTGGAGAAGGCTTGCCATCTCTGTGTTGATGTAATCCTCTTTTTGGATCTTATTTATATGTTTTGTACGTTATGATCCACGAAATTCCGCATTATAAGTTATAGTTTCTCTAAAGAAGGTAGTTCATTAAAATGTCATTTGTTCTCCGCTCTTATTCCTTTTTTACGTTTTAAAATCTTTGAAAATGGTGTGTGATTTATGCGAATTGTCTGCATTCTTCAGGTTAAAGCATCGTTATTTTCAAGTGATGGGAGGGTTGTTGAGAAAAATGATCAGACTCCAGTTACAGTGGCTGATTTTGGAGTCCAGGCTCTGATAAGTTTGGGTAATATAGAATGTCAGATTCCTAATTAATTATTGATCATTTTTATGAATTATGGGATTATATGTTCAAAGTCAGCATAACCATCTTGATTTATATATCTTTTTCAAAGAAATGCTCACTAATGCTCATAGGCGTGGCCTATATGATCCATTAGAACATTAATCTCAGTGCTCTGCAGCTAAGTTTCCTCCTTCTATTGCAACGTGATAACGTGTTCCCTTGTTCATATTTATCATTTAAATTTCACCTATACTGTTTTTTAGATTATCCTTCAAGAATCTTGAGATGAGGAACCTGACTTTTTGTTTCTCATCCTTTCTTATTTAGTCTCTTAGAGGATCCCTAGAAAAAAAACATCTTGTTTGCATTGAGATCAAATAAATATTTCTATATCCCCTGTAAACTGTAGTTGTCTAATAACAATTTGCCTTTAATTGATGACAAATTGATTTGCATTTTTCTGGGGATGAAATCTTTCTTTATATATCTTGTGTAGTCAATTGTGATTACAGAGTTAGGTAAGATGTTCCGTTCTATTCCACTGGTGGCTGAGGAGGACTCTGCTTTTATACGTTCAAGCAATACATTAGTTGATACTGTAGTAAATGAAGTAACTTCTAAAGCAAGCCCCACTAATAGACCGTGGACACAAGTTGATGTGCTTGAAGCAATTGATAGAGGAGGGGAAAATGCTAATGAATTCAGATCAAAACCAGCCACATATTGGGTGGGCACGCTAAGCATTTGAACTTAATATTATAACCTCATGCATATCGTTTCAGGACTTGATTTCGTGATTAATATTTCTATGCTATCTAGGGTGTCATTCACAATATATCCATACCTTTACTACTATGTACTTACTAATGCGCAAACGTTTATGTTTCCTTGTGATTAGCATATCAATCAGGCCTTGAGATCTTTATTATTTACCAGTATCATTGGGAACATATGATTATTTTCTCTCTTTGTATCAATTAGTTTTGAACTTAATAAGTCTCTTGAATAAATACAGGTGCTCGATCCAATTGATGGCACACGGGGTTTTTTGAAATCTAACAAAGCCTTATATGTGGTAAGTCTCAATGAAGGTTGATTCAATTTTGTAGAAATATCATCTGAAATAATTTTCATCTGATTGTGTATAACTTAGACAAGTGATCTTGAGGTTCATTTTAGAAATCTTGTGATGGTAGAGTAATTCTTTGTCTGTGACAGTGGTTATGCTTTTGTCTGTCTGAAATAGCAAGTAAGGTGAACATAGGTTAAAAATTTAACCATAAGGAATTTTTGCTTTCTGTTAATATAATATTCTATAAATTTTATTATATGTTCTCACTTACAGGACTGCATGATACTCCCTCCAGTCTAAAATATAAGATCTAGTTGACATTTTTTTGAAAGGTTAAAGAGACTAAATAAGTTATTTAATCATATCAGTTTGTTTGTGCATATCATTAGATTATAAATTAGTGTATAAGTTACGCAAATTAGTTTGAAGAAATGATAAATATAAATACTCTAAAGTAAGTCAAATGGGTCTTATATTTAGGACCAAAGGTAGTAAATGTTAATATAAGGGAAAGGCCTTTTATGGTACTTTACTATGGCAAAAAGGTGAGTATTATCTATATAGTTAGTTGAGAGAGAGAGAGATATAATATGATCAATGCCGTGTCTAGGCAAGGCAATATATGTGCTGTACCTATTCTCTTAGCATTTATGCTGAATGAATTATCTCCTTTTTTTCTTTGTTCATATCACTGCATCAATATTCTTTTCATCTTTTTGTCTAATGGATTCCCAAAACTTGCAGGTTGGCTTGGCACTTGTGGTTGAAGGAGAGATTGTACTTGGGGTTATGGGCTGCCCTAACTGGCAAGAAGATTTAATAGAGAAACCAATTGCTGATTTTGAGGAGCGCTTTGATGTTTTATCTGAAACAGGGGTTGTAATGATTGCTCATATAGGGTGTGGAACATGGACAAAAAGGTTCTTAAATGTGGTAAATAGTGTTTGGACCAGGTGTTCTGTTGATGGTTCTGATTTAGTTCAAAAAGCACGCTTTTGCATTCCAGATAGTCAAACTTGGGAGTCACTGCCACTTTATACTGCATTTAATGTAACAAATGATGCTGAAAGTGTGGGGAACAGCCATATTCTTCTTTTGCAGACATGTTGTGGAAGGTGAGGTGCTTTACTGTCTATGTATATATCCATCATTCATTCTTCCCATCAAAAGTTTGTTATTACTTGCATGGGGCGGTGTTATGAATCAGCAGAACAGCTGCCTCTTTTGGTTTACTTATACATGGAAGCATGCCTGTTTTCTGTTGAAACCAAGATCTAACAGGCGGTGAAATAGCTGTCTGATCATTTGTGTTTGACTTCCCTTGTTTTCTGTTGGCATTGCTTGTGGTTTGTTTGTTTTCAGTGTTAGTTTATGATGCTCTCTTTGAATTGTTTCTTTTTTCAGAACCGTTACTTATACATGGGAGCATGCTTTTATGCTAGCAGTCCTTTATCATGTAATCATTTGAGAGAATGCTTTGATGTTATTACGAGACTTCGTTGAAGTTTATGTATTTATTGTACCAGAATTACAAACATGTCAATTGTATGTGTAGCTTATGTGATTATCTATCTCTTAACTTTGAATGTTGAATTACTAGTTTGAAATACATCATGTTTCATACCATGGTTTTCCATATTATCATAACTCTCCTTTTGTGCTTGTGCAGGAGCAAATGCTTTGCTAGTAACCACACACACACACATGTTGCTTTATTTGGATCATGTGATAGTGTCAAAAGCATTAATCCTATTTTAATGATTGAGGGATGAAGTGTTGGTTCCGTAACATACTGCTCCTTCTCATGTTAACTATATAGGCCTTGTTTCTCCTTTTTTTTCCATTTTCTTAAACAAAGTCTTCCCATACTGAGAATGTTGGTTTCCTAAAATTTTGGGTTGTTTAAAAAGTGAGAAACCAACATATTACTCTGAAATAAGTTATTGAAAAGTAATGTTGGTAATTGAAATAACAAGCTTATCTGCTAAAACTGGGGAAACACAGAACCAATGAGATCACTGGGTTTGAACCACTAGTGTTGCTAATTTTCTATTATTTTTAATTGTGCATTTTCAATTTTATCTTTTGAACACTTCTTTACCGGTTTGTCCGTCATTAATGCTTACTGTGCGGTAAATTTATGCACTGTTGGTTTTCTACTTGAGAATGCTGTAATAATTATCTGCAGTAGTCACTGTTGACTTTTCTTCCATCATGCCTGAACAAACAGAATATGTGCTATAAGAAGTGACATTAAAAAATGGCTTGATAGTAATACTTCTTTCTGAAATAGTCCATTGATTGGCTCCATAGCATCACAAATATTTGGAAATTTGAGTTGTTTGTGCAGCTTGTTTCTTTCCAAGTCTTAGTTCAATAATTTATCGTGCCATTTCTTTTCCTTCTCCCTTCCTTTGCTTATTTCGTTTGAATCAGTGCAGTTTATGCAAGTATTTGATGGTAGCCTCAGGCCGAGCATCAGTTTTCATTCTCCGTGCAAAAGAGAAGACTATAATAAAAGTACACTTTTTCCCCCTTTTCTTGTGTTACTTCCAGGTGGATAATTTTCTGCGTATGGCTTGAATTGTTTGATGTATTTCAGGCTTGGGATCATGTCGTTGGCATGATATGTGTTCATGAAGCTGGTGGAAAGGTATGCTTTTATCCATTTTTAAAGTCCGCATATCTTGTGAACGTCAAATCATTGTTTTCGAATGTCTCTGTAGTCTGATGTGTGGACAATTCACTGGCTACATAGGGAAATGTTGCTAAGCTTGTCATGAACAATAGATCTGTGGTAAACTCATTTATCCAGCAACAAAGAATAAACTTAAGTGAGTCAGTCTCTTCATAACAAATTCTGTAGTAATGTGCATATTTGCTCAACGCCTGCCATTTGCTAGCTGTGATTAAAATCCTTTAGATGTCAAACGCAATAATTTGCAGCAGAATGTTATTAGCACACAGATAAAAAGAAAACCATAAACAATTAACCAACACAATAAAAAGAACGATATAAACGAGTATGGTGTGGTGTCGATGGTGGTTAGGTGGCAGCCTCAAGCCTAGCAAAAAAGAAATAGTTTCCCCCTTCTTCCAAAACGAAAACAAGAAAATGCCTAAAAACTGTTTTGATTTTATAGTTTTTAAAAGCTACTTACCGATTTTTTAAAACAAACACTTCATCAAAAACATATTTCCAAACAAGTTTTATTTTTTTAAAAAAAAAGAAGAAGCAGGCCTGATTATGTTGTGTTTTTGGTTTATTGTTCCCATGATATTTGTCTGTGTGTGGCTGAGAATGGGAACTTCTACTTTAGGTAATGTACTAATTCATTTTGTTTCACTTTGAATAATTGTTTCTCTCCAAGTTGTTTTATAATGGATTTTATCAAATCCTCTTAAGTTTTGTAGGGGGCCAAGTAAAATTATTTGTTGTTGGAACATTGAACTGTTTAATAATTCAATTAAATTTGTCAAAATAACCAACTACTAAGTACTTGAAAATGATATTTGATTTTTTCCCTTTCTTATTTTCAAAATTATTTATTACTTGCATATGGTTTCTATCATTATTTGTTTCTTAACTTAACCGTTATATTTTCTGTTCTAAACCTTAATCTTTTCAAACGGTTTTTTTTTTACTGGTTTTGTTGTTGATGAGGAAGCTTATATATTTTGATCAGATCACTGACTGGGAAGGTAAAGAAATAGATCTCTCTGCAGATCAAATTGGCCGCAGGCTTATATTCCCTTCAGGCGGTGTCCTTGTTACCAACAGCAACTTACATGACCAGATTCTACAGATTATCTCTCAAAATTCAGTTATTTGATGATCACTGGTCAGTTCTTAGTGGTAAAATATTGCTTCAATTTTCGCAATCTGTATCATGTAACATCTGTAACATTTTTTCTAAAAGTAATATCTTTCATTGTGGAATTCTAAAATAATATTTGTGATGATATGCCATTAGGAAATAATGAGCAGAGATAAATGGCCAATTATATTTTATGCAACGTGGCATGAGACAGAGGGTTCCCTGCAAGCTCATTTACCCATCAAAGTCTGTAATAAAACCTTTTAAATATTTAAACTTGACTGCCCAAAATTTGTCTAATACTTGTAGCTTGATACCAATAGGAAGTTCATGCATAACATTAATTACTTGCTTCACCTCCATTTCTAGGTAACTTTGGTTTCTTCTAATCCCCTGTTCTTCCAAGAAATTCCAGCCATTTACAACCATCAAGTTATCCATAATGATCAATTTTGAATTAGTGTTTTGACAACTAATATCACCCAATGCATGCTCCAATTAACATCCATTGAAACCCTAAATATTGACATTCTTAAATATGTGTATTAATGTCTATTTCTTTACATTTTCATGCTTCAACTGTCTCTGTGAGCACACTTTCAACATCAGTTGTGCTAGGTTATATTACCTACTGATTCATTTCTCATTTGGTCAAACCCAAGTCCTTAGGTATTGAAATTCATGAATTTTGCTTAGCTCGCATGGGATTTTGATAGAATTGTTTTTGCATAAGAGGAAATATATGAAAGATTCTTTTTGGTGGTTAGGGAGTTGATGTTAGGACTTCCACCATTGTGGAGAAAGAAGCTCAGAGTTGAGTACTCTAGGGGTCTTTTAGACCTTTCCTAAGTTAAAAAGTATTTTAGCGATTGTGTTGGTTATTATTTTACGTAAATGAAAGATTAAAAGGGGAAGCCCCTGGTTTAAAAAATTTAGGCACTTGTTCGCCTATTTTACAACGGAATGAAGGTTTAAAACATAAATATTAATGGGTAAAATACCATTTTTGCCCTAAAAGTTTTGCTCTATGAGCATTGGGCACCAAGAAGTTTTTTTTTGGAAGTATTTTTACCTCGGAAGTTAAAAAAAGGTAGCAATTTCACCCTACCAGTTAGAAGAGTTAAATTTGACCATTAGTTTGACTTATTTGGCACACTCAGCATAGCCAACTCATCATCCATAGCCACGTCACACCTAGTTCACTTCCTCTCCCTCCTCATTACCATCAGCTGCTTCTTCAAACGTGTCCCCTTTGGCAAACTATTACTTCTAAAACTTTGGTTCAACAAAAACTTCCAATCACAAATTCATGGTCTTATCATTGAAAACACAGCCATTCAAATCTTTTTCTTTTGGCCAACATCCATTCAAATCGAAAGTCAAAACACCGTAAGAAACAATTTTGGATCAAAAAGGAATTTTAGAGATGATCATCTAGAACGATGAGGGAGACCAGAATGCAAAACACTCGGGAAGAAATCCTCAATATTCAATTCAAATTTTTAGATCTAGTATCATTGGCCCCAAAAAAGGTTGAGCACCTCTCATTTTCGCCTTTCATTAACAATATTGGCGTCGGCGTTAGATCCTAAAGAACATGATGGTATGGCAACAAACACATGTGAAGGGCAAGAAATCAATCAATTTGCACTCGTCAACAACTCATGTGAAGGGTGAGATCTGGGAATTTAGGAGTTCCCATTAGAGGGATCAAAATCAAGTGCCACACAAGAAAAGACAGAACAAAGACTTAGGTGACAATTTAGATATAAACTTCTAGCAATAATAAAAGGGAAGGTGAATTTAGATTCCCAGATTTTCCTAGGCAAGTGGAAATTGAAAACCAGGATTTTAGATTTCATCATAAATAGAAGGTAGGGTGCCGACATGGATGAAGATGATAAAGTTTAGTAGAAGGGTAAGAGATTCAAACAAAAAGAGTTTAGAGATTTTAGGTAATGGGTGGAGTAGCCTAGAAAGGTGAGTGAGAGAGTCTAAAAGGGAGGGAGAGAGGGGAGTAGAAGAGGAAGGGCGGTAGTAGTCGCCTGAGAAGAAGAAAACAAAATTGTGAGGATGAGAGAGAAGGAGGGAGTGACATGGATGATGACATACCTTTAAATGATGAGGTGGCATTGCTGAGTGTGCCAAGTAAGTCAAACTAACAATCAAATTTAACTCTTCTAACTAGTGGGATGAAATTGTTACATTTTGTTAACTTTTGGGATAAAAATGCTTTCAAAAAAACTTTTAAGTGCCCAATGCTCTTCAAGCAAAACTTTCAAGCTGAAAATGATACTTTATCCAATATTAATAGCAATTATATGAAGAAATAGTGTCAAAGTTAAGCATGAGGTGTCTCTTAAGGGGTTATGTGTGGAGGTACTAAGTCATGAGCATTAACTAACAAAAAAAAAAAAAGTCATAACCATTGGAATTAAGTTGCAAATCTAATTTCCTTCTTGTTTCCTTCAAATTTTCCCAATTCACGTCTTAATTGGACATGAATTGGAGAAATTCATTTCTTCACAATCTCCACAACAACTGAAATGGTAGAAAGAAATTTTCGAGCAAAAAATGAAATGGTAGAAAGAAATTACTCCCTTCGACTCTTAATATAAGATTCTGTTGAGTTTTGTTTTTTTAAGGGATTAAGGAAACCAAATGACTTAGTAAATTACTTTAAAGTATTTACATTTATTATTTTTTACTAAATTAATTTGTATGCCCTATAAATTTTATATACTTTAACGATACACATATTTTATTGTATTCATTTCTGTAAAAATTAAATTAGATCTTATATTAAAACTTAGAGGAAATATTTGTCTTATCACCTGAGTTAACAACAAAATAAGTATGAAACTTTGAATTTAGAAGACCAAGTATACTACCCATTGGAAAAAAAAAAGGAAAAGAAAAAAAAAAGAAAAAGGAAGACCAATGCACTTGTTGGTTGTGACATTTAATGGGAAAGGAATGCCAATTATGTAATCAAAATAAGTGGTCACAGAGCTAATACTATTGTCATAAGGCTAGGTTTCAATAAGTGGCTAAGAATTGAAGCAACTGGCTTTGCTGGTGGAATTTTGCTTTTATGGAATGCATGGGACATGTATGTAGATTATCTTTGGTCTAATAATCAGTTACTGCATTGTAATATAAATTGTAAACATTATGATGAATTAGTGTTTGTTGCAATTGTTTGTGGTGAGCCTAGACCTGAAAACAAATGAGATCTTTGGCTAGCTTTATGCATGTTGCCAAGATGTACACCAGCTCTATAGTTGATTTTAGGTGATTTTAATGCTTACCTTAGCCCTTCTGATAAACTTGGCAGTAGTATTCCAAATATCCATTTAACGAGCCAATTTAGAAATTGTATTAACTCCTGTAATCTATCGAAAGTTCCTGTTGTTGGTGATATTTTCACATGGGGTCGCAAGGATATACAAGAGAGATTAGACTGGGTCTTTTATAATCAATTATAGGAATGTTCTCATCAGGACTTCAGAGCTTTCCATCATCTCCGATACAAATCAAATCACAAAGTGATTATTGTCTCTAGAAGTGACCAGCCCTCTTACAGACATCTAAGACAATTAGTGTACCAGGCATCTTGGTGTATGGAAGAAGGATTTTCATACATGGTTAAATCTGCTTGGCAAGACAAAAATTGGACTAATGGTCGAGAATCTTTCACAACAGCAGCATCTGATTGGAGTTATAACGTAGTGGGTGATCTTTCGAAAAAGAAAAGATAGCTTCTAAGAAGGCTGAAAGGCATTAATAAATGTCTGCTTAACAATAACCAGGGCAATCTTCGGCGATTACAAGAAAGCTTTGGAAAGAATACACCAAGGTAATAAACCAAGAAAAGCTTATATGGTTTCAAAAAGCTCGTTGCAACTAGTTGTAATATGGAGAGAAAGACACTCGATTCTTCCACATGTCGGCTAAGATGAAACGGGGAAAAAATCATGTTGAAGCCCTGCAAAATAATGATGGAGTTTGGATAGCTGATCAGTATAGACTTTAAAAAATGGCTCTTGACTATTTTGAAAATCTTTACTCCAATGACAATGAAGTCCTTTAGGTTAACTCTTGGTTCAAGCAATTCTCTTCTCTTAGCCCTTCCAAATTAGTGGATATCCAAAAAGAGGTGTCCATCATTGAGATTAAAAATGCCGCTTTTGAAATGGATGCTTTCAAAGCACGTGGTCCTGATGGCTTGCAGCCTTATTTCTTTTAATCTCAGTGGGAAGTGATAGGTCAAAAGGTCTGTGACTATTTCATGTATGCCTTCAGGAACCCACTTAAAATTAGGGAAATGAATCAAACCAATATTGTCTTGATCCCGAAAGTTGAGCACCCTTCTTCCATGAAAGATTTTAGGCCAATATCTCTATTCAATGTTTGCTACAAGGTTCTTAGCAAGGTGATGTCTAACAGATTGAGGAATCACATGGACTTTCTCATTGACCCCACTCAATGCAACTTTATCAAGGATAGACAGAGTTGCAACAACATCATCTTAGCTCAAGAAATTATTCACTCCATGCGATCAAAGAGGAGTGGTAAAGGTTATGTGGCTATCAAGGTAGATATGGAGAAGGCATTTGATCGTCTAGATTGGGGCTTTATCTAATTCAACCTTTACTCTCTTGGTCTCAATATTCATTTTATTCAGCTGATTATACAATGTGTCTCATCTCCTTCAATGAAAGTATACTGGAACAGTTCACCATCAAATTCTTTTGCACTAAAAAGAGGCGTTAGACAAAGTGACCCTCTAAACCCTTACCTTTTTGTGATTTGCATGGAGAGATTAAGTCAGCTTATTCATCAATGAGGTAGATCTTGGTAATTGGAAGCCATATCATATCAGCAGTAGAGGTCCAAACATCTCCCATCTTTTCTTTGCCAGTGACCTCCTCCTCTTTTATGAAGCATCCTGCTCTCACTTAGAATCCATTCATAACACCGTAAGTTATTTCTGCCAAGATTTGAGTCACACAATAAATCTTTATAAATAAAAAATATTCATCTCCTGCAACGTTCATTCAATCAAAGCTATTCACTTCAGCAATATGTTGGGTATTCAGCTCTCCTCTGATTTGGGGAAATACCTAAGGGTGCCTCTGTTGCACAAAAAAGTCACCAAGCTTACTTTTGCACACCTGGTATTAAAAGTTCATCAAAAACTAGCAAATTGGAAGGGAAGGTTTCTAAGTATGGCTAGAAGATCTGTACTAATCAAAGTTATTTTATCTTATCTCCCTTTCTATCAAATGCAATCCCTTTTGCTCTTAAAGGGAGTCCTGAATGAGATTGAGAAGCTGACTAGATACTTCTTTTGGAACCAAGGTATTAGGGTAATAAAATGCATTTGATTGCTTGGGACAAAATCAAAAAAGGGAAGGAATTTAGAGGGCTCGGATTCAAAGATCTTTATCATCAAAAGGTAGCATTCATTATGAAAATCTGATGGGCTCTTATGACAAAGCACAACTCTCTTTGGGTTCAGTGCATCCGAAATAAATACAAGTGTGGAATTGGAAAATTCCCCAAAATAGTTAGGAAAAGAAACCAATCAGCAATTTAGAGTGCAATAGTTTCAGTATGGGATTCCTTTAGGAGGGCAATCGGTAGCAGAATTAAAAATAGTCTTAATGCCAATGCATGGTGAAAATTGTGGTCAAACCTTAAGCAACCACTATTTCATTATGTTGACAACAATCATTATCTTCTAATAATGAAGACCGAGTTGCCGACTTTGTGAATAATACTGGTACACAGGATAGTAGCAAATTAGGCCTTTTTCTTGCCACTCTAGGTAGTTTGTCGCATATTGGAAACGTCTCCTCCAAATACATCCTAACCCGGCTTTGATTCTCTATTTTAGAAACCATCTTTTGATGGTACCTTCACTATCAAGTTTGCCTATAATCTATTGCATGAACAAAGGAGCCAAAAATCATGATTCACCTTGGAAAAGTATCTGGCATTGGCCGATTCTGGAAAGAGCAAAATATTTCATGTGGCTAGTTTTCCATGAAATTCTTCTAACAAACTCACTTAGAGCAAGTCGTAGGATAAGTGAAAATTGTGCCACAAAGAGGAATTCATCCTTCATACTTTGAGAAATTGTGAGATTGCAAGATGTGTATGGCTTTCTCTTGTTAACCATGTATATCATAGTAATTTCTTTAGTAGTAATTTGTAGGTATGGTTACATTGGAATAACAAGCACAATGCAGGATCAATACCCTATCATAGATGGCCTGGACGAAAATTTTTGGGATGGTATGCTAGATCATTTGGAAGAACAAATGTCGACAAGCTTTTGAGGGAAGCAGTAATAACCACCAATCATTAATAAGCCAATGCAAATACTATTACTGGGAGAAGTGGAGGGTGGTGTTAGATATATGATTAGTTTTGATAATGTCAAATATAGATGCCTCATGTTAAGAGCAAAAAGTTTGCATAATGTATTTATTCTCTTATACTGACTAACTACCATATTTAATATAAAAAATTTTGTAGATTAGTCAAGCAATATAATAGGATTATGGAAGATGCCTTAGAAGAACAAATGAGATTGAGTTTAATGAA
>JBAGKO010000001.1:9261509-9272576 GCA_037177275.1 Acacia concinna | reverse complement strand
TGCACAATTTAAATCCAAAAATGAGTGTAAAGACAAGAAAATGTGCTGAAATACTCTCAATTTCCAAGAGTTAACACTTCTACCAATGAATCATCATCATTCATGGAACAAGTTCATTTAAAGTTTGGAATACTTGAGATGAACATGAATCTTATAGTTACACAAATAAATGAAGGCCTTTATGGAATCTCCAACCAGGTGGAAGAACTCTATCAAAGAGTGGGGAAATTTGAAGAAAGCTCTATAAGCATACCTATAATGCAATCTATAGCTAATACTACAGTACAAACTTCAGAAAGTCATGAAACAATACATGAAAATGAGCAAAGGATCACCCCTTTACTCAAAATTATAAAAAACCAACAAGCCCAATAAGCAAAAGAAAAAAAAAGCCCAAGAAAAAGCCTAGTCATCTAATAAGGTGAGTAGTCATACCTCTAACCCAGATACTTCTTCTACTAGCACATCTAAACCAAAAATCCCTATAAACCCAGTCTCTTTTAAATTTGCAAAAAAATTACTGATATTTCAGGAAGTTGATTTATAACCTCAACCATTTTACCATTAAATGCCAAACTGTAAAATATGACTCTCATTTTGCCTTTAATAAAACTGTTATTTTTCTAGAACCCCCAGCCAATATTGTAAAAGTCCTTTACCAACATGGGTTAATCCAAGTTATTTATCCTTCACCATTTTTAATAGAAATTTCACAATTACCAGAACCTATAACCTCACCTATTAAATCCTATTTTGGGATTGTAACTCAGCATACACTTTTTATAAGGTGTTACTCTACAATTGCAGTGATCACCCATGACAAATTTTATCATCCAATAAATTTAATAAGACTTGGTACTATGAAGAATCCATTGGAACCACGTGTAGAATGTAAGGAGAATATTGAAGACGAGGAAGAATTTATGTATAATGTCTTAAAAATAAGAGCTCAAGATCATTACATAATGTTTCAAGAAATGAATAAAATGGTGACATATACTAATGACATAGCATGGAACTACCATCAAGGACCAACAACTTTAATTTACTCATCAGGAAGATCTTCAAGGAATTCTCATTATTTTAGCCAATTTTATGACAAGTTGAAAATGAATAGATTTGACAATCCAGAAACAACAAAGAAAAGAGTAGGACAAATATTATCAGAGTTTGTTGTTCACAAGTGTAAATACTGTGAAGAAAGGGAACATACCAACAAAGACTTTGAAGACCCAATAATTGATTTGAGTATCCTTTAAAGACGAAAAATCATCATCCAACAACCTATAGGAAGTTGCCGACACCTGCTGACACCTTTATCATGAGAGAAGACAGAAGAAGAAAAAGCAGAAGAAGACATCAAGATAGGAAAAAAGACATAAAGAATACTTAGAGCCCGTTTGGTTAGATTGTATTGCACACCTGTGATGGTAATTTTTATTGCATTACTATAGGTGGTATATTTGGTTGGGCTTTTTGATGGTAATATAGATTGCAATGGTAAAACAAATTGCACATTTGTTGGTAATCTCTATTCATAGGGCCCTATGAATACTTATTGCATGCCTGCAATCATAAATGGAAACTCAATTTTAACCCCGATAATATAATAAAAGACGAAATTGCATCTCGATCCTAGTCTCAGTTTAATCTTGGTCCTAGACCGGGACAGGACCGAGATTTCTCGGTTTATTTTTAAAAAAATATTTATATTAAATAAAATTTTCATATTTTATTTTTTAAAATAACCATTTAGCCACTTCACTCCTCCTTCCCCGTGAACTCTCCTCTTCACTCACCCAACCCCTGCTATAAGGAAGCCCAAGTCACCTACCTCATTCGGCTGTGAACTCTTCTCTTCACTCACCCAACCCCGTTGTGAGAAGCTCAAGTCACCCACTGCATTCGGCTACAACACTCCTCTTCATTCACCCAACCCCACCGACATTCTGCTATGAGTCACCGCTACGTCTCTAAGTTTCACCCACACTACAACCCACTGCTACACCTCTGAGTTTACACCCATACCGTGATCCACAACGCCTCAACCACTGCAACCCACGGCAACACTATGATACACCTTTGAACTCCTGACCATAGCTCCCCTACAGTGTCACGACGCTGCACCTACTCTACCTCAGAACTCCATGCCGTGACTCTACCTGATGCCCACATAGCACATTCCTTCCTAAAATCCACCATAAGTTCCTTTTCATCTCTCTATGTTTCTCTTTCTCTTCTTGCATGTTGTAGTAGTTGGTGATTATTGAAGACATATGGAAACCGTTGTTTGATTATGATTCTTGCTTTCAAATTTTGATAATTTGTTGTTGTTTGTTGATTTTTAGTTGTTGTTGATTGACATATATGTATAAAATGCTTGTTAGTTATAAAGTTTCAGCAAGAATTAGTTTTATTAAAATGGTTATTCACTTAGCTGCCAAATTTTTTTAAAAAATTGAATGAGTAAAATTATTTCCTTTTTATTACCCAAGATTGTTTCAAAGTTGTGTGTTCTTGAAAATGTCTTTGAAGATACAAGAATGAGTCAAAGTTGGATGAAAGCTTTGAGTACTAGTGAGGAGTATGAGAAAGGAGTGGAAGAGTTTATTAAATTTGTTAAAAGGAATGCGCCTAACAAGAATTTGTCCTTGTGTGAACTGTTTAAATGAGAGTTATCGAGATGTTGATGATATAAGGGATCACCTATTGTGTGATGAAATAAAATCTTTGGTACACAAAGTGGATCTGGCATGGTGAGAAAGAAACAACTGTTGGAACCTTGTTTTGAAAATAACAAAAGATAAAAGCAAAGATGTATCAGAGATCAAAATTTCATGCAAAAGGTTTTTCAAGTTCTTCAAGATGATCACTCGAGTGATACTTTTAGAAAATGATTTCTTTTTAAACTTGATCAATGATAAGTTTAGAAACAAGTTGAAAATCATTGTGATTTTATGAACTCAAATTTTTGTAGAGTGATTCAAAGTGCAAGGCGAAGTATTCTTCATCACTTGTACATTACTCAAGTGAATCTGGAAGTGAACATAAAGATCACTCGAGTGGTCACTTGAGTGATATGCAAATTTGTCATCACTTCCATATCACTCGAGTGATGTTGAGAGTGATCAAGATCACTTGCTGAGCACCCGAGTGATGTTGAGAGTGATCAAGATCACTTGCTGAGCATCTAAATGATGTTAGTGGTGATTAGTACAACTCACTTCAAGTGCCACCTGAGTGATGCTCAATTTCTCTATCACTTTCATATCACTCGAGTGATCTTGAAAGTGATTCAAATCACTAGCAAAGCACTCCAGTGATACTCTATTTTTTGGATCACTTGCACACTACCCGAGTGATTCATCTAGTGATAAGGATAGATCACTTGAGTGGTCACTCGAGTGATGAACTGTAGTTGCAACTTCAAGGATTTCAGGTCACAACTAAAGTGGACAGAGAGGATTCTTGAAACTCATAGATTTCAAGTCATGACAAGAAGTATATGGGATCATGACTAAAATGGACAGTAAGCATCCTCTAAATTCAGCCATCTTAGGTCGCAACATGCAAGTTTTTTAGTTCACGGCATTAGGTTAATTTCTGTGATATGAGTAGATCACTCTAGAGCTCACTAGAGTGATATATCATCTCAGTACCTTTACTCCTCTCTATCTCTCGAATGTTTTTGGTTATGATTCTATATGTACTGATTCTTCTATTGGATTGATTTGAGTGCTTGATTATTTAAGTACCTTATTATGTGATCTTTTACGATTTTCACCATGGTTATGATGCCTGACTGCTTTGTTTTCAAGTTATGAAATCACTCGAGTGGTCACTCAAGTGATATGGTATCGAAAAACAGAGTATCATTCCTCTTGGTCCAAATCTAATGATTTCACTTGATATATCTCTTTGCTCTTCATCTACTCATAGAACATACTTCTGTATAAGTGTTTGATCTTTTCAAAATCAACACCAAGGATCTAAAGCTCATCGGATTGAAAGTTGTTGCATATGTCACTCACATTTAATGCTCTAATGGCTAGATTTCAAAACGTCTTCTTTTCATCTCAACGGCAATAATCTCAGAGAAGAAGAAGGTTTTTGCCATCAATGGTTGGGGAGAATAATCTGACATGTTCAACCAAACAACAATGGTCATTAATCTCACCCTTAGTATAAATACCTGCATCATTAAAGGCAAAAACCAACAAACACATTAATTGCCAAATCTACTGATCTATTGATCCATGAGAGAAAACACACTCTGAAATATATGTGCTTCAGTGTTTAGATAATCACTCTTTTAAGAAGAGCATTTATTACTTCATTTGTACTTTGAAAATTCTCAAGGTAGCAGGACCTTGAGACAAGTGGTGTATTACAAAGTGTAAGGGGGAGTGAGAGTGTACTCACTTGTTAATGATTGTATAGTGGCAACCAAGAGCCCGGTTAATCTTGGAAGATAGTGAAAATCTTGGAAGTGTCTCTAAGGACTGGACGTAGGTCAAGGTTTAGACCGAACCAGTTTATATCTCTCGTGTCTTCATCTGGTGACTTGTTTCATTTCTTTTATAAAGTTTAAATTTGTTAATTTTTATAAAATCACCCAATTCACTCCCTCTTGGGTGATAAGCTTGCACTAACAACAGCTTTTACTTCTCAAAAGAAAGATGTTGTAGACGGATGTGTTGATGATAAAATGCAGAGAATTATTCATGATGTTGAGTTTGAATCTTTTGCTTCACATGCACATGTACATGAAAGCGTTCAGAGTGATGCGGAGACTCCTTTGTACCTAGGTTGTAGTAAGAATGCTTAGTTGTCAGGAGTTTTGCATTTGGTCAACTTAAAGGCAACCTGTGGGTGAACTGACAGCAGTTTCACATTGTTGCTTGAGTTGTTGTATGATATGTTTCCAAAAGATAATGTGCTTCCAAAAAAAATATACGAGGCTAAGAAAATCTTATCTGCAATGGATATGGAATATAAAAAGATACACGCACGTCCTAATGACTGCGTCTTGTATAGAAAAGAGTATAAAGTTTGACTGAATGTCCAAAAAGAAGAAGGATGGTGGTGGTGGTAAAGAGACATCTAAAAGGCATCCATTAAAGGTGATATGATATCTTCCAATAATACCGCCATTAAGGCGATTGTTCGTGAATTCAGTAACAACAAAGGAGTTGAGGTGGCATTGTGATAAAAGAGAATCTGATGGAAAATATCTTCAACACCTGGCTGGCTCACCACAGTGGAAGAAAATAAATGAAATCTTCCCTCAATTTGGCAGTGAGTTAAGAAATCTTTGGCTTAGCCTTTATATAGATGGCATCAACTTATACAACACTCTTAGTAGCACTCATAGTGCATGGCCGATTCTCTTAGTTGTATATAACTTGCCAACCTAGTTATATATGAAATGCAAGTATATGATGCTTTATATGATGATTTCTGGACCCATACAGCCTAGAAATGATATCAACGTCTACTTAGTGCCTTTGATTGATAACTTGAAGAAGTTGTGGGATGAAGGCGTAGACGTGTTTGATGCTTATACGCAGGAGTCCTTTAAACTTTGTGCAATGATTTTCACCATGATAAATGACTTTCCTGCATATGGCAACTTGTCGGGGTATGGTGTTAAGGGGCACAAAGCTTGTTTGATATGTGAAGCAAATACATACTACCATCAACTTAAACATGGAAGGAAAATAATGTACCTTGGTCATAGTAGGTTTCTTTATCAGTTCCACTCGTACCATAAGTTGAGAAAAAGATTTAATAGCTTATCAGAGAACGGGATGGCTCCATAGGCATTAACTGAAGAGGAAGTTTATAGTCATGTTGAACGTATTAATGTCATCTTCGGTAAGAGTAAGAGGTCCGCTGTTGAGAAGAGTATATGGAAGAAGAGGTCAATATTCTTTGATCTTTCGTATTGGCGCATTCTTGATGTGAGAGTATCGACATAATGCATGTAGAGAAAAATGTTTGTGATAGTCTTGTCAGTACATTGTTGCACATACCAGGGAAGAGTAAGGATGGTCTTAGCGCTAGACTTGATATGGTTGAAATAGGAGTAAGAGAACAATTACATCCACAAGTGATAGATGATGGTAAGAGGGCACACCTAGAGCTGGTAGGGCACACATTGTCAAAAGTCGAGAAAAATAGTCCGTGTGGGTGTTTGCATGACATTAAGGTGCCAAAGGGGTATTCTTCTAACGTGAGTAGGCTCGTCTCAATGTACAATTTGAGGTTAGTGGGAATGAAGTCCCATGATTATCATGTATTGATGCAACAACTATTACTGGTGGCTATTAGAGGCATTATGAAAGATGACGTGCGAACCACGGTAACAAGATTGTGTGTTTTCTTTAATGCAATCAATAGCAAAGTAATCAACACTGAAAAGTTGGATGAATTGGAAAATGAGGGTTTCATTATTTTGTCCCAACTAGAGATGCACTTTCCCCCTACTTTTTTTGACATAATGGTGCATTTGATAGTTCATTTGGTGAGGGAGGTAGACTTCACGGTCTAATTTATCTAAGGTGGATTTACCACCTCAATTGTTGAAAGGTATGTAGTTAAAGTGGCTATGAATTTTTGTAAAGATTATCTTTCAAACTAGAAGGCACAGTCTCGGCATGAGGAGGGGAGAATTAAGGGAACATAGGGTCCCAAAGTGAAGAGTATGACCCGTCAAGAGGTGTTACAAGCACATTTGTATATCTTAAATAATATGGAAGAAGTTTAGCCGTTCTTAGATGAACATAGAAAGAGTTTGAAGAACATGTACATAAGGAAGAATGACATGCAGATAGCTAATAAGCAAAATAAGACATTTATACAGTGGTTCGAGAAAAAGGTTTTGAAAGAGATTGGAGTGTCAGAGGCAATTCAACTGTTAGCTTATGGGCCTTCTTTTCAAGTCATTACATGGCAAGGTTATGATATCAACGGGGTACTTTTTTTTACACAAAAGCCCAAGATGATAAAAACACCATGCAAATAGTAGAGTGATGGTAGTAGGTGAAGCAATGCATTTTTCAAGTTTGAAAGACAAAAGCCCAATATTGGCGTCTATGGCATATGATGGAGTTATTGAAGAAATATGAGAGATGACCTACAACAAATTCAAAGTTGCTTTGTTCAAATATAAGTGGGTTAACAATAATGCCGTTGTCATCAATAATTAGTTTGGATTCGTCTCAGTTGATCTTCAAAGGGTTGGTTATAAAGAAGAGCCTTCATTCTTGCAAGCCAGAAGAAACAAGTGTTTTATGTCATGGATCTTGTAAACAACAAAATGTCTATAGTACTTCAAGGAAAGAAACAAAATGATGGTGATCCGACTTCTAACGTGGATGACACACCCTTTCAATACAATTCAACCAACACTAACTGAGGCATAATTAGTAGATGACGAATATGACGCAAGAAATGACTATTGTGAAAGAATATGGGAAACCATGTGAAGTAAGACATACATTTAGATATATTCTTATTGCATGCTTATTTTGTTTTAATTATCTATCTAACACACTATTTTGTTTAATATAGTTTAATTATCTAACATTATTTTTTCTTGACAGGAATATGTCCAGCTATGATGAGGCACATAGTGATGAGCAACCAGAGAGGAGAAGGACTAGAGATAGTATAAAGCTTAGAGTGTCGGTAGCTCGACAAGCATAACAAAGTGGTCAATTCCACGTAGACTTTGATGACAATATGCAACCCGTTGGTCTTGAGGAAGATCGATTCATTAACTCTGTTCCTGTTTGGTGATGGTTGAAGCATATCAGAAGTTCGGCAGTAGAGCTGATTTAGAGAGCATGAGTGACTAATCTGTTGTCCAATGGTGATGATGATGCTAGTCTGAGTTCCTAAGCTACCAAGGGAGTTTTCTATGTCTTTAATTCATCTTCCACTCATTAGATATATGATTTGTAATTCTGGACTGCAAGAATTTATGAATTATGTATGTTTTGAGGATTGTAACTGGTTGGTTGTAATCTGGATGATTGAACTTATGTTAGATTAGTATTTATGGAATTGTAGTTGGACAATAGCTCTTCCTTTGCTATTCAATTGCATTTCCTCTTTTCTCTTGAAATCAGTTAATTGCTAGGGTCCTAGGAGTTAATTGAAGGTAGAGAGGATCTTATAGATCTAACATAAGCTAAGTATTGATAAACAAGGGTTCTTGTTGGTCCTTATGCTTAGTTAAGATAAGAATTCAATCTATGTCTGCACACCTTATTAGCATAGGTCCAAACGTTCTTATGAGCTTGGTCAGCTTCCTGTGGTAGGGTAGATTGTGTAAGTGCATCAGCTACACCATGCATATCGAGAATAGTGTAGACTCATTCCTACCAATGCCTGAAGTTCTTCCCATTGAAGTGCTCTATTTTGGAGATGTCAGGAAATTGTCGTGGCACAGGTATCGCCATCGGGACAGCAGCAACAATAGGCTCATTAGCTCCGGAATTAGCAACATTGTTAGCACTGAGGATGACTGAAGGAACAGAAGCCATGATATCTCTTAAGATTGTTGTCAATGCTACTTCAAAACGAGTGCACAATCCGAGTCACGTCCACGGACGCTACCCTTAAGAGATATTCCGCAACTACTGTCGAAGTGGAAGTAGTAGTCCCCAGGATAAAACGAACTCTTCCTGCAATGAACAAGGTGAACAGAACAGCAGAAATGCAAAACAGAAACCAGTATAAGAACAAAGGAAAGAGAGGAAACTTCAGAGGAGGAAAGGAGAGGCCCCCGATAGTTCAGAGCTTAGTGCATTGCTCTTCTACATACTCTGCCTTTTATAGGCAGTGAACCAAGCCACATGTGGGCAACATTTAAACCATGAATAAATTTGCTGTTATAGACCTTTCTTCCATTTTGAAATAAAGCCATCAGTTTTTATACGTTGAGGGAACAAAACAGCTAGCAATTTTAAGGTGTATCATTGCTGTCCGTTGAGGGAAACGTGAGAAAGCTGAAGAAGCCAAAATTTCAAAAGGAAATTTAAACATTTTATGGGAAGCCAAAATCTTGAAAAAGAAATTTAAACATTTTCTAGGAAGCAAAATTTCCAGAAAATGAATTTAATTTATTTTAAAAAAATCATAAAAAATACCCAGTCCTTATTTACTCGCGCGCAGGGGGAAATCGACAGATTTCAACTGCGCTTGCCCACTAGAGGCCCATCGTTGTACGCGTGAGCCCACTCTCCTCTTAGGCCCTTTTACAAGCCCAACATCACATGGTATCTTATATACCATTAAACTTCCTCTTTCCCAAGCAATGTTGGACTTCTTTCCTACTTCACACACACACAAACAAATGCCAACAAAAACACCACAAGAGGTACTTTGATTGTCTGAGTTCTTTCTCAATTCAAATTGATTTGTGCTTTTGACTCTGTTTTCTATCTTAATTCAGCTCAGCCTGTTCAGTCATGATTCTCTCCTTCTTCTCTAATTTTTCCTATACTTAATTGATGCATAGGGGCACCTAATTAACCTAAACTAGATCCTAAGTAGCTTTCCTTGTGATATTGATATGAGTTTGCAATCCTATTCTGCATTTTCTTCTTAATTAAATCGAGTGTAAGCGACATACACATCAATTTTTGGCGCCATTGCTAGGGATATATTGTCTCCCTGGACTTTGGCAGCTTTGTCTCTTAGCTTAGGTACATTTTGTTATGTTTTTGGGAAGAATTTTGTTGAATTTTGGGTAGTTTGGTGTGTTTGCTATTTTGCTAGTCTTTGCCATTTATAGAAGTCAGTCATTAAGGGTGTGTTTGTATAGAGAGAAAGAGGAAGAAAGTAAATACTAAGTTTAAAAATTTCCATAAATAGTAAATAAATTTACTATGTTTAAAAATTCTCCCTCCCTAATTTTCTCTCAATCCAAACATGGGGTAAGAGTCCTTAGTGTTGTAGGCTTCTCTATGTTTTTTTTTTGTTTTTCAAGTCTACTATGATCTTTTGTGGTCCTTTTGACAAGTTCTTCTCTACCTTAGTGGATTTTGGTTAAGGATCAGTGGTTTACTAGGCTTATTTGCTGCAGCATTTGGTTGGAATCTGTTGACATTAATTGGTTTATTTGGCCATGCCACTGTTAAAACAAAATTATTTTTATATCACTTTAATCAAAATCATGTTATCCTCTTAACAAACCAATGTTTACATGTTAATGTCATCTTTAGTCCCTTAAATCTTCTTTCATTTTGGTTTTAATCGCTCAAATTTCAAATCATAAGTTTTAAACCCTCAAGTTTCATTCGGTGTAAAATATTACTCGATATAATTTAATAAAAACCTTCAATCATTTTGCCCTTTAAGAAGCTAAAATCCCATAACTTGAAGCTTAAATACCAAAAATTATATTAACCAATTTTTAAACACATATGCTAAACTTGTCAATGTAATTATGGCGTAATGAAGTCGATACAGAAAAGAATTTTTATCACTATAATTACATTTCTTTTTCTTTTTTTTTAAAAAGGTGAGAACTATGTTTTAGTGGTTTTTTTTTTCGCCATCAAATTTCATGGTGATTATTTAGTTTATTAATTTGGCCAAAAAAGACATTCATTCAGTTTTTTGTTATTTTGCATTTAACTTTTCCAGATTTATCTTTCTTTTTCTAAAAAAAAGCAAGAAAGAAAGTAGAGTAGTGACTGGTGAGGGAGGACCTCAATATTATAATCGCCACATGTCACTTTCTGATTGAATATTCAATACCTTGAATGGCAAGTGAGAAATTCCGTGTCGGAGAATTTAAATCATACATAAGTTTTTAAACCGTTTTTGACAGAAAGCCCAAGAAAATGTGAATTAGTTATGGTTGGCAAATCGGAGATTAACACTTAGAAATTGTGAGGAAGAGAGCATTTCCCAGAGCTTCGTCAAGCACCCGAGTCAGAGCCAAACTGGATCCTTTCTTGGTAATGTGTAGTTGCCTCAGTTTGTTCACTTCCTTGGCTGCCATTTTTTGCAACGCCGTCAATATCCTTTTTGTTGTTTGGATCAATGACA
>JBAGKO010000001.1:9247654-9258135 GCA_037177275.1 Acacia concinna | reverse complement strand
TTTCACTCAACTTTTGGCTTTTAAAGTAATGTAAACACACTTGCCTTTTTCCACTCAAGCTTGCCTCCAATAGTATTGTTTTAAACTCAACAAGATTCAAGAGACAAATTATGTGGTAATCTTTAGAACCATAAATTGTGGGGGTAGCAAAGGAAGAAATATACGATATAAAAAGGGACATTAAAAAAATGTGTAAATGAAAGGAAACAAGAAAAAGAAGGAAGGAAAACAAGAAAAGAAACAAAATAATAGGAAACTAAAGAGATGAAATCAAGGAAAGGAAACAAAATAATAGGAAAGTAAGGATTCTTACCTCCCAAGTTTTGATTGATTTTTCCCCCTTGCAACAAATCCTTCAATTGTCAAAATCCTCTAACTCTTCTCTCTCTCTCTCTGTTTTTTTTGGCTCACTATTTTTTTTTTGTATGCAAAGCAATTTCACACTTTTTTCCTTTTTTTTGGACTTTTTTTTTCTTATCTTTTTTTTTCTTGTTAAGTGCAATCACTTTTTTTTACAAACACTACAAGCAAACACAAAAGAATGGGTAGAAGAAGCGGAAGAAGAGAATGGGAAAAACACAAGACAGAAGATGGAAACAAAGAAGAGAAGGAAAACGGAAATAAGATAACAAAAAGAATAGAACTTGGATTCTAGCAAACCTTAGCTCTGATATCAACTGATACGATACAGGGGAACAGACTGACTAGAAACAAGTTTGGGAACATGTAGGGACGAATGATCGAAGGTAAGACCTTAAGAGAACTTGTCTCTTACAACCCTAGCTATAAAAACACCACAAGGATGATCAGCCCTTGATATAGTCAAAGTATTCTCACAAGAATACAAGGATGCAAGCAATCTTTGTTATTAGTAAGGAAAATTAGAATCGTGCCTCGCATTGGAGGGGATTATTCCAATTTATCACATATTATCTCAAATATTCTAAAACGCAAAGGCAGAATAAGCGTTACTCAAAAGTCCACTGAGTTAATCATGAGAAAAACAACAAATAGGAGGGACAATGGATTAGCATGAATATAAAAACTATGAAATAGGTGTGATAAATCATTTAACAAAACGTATAATAAGTTATAATGTTGGGGAGAAAAGAAGAGAAACCTAGAAAAAGGAAAGCAATAAATAGGACAGGTGAATTAGATTGAATAAACGTGATAAAGAATGTTAAACAAACAAGGAAACAACTTACCTAATTTGGCATTTTTACCAACCTCACACATAATAAGCCGCTTTTACATAAACATGAAACTTAAATTACGTTAATTTAAACATCACAAACATGCTCAATGACATAATTTGGAACGCCAAAAAATAATTATCAAACCACTCGAAAGTCCTTATGTTATATAAAGTTAGGAAACAGCACAAACATAGGAAAATCAAAACATCTGAACTAATTCAGCATATTTAACGAGTGTAACAAATAATACGTCAAAGGTGACAACAACCGAATGATTTTAACAAGGCATTAACTCAAGTAATTTAAATGGCACCTTATTCCAACTCATCACAAACACATCAACTCAAATAATTAAGAAGATGAAGAAGCAACTTAAATTACTCTAACTTAAACATCACATACGTAAACAAAAAATAGGAGGCATGGGTTTGCACGAATAAGCCCGTATATAACTTAAACCCTAAACCAATTCACTTATACCCTAAACTCTTATCAAACACCATAAAATCAACTCAAATAATCACACATCATATCAGCTCAAATAATTTGAAAGGCATATTATTCCAATTTAACACAAACATATTAACTCAAATGATTAAAAAGACAAAGAAGCAACTTAAATTACTCTAATATAAACATCACAAACATAAACAATAAACAGGAGGAATGAATTAGCTCAAACCATAATAAAAACTAATTAATTCAAATAATTATAACAAGCAACCCAACATCTTCAAATGCATACAAATCCGTTTAAGTTGTTTGAGAAAAAAATGTAACAGTTGACGCAAAATGAATATAAGCAACTTAAATTATTCCAATTTATCACATATTATCTCAAATATTCTAAAACACAGAGGCAGAATAAACATTACTCAAAAGTCCACTGAGTTTAGTCACGAGGAAAACATTTAAATTGTAATCTTTTATCCTTCATTCCTTAATCGTGTTTTCATCAATGCATCTCATTCATTTCATCTTATGTACAAGACATTCTTAATAAATAAATTTCAATATATTACACTTGCTTGTGGAATCATTGAGGGAAACATCATTTCGCCTCAATGATATCTATAGGGTTGTTTGGACTTCCCATCATTACCTCTCTACCTTAAGACCACCCACTCAGCTAGCATGTTGAAGATTCTCTTCCACCCTCTCTAAATGTTATTAGAGCAAGGAGTGTGCATATTATTTCTTCCTTTGCTAGCTAATTAAACTCAATGTAATGTAATCTAACTCTCCCGGGTTTAATTTTTGTCCAATATTATTGTAGCTAATAATTAAGGCCTAGATTATTAAATATAATTTCCGGGGTTTTAACAATGGTACATTTTTTAACTAATAAATCATGGAACCCACGAATGTGTCTACATTATTTGTAATACATTCAAACACGGGCTTTTGACCATGTGTGTCACTTGATAACAGAAAATGGGGTCAAAGTGTACAATTCCTCCTGTAGACTTGTCATAGCGACCTCAAATGACACTTTCCATGAATCCATGCGGCATTATCATGTCGGGTCAGTTCACCCCTTGTTCTCCAACAAGCACCAATGTATTGAGTAATATTCTTGGGACCCTATATGTTAATTTTTCTTGCACATATAACATAGAATATAATAACTCCATTGCTTGTTAATAAATCTTGATATAAAATGCATGACAGAAAAATCATCTCATGATTGGTTTTGGAACGAAATACAAGAGAATTTCACATCCCATTAGCATTTACAAATTCATAATTAACATAATAAAATTATATACATACACCATTTCTAATTCATATAAAACCATGTCTCTTGCAAACAAAAATATTAAGCGTTTGTAGAAATTTCGGCAGTCTCCTTTGTAAGTTGGACTTCCAGAAAGTTCTACAACAGCCTATTAGTTTATCACAACATACTCTACAACAACATATACAAGTACAAATATTTCTAAATATTGAGAGAAGACAAGGATCTGACTATAGAATACATTGAGGGACTCTAATACAGCATAGAATAGCTTGGATGAAATATTTACATTAGCATATGCTATTCAAGCAGCATCCAAAAGCTTCTTTCCAACGTAGGGCTTCAAGAGTCAAATGGAGGAGCATGTCCGCTTCTACTATCTGAATGCCAAAAATATTTTATGAAAAATATCGTCCCACAATAAAAAATAAATATACAATAAAGATGAACTGGCGTAATCATGTTGAAGAACCAACTATGCAAACATTCAACATTTAGATGCGAATTGATCGAGACTACAAAATAACAAAGAGGGAAACAATCATGTTGTTTAAACAAATGAATGAAATAAATAAATAAATAAATTCAAAGAGCCTTACTAGTTTGAAAACCAATAAAAGAATTTAAAAGCATTCCCAATCTTTAACACGACTTAGATGAAACAATCATAAGCGTGGACACTAAGTCCACTAAGGTAGATAACCAATGTAGCACAACTAGAAGCCACAAAGAACTAGCATGACTGAAACTCACGGATGAGATTGAAGGAACGCATTGAAATACAGGGAAAATACTAATATTATTGATTCTTTAGAAAAAAAGAATACAAATAGATTTTTATATAGGTAAACTAATAGACTAGCCCAAACCAAAGAAACTAATCTAATTAAATAAAATAAAATCATAATGATAAAATATTCATATCAAAATCTTAATATATTAAGTAATAAGCATCAATTCCCAATCCTAAACTTTTGATTCTTAACAATCAGAAAACCCCCCATCCATTCCACACGTGTTGGCCGTCACACAGACTATTTAGGTGTGCTATGACATGCCAAGGGCTAATGATATCGCCAGTAGCAACAAATGTTGTGCTTTCAATCCCTTGAAAACATTTTTTTTAAGGCATACATGGAAGGAAACTTTCTTGTCATTTAAAATCACTCTAATACAAAGTGAGGAAAATTTATCCCTTTCATGTATGGATACAAATTTGAATCAACAACAACAACAACAAAGCCTTAATCCCACTAGGTGGGGTCGGCTACATGGATCGAACTACGCCATTGTGCTCTATCAAAAACCATATTTTTAGAGAGGTTGTTGACCAAAATCAAATAAACTAGGATACAAATTTGAATCAACATAGAAAAATCAAATAAACTAGGATCCTCATTCCCTCAACAAAAGAAAACTTTTATAAGAAAATATAATAGATAAATAGAGATATTTAATGTAGAATTTGATTAAAAATACCACGTCCATATCCAAGCGGGGCGTTGTTTAAACTATCTGATTTAATAGTCTTCGGCATGATTCAAACTTAATTCACCTATCATAGAAATAACATTACTGTTACTTCAATTGTATACAATATCTCATCAAATAAAATTCCCCTCATTTCCTCATAACATTTGTTCTCCTTTTACAACATTCAAACACAATCATAAGCTTCATAAATTATTTAGAACGAAATATATATATATATATATATAAGCATCATAAAATTGGAATTGAGCCATTTAGACCAACTAGTTTCCTCTTGTGAAATTATTATGGTTTATAAATTATTTTCGAAGAACCAATTTAAATTTATTAATTTGGCCACACTTAACCATTCATTGGATTTGTAACTTCCCTCAAGCCAAGTATCTGCTTGTGATCATGTCTTCTTAGGGCTATTTTGGATGTACAATTCCATTTCGGTAGTAATATATTCCATTTCAGTTGGAGGATGCAGTCAGATGCTTGGGGTAGTATAAGTGATCAAGGGGGTAACTCATCACAGTAGGAAACTTTGCGCAGAGTTCCATTACCATTAATGGGTGGCTCCGCGATTTCTTATGACAAACACATTGTTCGCATTCAAAAGAAATAATTCATAGAACAATTACTCTTATTTCATATTACTTGTCAAACAACTTCAAATAGCCACATGAGGTCAAAAGATCCTCTAAATTAAATTTCTTAACAACATTTAACTAATGAATTTCAGAACCCATGGTTCTCCCTTGCAACGGAAAGTTCAGAAAAATACCAATTCAAGTAAGCTTACTTCTCCAATGCTATAGCCAAATAAAACCCCAAGCAACAGATGGAATAAATACCATAGTTTCTCAAGAATCTTCTTTTTAACCTTTTATAATAAAACATCCAATTTTAATCATCACGCAAAATTCAGATCCTAATTAACCAAAATAGAATTTAAATCCTTGATCACCATCAAAATACTAGAGATACCCATGTCAAGATAAACATCTTCCAACTTTGAACATTTTATCAAATACCGTGTAGGCAACCAAGATTAACACGAAAGAGAGACCTCTATTCATAACAATCAACAAATAATGCAATATCCAAACATCAGTCCAGTTTCATAAAGTTTCAAAATTAACTCCTCAACAAAAATTAATATCAGAATCTTCCTTTTGCCCACAAACTCCTTTGTCTTAGAAATTCATTCAGTTAACATTCTAGCTCATTTCTTTTATCTTAGTCAACAATCACCATTGAAACAAACAGAGAGAAGATGTGAAGCAATGCACAGAAGATGGCACCCACAAACCCACCCAAAGCAGCAGAGCTAAGAGAGAGATAGGTCCTGGAGATGAAAGATCAAAAGACTGGAACTGTTCGACACTAGAAAACAAAAATAAGATTGACGCCCACACCCACATACATAGATGCAATAGAGAGGATTCCAAAGGAATAAATGAAGTCAACTCACCCTGCCTCCCACAACACACAAGAAAAGATGAAGAAGAGAATCCAGCGATTATGGCACACACAGCAACGGAAGGAGAAAGACACTCTCACAAGCACACCACCAGCGAACTAGGAGAAAGGCGAAGTAGTGCAATGGTAAGGAGGAATAGAGATGAGATCCCAAAATTTCAGACTCTATAAACTTCTTCTAGTCTTCTGAGAAATCGGGAAACATTTGAGGAAGATTTTCATTTTATAACTCTCTCTCTCTGTTTTTTTTTTTGTTTTTAAATTGTTGAATTCCTCTCTTTTGTTTAGTAATTGCAAGGTGATGAAATAATAAAACTACTCATATAGCATAGCCAACATTTTACCACAAAGCCCCTAAGCCACCTTTATCTTTTGTCAAATGTCTACAATTGATAAAATATTTATAATCCACATCAGTTTTTATGTATTTATTACTAATTTTTTCAAGGCCATTACATTTTAAATCCATTATTTTTATTGTTGAGATATATTTATTTTATTTTATTATCTTGTTTTCAGGGCCGTTACAATACACTAACAGATAAATCAGGGAGTTTCAATTCAAATCCAAGAGACCCGTATTTGACATAGAAATCAATCAAGTAATATTTCAGGGCGCACAAACAATACCTGGGCCGTCTGCTGCATGGCTTAATTTATAGGATATTCAATGCCATCTCTGGCCATAACCTCTTCCATGATCCCATCGGCCACCTCCACGCCATCCACCACCTAATCGATCACTGCTACGCCATCCACCACCTAATCGATCACCGCTACTCCATCCACCCCCAAATTGATCACTGCCATGCCATCCACCACCAAATCCATCACAGCCATGCCACCCACCACCTAATTGATCGCCACCATGCCATCTACCTAATTGATCACCACTACCTCTACCATCTTGTATATAACGCCGAGGTCTTCTTTTCTCCACTGACAATACAAAACCTACAACCTCAGTTCCATCTAGTTCCAGTGCTTTATTGAAGCCATCAACATCCATGAAGTCTATCCAAGCATACCTGTAATGAGCACACATTTACAATCAAGATGGACAACAATTATATATATTGATGATGATTATTCAAATTGACCAAACATACTTCCATATTCTAATCAAATACCAAATTTTATATCATTATATTGCTGTTCTGTTTTGTATATTGCCACTTTTATTTATCATTTTTCATCGTGATTCTTCACCAACAATACTTGCATTATCATATTTTCATGTATGCCAACACAAAACTATCAAGAAATAAAAAGAGGAATATAACTTTAACTCCTGACATGTAATTTATTCTTTTAACTTCAGTTTTTAAAACATGATCATAAATAATAAGATTTTCTGACTTGATTAGTAGTACAAAATAAAGCTAATTCAATTATAAAAGCATCTTATATATATACAAAATATGTAGACTATAATTTCTATTACTGTCATTTTATATGTTCATATCAGATTTTGAAAATTATCAACAAAAACCTCAAAGATCAATTCAACTACAATAAGTTTATCTTTATAAAAAATGATCAAAAGATAATTTCATCATGATTGAACCCACCCCACCTCCAAAATTGATATTAAAACATTGATAAGGGAAACACCTGGACAATACCAACAGGAACATAAAACCACCAGTACCATTCAATAGACTAGAGACTCTCCCACATTCAATTGCCTAACCTCCACAAAACTCTTCTACCCAAGTATATATAGCAAACAACCCCCTCTATCTCTTACGGACCTTAAACATTTCACGTGGATTAGTCTTGCCCATTAGACAAGGGCCTATATGCCACGGGTCTAACACATGATATTTCTACCAAACATTATCTTTAGTCCATTTTAAAATCCACAACATTCCTAGACCCATAAGCCCAACAGCCGAAGAATAGCAAGGCTACAGCACCCTTCCCTAATGCCTATAAATAAATGGCATCCCTTTTGTAATCACTGTTATTGAGCTAATGAAGAATGCATTTTCAGTAACCACTATGTCTCTCTTGTCTCTCTAGTTCTGTCTCTTAACCCTCTCTATTCTATTCATCTCTTTTCTCTCTAATCTGAAACTACCCAATAACATTTCAAGATTAATTATAATCTTGTATCAAAGGCATATGCAAAAAATGACAGCATCAATTTATGATATAAAATTATAGGGCAATGCTGAAAATTTTCAGAGTTTGTTATGTCATATCTTCCAGCGAGCTAAGAAATTGGCCATTATTAACAATAAAAGAAACATACCCCTTGGTAGAACCAGTGCCATAATCTCTCGCAATTGATATCCTGGAAATTATTCCACAAGATTTGAAATGTTCTTCCAGGCTAATTCTAATCTGAAAGTACAGAATTGGAGTTAGGAAGAAGAATGAGGAAGTGGAAACCAGAATTAGAATGATAAATGAGATAGAAAGAACAGAGGGTTGAAGACAAAAAGAGAGAACAGTAAGTTCCGCTGAATAGTGGGCTGAGATATTATTCAATCAAATCTGTCTGTTGTGATACAATAGAGCTCTATACGTAGGCACCTGAATCATAACTAACAGCTATAATTCTGATACTAACTACTGCCTCCCTCTAACACCCTTAATGGCTACTCTATTAACTAACCTAACTAACATCTATATTAACATTACAATATCATATCAATACCCCCGTGGAAAGATCATTTCTGGGGTTAAAAAGCTTGGGAATGTCTGCTGGAAGGTATAAAGCAGCATCCACGATGACTCTTCATTTGTGAGTCCCTTCCATATCACTAACACTTTTATCACCAACTTTCTTCTGTGCCTAATAGTCGTTCTGTTCAGAACTCTCAGGCTCCATAGTAGGAAGCAAGTCTGGCAAGTCTGGGGGTGTATGGGGCGGACAAACCTTAGGATCAGGACACAACATCAAAAGAGAAACGTGGAAAGTGGGATGTGTAAGCAATTACTAGTAATCACCATTAGTGGGAATAGCATATAAATCAGGGATTATGATCAGGGAATTATCATTATGAGGCAATGAGCCATTAATGCCTAGCCTCCTCACTCATGTATATATAACCCTCTTTTGTACATGAATATACATTGAATTCAGATTATATTTCTTTCTCTATCAACCAGGAGAGTCCTTGAGTCAGGAGGAAGTTCCACCCTATAACCTACAGGTCCTATCCTTTCCAGCACCTCATAGGGTCCAAAGTAACAAGGTGTGAGTTTTTATGAGCTACGAGAGGCTGCTAAAATCTGCCTGTAGGGTTTTTGTTTAAGAAAAACCCATTGTCCCACAGCAAACCCACCCTCGATCAGTCCTATGAATGTCAACCCTTTGCTCCATAATACTGGCTGCCCTGTGGAGATGATACTTCAATAACCTAATCATTTTCCTCCCTTGCTCTAAAACCTCAGCCTAGAGCCTTAAGTTTTGCATTATGAGGCAAGTAAGGAGTGTACAAGGGTGGTTTCTAACCATAAAGAAGCTCGTGAAGGGTGCTCTTCACTGTTGTGTGGTAGGAAGTGTTGTAACACCACTCAGCTTGAGATATCCATCTACTCCACTCTATTGGCTTCTCCTAACACATACACAGGAGGCAAGTCGCTAGACATCTGTTGAGAACCTCAGATCGCCCATCCGATTGCAGAGGTAAGCTTTTGATCAACTCCCAAAACATGTAAAAATTCATTCCAAAAATTACCACAACCATCAGGTCGCAATCCATAAAAATCTGAGCCAATGTAACTGCTGTGTAGGTGTGAGAGAGTGGCAGGATGAGAACCTATTTGCTCTTTCTGTCAATGATAACCCAGATGGTGTCCTCACCATTTGATTTTAGAAGCTTTTCTATGAAATCCATGGTGATGAAATCCCAAATTCTACTAGGAATGGGCAGCATTTGTAGCAATCCACGAGGTGCAAGAATTTCATATTTGCACCAAGCACAAGTATCACAAACTTTACCTATTTAGTGACATCATTAATAAGATTCTTCCACCAAAATAGAGCCTTAATACCCAACATGCATCCGTTTCCATGATAAATGCCTTAGAAAAGTTTGAGAGGGCGAAAACTGGTGCAGAGTTAGAGGTGGGAATTAGGGCTGGCGGGCCGGCCCTTTAAGGGCAAGGGCCTTAACAGGGCTGACCCATTGAAACCCGACTTAAGAAAAACACCTGTTTTTTTAAACAATCTTTTTCAACATTTTTTAAAGAAACAAAATTGGTAAATTATAACAACTAAAATTCTAATTTAACTCAAATTATGTCAAAATAAAGTTTGAATTTTACGTAGTATACAAGTATACAACAAATAAACAACATAATTTTAGATACACCATTGTCACGTGTCAATAAAGTCTGAATTTTACATAGCATACAAGTATGCAATGTCAATGCGTAATGTGTGTATGGTGTCCTGTGTCTTGTGTGAGAGTGTGAGTGTGTGTGTTCGTTGGGTAATGGCCTAATGAGTTGGAGTTTTGGCCCAAAATAAATTATATAGTATGATATACACAGGATAAAAAAAATTAAAAGAGCCTAAAAGGGTCAACCTGTGGCCCTGCAAGGCTGACCCTTCTAAATCCGAGGCTTTA
>JBAGKO010000001.1:9218006-9231232 GCA_037177275.1 Acacia concinna | reverse complement strand
ACAGTTTGAAAAGTCAAAACTCCTAATAACTCTCAACTAATACTTTGTATATAATAATAATAATTCTACAATTACCACATAACCCTACCCTGACAATAGTCATTAAGATGCAAAAATCAACTCACTTATAAACCCCATTAAGTATCTCATTCTATTCAATGTGGGACTTAGTATCCCATACTACCAAGTTTCCATCAGTCTTGTAGTGAGATTAGTTCAGTTTCTATGAAATTTATGGGAACACAGATAAAATTACCTCATTTCCAAAGGATGCTTGAAAACCCTTCAATGAGTCGTTCGAGTTCATACAACTATTAAAAATTTATACCAAAAATAGTATTCAAAATTAAAAAGTAAAGGAAAAAGGTAAGATGTGCTAGAAAGAGGATAACAAATTAATTTGAGATGACAAAAAATCATAAATACCTGCTATTAGGGGTATATGCAAACTTTTCACGGGCTATCTCAATTCTAGCATAACGTCTTAATAGCTCAGTCCCATTCAACATAAGGGCCTGGCATTATGTAAAGTCTCTTTAACTCAACAAGGTTTAGATACAAACAAATGAAAGAAGTTTGTCATATTTGCACACTAATACAAGGGCTCAACAAAATTATGAACAGACCAAGCTAAAAGGTATGCCATCATAGGAAAGAGAGTAAAAACTGACAGCATAGGGCAAGAAAGAAATATCGACTTAAAACTAAATCATTTATTTTTAATTTAAGTTGTAGGTTTGTTCCCTTAAACAAAATAGATTAAGCTATTTAGTTAAGATTACCACAAGCTTATATGCCACTCATTTTTCTTATCATTTTTAGACGTGGGACTCCTTTCAGAGTTTGTCTTTGACACTCCCCCTCATGTAATATGAAATTAGGTTTTATTAAGTCTATTTTCCCTTTCTTTGGGTCCAACAATTTTGGATCTAATTCTTTTTGATTGGGCTTGTGTTCTTCAACTATTAGGGGACTCCAGCTGCAACTCACAGCCTTCATTTTTCTTTCTTTCATAGGCTTGTGATGAACTTCAGAAGCCTCAAGTCCAACAATCCAGTTTTTAGGATCCCAAACCTGATGGTCGTTCTGCTTTTGTTTTTCTAAAAGAAAAAAAAAAAGAAACGGAAAAACTTTGACAGCATATTAATGTTTGTATTGGCTTACATTTGGGCTATACCCACTTCACCAAAAAAGCCAACGCTGCTAGGTTATGATTGCCACAAACTTATATGATGTTTATTTTTCTTATCATTTTCAGATGTGAGACTTCTTTCAAAATTCAATACTTATAATGATTATGCAGAGATAGACCACGATAGAATACACATTTTTACAACTATCCTAAATGGCTAGCAAGTCAATTCATACATCAAAGAGATTATCACAAATTTTTCAATATTATCAAAGCAATGTCCAGTTTTACCCTAAGGGCATAAAAGTACATCCAAGGAATGAAAGTACATATACTGACAAGATTCTTTGATTTTCTGTTTATGTTGTATTTCTAATTGCTAGCTGACGTCTATGATTTTATGTTCAAATTTTTTCCTTATTTTATTTCCTTTTCCATTGTTATTTTTGGGGATCTCATTTGCATCAGATCCCATTATATGCAATCAGCCAGAACCCTTATATAAAATGTACAAAAATTTCCCTTCTCCACTGTGTTCAACTTCTAGCCAACAATGTCACAGGTAATAAAAGCTTCAACCATCTTGATATATCAACAGTTTCGAACTAGACATCAGATAACATGAAAAATGCTTACATTGTGTGCAGCTTCTTCGGTGGCAAACTCAACATGAGCAAAGCCTCTAAATGTACCATCACGATATAAACCAAAAGAGACATCAACAATTTCTCCACAATGGTTAAATAAATTTTCCCTGAACAATGTTGGAGTCAGAAAAGGAAATAAAGAAAATATATGTGAAGAAATTGCAAAGGAAATTTTATACATACAAATTGGCCCTTTTCACCTCATATGATAAGTTCCCAACAAATATTTTTTTTGATGCGGAATTTTGTTTTTCTGGAGTAAACACTGTTTTTGGCTGCAGGGTTTCAAGGAATGACATCATATTAGTTATTGAATATTTTAATTTATAAAGGGAAATAAGAAAAGAAATCAGTCATTTACAACTTCATTTCTAATTTCCCCTGTTGAGGTACCATCAACCATTTCATCATCTTTCATCTGATTCATTCCAGCATCCATTATTTGATACAAGTGATCACAAGATTTAATAAAATTGGCTTTTAGCAGCGACAGACAGATACAATGATACACATACAAATTTCTGAGGAGATGTAGAAGGTTTCACCTTGATCTCATTTTTTTCTGAAACCTGTAATTAACAAAAGCCACAGTCATTGCAAGACCTCAGCATGTAATGAATTAGTTAGCATCATTACCAATTCTCAAGGTTCCATCATAGTCCAAAGCATAACATTTGAACTATCAAGACTGACCACGTAATATCCTAAAACCCTTTTCAATCTAGAACTAAGTCATGAAGAAGTGAGCTTAGTTCAGCTTTTATTAAATTGTTGGGGAGATAAACAACAGGAATACAACAACAATTAAATGACATGTACCATATTCTACTGTGATTTACTAAACCAATGAAATTCATGTTTTTTTCTGGAGCACGTCTATTATTTCATCTCTAAAAACTAGTGATTTATTTTTTTTTCCCCTTAAAAAATGATTCTCCTTTAGACAAGAAAGCTTGGACAATACAATGAACCAAGGACCTTAGGTTTTGTATCCTAATAATACAGGCATCCAGCTACAACTGCAAGAAGGCAGGAGCACAAATTAGGTTACTAAAAGTCACAGCGAATGGTGTAGATTTCAGGATAAGAATAGAAATATGACAAATGGGAACAATTGTACACCCATTATTCATTTCAATGGGATTCTTGACAGCGCAACACTGTCACCCTTATTTGTACTTGAATAATTCAGCTTTCAATGAACATGAATCAGGGAACTATTAAACTCTATCATCTTCAGAACTGAATACATAGTTGGACAACAAGACAGTGTACCATGACTCAATGGGTAACAAGCCTAACTCAACTACATCATAAGCACTTTATCTATCACACCTAGTACTTCCTCTAATGACATCCTTGGTAGAAAAACAATTAATTCCTGGATTTGTGACCTACTTCGCAAAAGGGGCCTCCTCAAATTCTTTCAATTGCTCTCCTTGACCATGTTGTCAAATCATAATGACACGACTCTGATATGCCTTTGACTTGTTTCTCCTCAATAATCTTCTTGACCATCCATCAACTAATTTTCCTCCAGGGTTTCTCACCAGGACACCCAATAACACAATTCTTGTATTTTCACTGTTACAAATGCTCATAAAAATCAAGTTGTGACAGAATACTGATCACAAACACTTCTTATTATATTTGAATAGGGAGCCAAAAGCCCAAGCTTAGGACAAATTACCTCATACTGGGACCAGAAATATAAAAAGCTGTATTCAAAACAAGGTCCAGATAATAAGTAGCTCATCAAACAATTATGACCTTAACCAACAACTTTAACTATAGCAATGACGACCCAAATCCAGTAAAGATGTTTTCTTGGGCTAGTCATCAACTTCAATAAAAAGAAAATTGATGCAAGTCTTATTAACTTATTCATACTACATAACTCAAAGTTGCAAATGTATGACCAAGACATTGACCAGAGTTCAGTTTGACAAATTGTAATCCAAGTTGGGGCAGGATCAATATCTAGAACACAAAAGTTGTGGGGGCTGTTGGGACTTAGGACACTTCAACCATTATTTTTGAGTAGTCAAGCCACTAAAATATTTATTTATTTTATAATTTTGCAAGATGTATTTTTCCTTGTTAGTGTTTGAACAGTTTAAGCACTGACATATACCTATCACCCGCTCTATAGATATGTCTTTATCTTACCCGTATTTTCAGTCAAGTAAGGCAGATCTGTGATCTTCCATATAGGTTATTCATGTAAACCAAATTCAGTGAAATAGGATTATCACTGAGAGACAATTTTCTCAGCTGATTCTTCAATAACTATAGAAATCCTAAACAATAATAAATTAACAACTTCGATAACAACAGCCCAAGACTCTGCATAATAATTAACCCCAAAACTATTAGGAAATCCATTTAAACAAGTTTCTCAAGAAAACCAAAATTTACATTGCATCGATTAAATCCTTCACTTGATGCATCATGGTAATTGTCATTCTTCTCAATTCCCTCCCTCTGATCAATTGCAGAAGCTAGCAGCTTCTTGGATGACAATGTTACATGCGTTTTACAGACCACCTGAAAAGACAGTAAGAGCAAAGATTATGCAACAAATCGATAAAAGGAACAAGAACAATCAAGGAATAGCCCAACAACATAAGACTTACATTATCCTCATCTAATCCACTAGCATGGGACGAGTCATTGCTTGACTCAACCTTCTTACTAGATATATCATTTTCTGCAGCAGAAGTAGCAAGAGACTTCTTCGATGATGTGGTTACCTGGGATTTTAACAACTACTATGTAAATCCCTAAATTGCAGTCAAAATATCCAAATATCAAACATAGTTCAATAATCCTGAATTTACATTGTAAATATCCTCATCAGTTCCGCTGTTAGAATCTAGGCATGAGGCTTTACTTGAATAAACTTTCTTAGCAGGTTCTTTCTTAGTGGCATCAGGTAATTTCCCAGGCAACATGGTTGCATCTGTTGTATTGTCCTAAAAACCAAAGGCCGAATATCATTAGAATAAAGTATTTGAAAAACGAAAAATGAGTAGCCCAGAGGATATCATTATTTACATCTTTGTCAACAGAGCTACTCCCTAAATCTAATCTTGATTCGCCTTTCTTCTTTATAGCACTGAGTCCACTCTTACCTTCAGCAGTGGCTACATTGGACTATGGAGCATAATAACAATGCCCACAATGTATCAGAAGTTTGGAAGGAGGCATTCGAAGGGGATCCAATCAACATTGAAATATCTCCATACTATATTGAAAACAGTCACTATTTATGTTGTCATAACCCATAAGCAACTTGCTCACTCACATAATTCAAACCAGGATCTTCATCTGAACTCAAGTCCTTCTCTTGATTTTCAGCAACGCAGTCTCTCTTCTGCTTCTTTGCAGTCAATTGCCCCACAGGTTCATCTTCAGCCACTCTCTTTCCTATATCAAGATCAAAGCACGGAGATCACCACGCAAAAGTTTCTATCAAAATAAGCTAAACTTACACCATTTGAAACCGAAATGTCTTTAAAACAACTGAATCTTTGCGACTTGAAAAAATCATAATCTTGATTGTCTCAGGTTCTCACACCGAAAGTTGGATTTATCAATCAAATACACTATAGTGCCCAACAGTGTGGGCACGCTACGGACATAAACCTAAAGGAGAACAAAAAACTGTATACACATTGAAAAGAAAACAAAAATCTTCCCACGTCAAAAACTTTGGGGGGGGGGAAATCAGTTAGTTTTGGATGCATGAATGAGTTCCTCATCCATTTGATGTTCAACACAATCACGTTCAGTTTCTGAAATTTCCTTGTTCATGTCAAAGAGAAACTCACCTGAAAATGATAGGGAAACAAAATTAATGGCCAATCCATTACTGACATAAATACAAAGTGGTTTACTGAATAATAAATTGAATTAGTGATTTGTCAGATGCCTAGAATGTTCTTAATCTTTGACTAAGATTACAACAAGCTTTTATACCATCACCTGCACCAATTTCTTCACTATTAAAACCCATCTACAGCAGCCAATTTGGGAATATAGCAAGCAAAATCTGAGATCGACAGAAATCTGAAATCCAAAGAAACAACGTTGAAGTATTACAGCCTGAGACTAAAATCCAGAGGAGCAACTTTGAAGAATCTAGTATCTGCAATCAGAACTAAACGTAGATATCGAGATTCTGAGGGTCGCGCACACTTCCAACACCCAAGACTTCGGACTGTTAGAGCTCGGAGAAGTCAGTCGGACATGAGTGAGGCAGGACAGGTCCGACAACGTTAGACGCAGTCAAGGAGAACAGGAGAGCCTCAGTAACAGGAAACAGATATAGGCATTGTTTGAGAACAATTTTTAAAGTGGATATAGTAACATGAGTGGTTGGAGAGTGCTCATGAATTGATGCTGTTTATTAATAAAAGCTCCTTAAGGAAATAAACTCCCAATGAGCATTTCTTTTTAAGTGAAAAGAGAAAATGTAAAGAATGGAGAAGAAGTGAGGAAAGTGAATAATGAAACACTCGAAGAAAGAATAAATGGGAAAGGATAAATAAATACCTTTAAATATTAAAAATTCTAAAAAGTGATTCAAATTTAGTAAATAATAAATGAGGAGTTTGGACCAAAATTTAACAGAGAACGACTAAAATTGAGCTCAACAAAGAATAACTAAAACTCAACAAAAAATTATTAAAACTGACCAATTTTCTACCCCTCATTTGTCATTTACCAAATTTGAGTCATCTTTCAAGGTTTTTTATATTTATAGGGTATTCATTTATCTTTTTCTTAAAAAAATAAATTATAAGATATTATGGGTTCCTTTCATTAAATAAAAAAATAAAAGTATTTCATTGAAGAAAGATATAGATAATATTAAATTTTTAATAAAATTCAAATTTAAATATTTGTTGCAGAAATAATAGGGACAAAGTGGAAAGAAAAATCTCATTTCAAATATTTTATCATTATCAAAATTCAAGTTGACAAAGTTTTACGCAAAAAACTCTTTCATAAAAAATCTAACATAAGCTACTCTTTTACTTATCATCTAAATAAGTTTCAATTTAAAGAAAAAGTTCATTTCTACTACCCCTAATCCAAACACAAGTCACTTTTAATAAATCTTTATTTTTAAGTCACTTCTAATGAGTCACTTAAAAAAGTCAATGTTCCTACCATTCATCCAAACTTCTTCACAATCAACTAATTTAAGTACCTCCCTTAATTTTCCTAAATTAAATAAGTATGTCATATATTTAAGATGACAGGGAGTATATTCTTTTTAGTCATCTAAATTGAAACTACCTTACAAAAACCCATTACCTATTCTTATATTAAAAATAGGGGAAAATCCTAATTAAATCCATCCAAAATGACAAAATTAAAATACAGGCATACACACTCAAAAAAATTCATACAAAAACATGATGGCAAAATCAACCATTAAATAGATGTTAAAACATAGAAGAAGGTGAAATTGAGTGAATTAAAAGTTATACAAGAGAATATCAATGGTGTTAATGCTTTTGTCCTCACCACATCATAAGATTAAGGACCAATGATGGTGGTTTTACATTAAAATCGGCTTATTATTACTTAACCAGGGAGATTCATTCGGATGGGAGGGGACCTTGGAAGTTGATTTGGAAGTTACAAGTTCCTCAGCGTTATCGTTTATTCTTATGGCTCTGTATTCATGGAAGGCTATTGACAAATCTGCATCGTTTCCATAGAGGTTTTCACCATTCTGGTTTATGCAACTATTGCATGAATGGACATGAATCTATTTTGCATGTGTTGAGGGATTGTACTTTTATTCAGGACTTTTGGAAAACGCAGGTTCCGAGAGAGAAGCATGACTCCTTTTTTGGGATAATGGATAGAAATGAATGGGTGGTATGGTGTCAAAACCAACGTTTCTTGGTGTCGGGATTTGAATTCAGATTATGGTTTGCTTTATTATATACACATATTTGGTTGGCACATAATGATAGGATATTTAATCGACAATCATGGCAGACAGGTGAATTATTAGCTCGAACTATGGGTTGTGTATCTTGGTAGAAACCGAACCTGGCATCCTCTACAGGTTTCACTATGCATGGGGATAAGTGGAGGCCCCTAATACCAGGTTCTGTTAAGATTAATGTAGATGGTTCAAGATGTGAGTCTGGATTGTGTACTTGTGGGGGTGTTTTAGGAGATGATACGGTTAGAGTTTTGATGTGTTTTGTGTATTAGAGTTGGTCCTGGCTCTATCATTATAGCTGAAGCTTGGGGTGTGTTGTGGGGTCTGAAATTAGCTGCTGACCAAGGACTTAAAGATCTAGTTGTTGAATGTGATTGTAGTGAGTTAGTTTATCTTCTCCAAAATCCAATCTCCTTTTCTCATCCAAATTTCGGGATTCTAATAGAGATTGAAGCAATGATGCAGAGAGACTGAAGTGTGGAGCTGTTACAAACTTACAATGTAGAAGAGAGGTGAATATAGTAGCAGATGCTCTTGTGAAGCCATAAGAGATGGCTGTGGACTTGCTTGTGTTGATGGAACTTCCAGTGAGAATTTGTCGTTTGGCTTTGAAAGATTATGAGAATGTAGTCAATGTAGATGGCTCAAATGCTTAGTATTTGAGCATTTATCTTCCTTTCACTATAAAAAAAACATCCTGTGCATGAGAAGATCAAAATTGCTAAAATTTGTACGGTCAAAATCTATATTGAATGCAGTCATAATGAATATCAAGAATACCCCTCCCTCATGTCCTAAATAGAAGATTTAGTTGATTGTTTTAAATATGTCAAGGAAGATAAATAAGTTACCTAATTATGTTATACATAGTGTATCACAATATATATTATATACTCCCTCCGTTCCTAATTATAAGAGGATATTGAAAATTTGATTTGGTCTTCAATATAAGGGCCCTACCCACATTGTCTCCCATATTTTACCACTTTTTTCCAAATATATATATAGTTGGTGATTAGGATGAAGGGAGTATGGGGAAAATGGTGAAAATTAAGGGTATTTTTGAAAGATTAGATCATATTTTAATGACTGCTATTCTTAATCCTTCCTAAAAAGTAAATGAGCCCTTATAATTAGGACCTGAGGGAGTATCAATTTATAAGTTAGACAAAATAGTTTAAAGAAAAATATTAAATTATGTATACAAAATGATAAATTTAAATGCTTTAATGCACTTTAATTAACTTTCTTAAAATTTTCTAAAGTAGTCAAATATGTTGGTGTCACCCGCTTGCATTGTACAAATTGTTGGAGTCAGCTCATTGCATCATACAAATTATAGCACGTAGCACCTGCAGAAATACAATAAACAAACAGTTCGAGTCGTGCCTGAAAGAACTATCCTTCGGAGATATTTCGCAACCCCTAAGTAAATTAGGAAGCGGCACTTTCCAAGATAAAACAAACCTTTCTTATAAGAAATAGGGTGACATAGTTATAGGAAGATAATAGTGTAACTCATAATAAGAAAGAGGAGAGAAGGAGAAGCACCAGGATAGAGCATGGTGTCACCAAACCTTGGTGTTTTGACCTTGGTGGGTACTGACCATAGACCATGCACTGCCTTTCATAGACAAATGGCATGTGACTGTCGAGCAATTATTGATGATCAATAAAGATGTTTTAATGACAATTACAAAATGAGTTTTAATGATGATTTAATGTCATAAAACCTTTTAAATGTCATTAAAATCAATTAATTAAAACTCCAACGGTCCTTCATCTTCAACTCAGCAAGGAGTAAATAGCGGAAGAACTATGAAGATGGAACTATGGGTAAAGAGTGGTTCATTGGTGAAGATGAAGGAGACTGATGAAGAGGGGAGGAGAAGAAGAAATTGATGAAGGACTGATACTTCAAAAATAAGGAAAGACCATAGAGTTAGGCAATAATGTAATTTTGTTGTTCTACATATTTTATATTATTTCTCAACTTCACTTTTTGCTTTCATATCATGATTTCTTGAATTTGCGGAAAAAAAGCTTTTTACTAGAAACACAGTTGTTGTAATTATTGGATGGGTTGAGTGAAAAAGGAGAGGCTTAGCACCGATATTCTAATTTTTTCCCTTGTCATATGCTTAACAGTTCTTATGCTTGCTATTGTATATCTCAAAACTTTCCCATATATAGCTAAAACCGAAAGGGGAAAAGACCATTGGAACATTTGGACCATTTCCTCTAAAATAGAGCAAAGGTTATAATTGGGTTAGGCATTTTTATTGTATCCTCTTCTTTTTCACTTTGGCATTTTTTGATGTAAAATTGAGGACCAAAATATGCTTATTTAATTTCTTCTTGTATATGTGTGTCTGTGATGTTCCTTTATTTATATGACTTTCTTTACTTTCAAGATTTTAAATATTATTAGAGTAAATTTTATAGGTTCAACATTTTTTCAGTTGTGAATTGTCATTCAAAGGTTTGTCTCATAGACATACTTCTGCCTAACCTACCTTTCAAATTAAGTACGTAGGCCTTGATATTTCTATTGATAGTCAGATTAACTCGTTGATTAAATGTTATCCACCAACTTAAGTGTTGTATATAGAGCTTCAATATCATGTACTCATTGGTTGTAGGTGAGAACCTGCTTTTGTTTTTTATCGTTATTAATTCTGCTATCTAGGATTTTTTAATTATGATTTTTTTATCTATCATGTTTATACTAACATCATAATTTTATAGTCAGATTATAATTCATAGGTGATTCTTAATTATAGTAGAGCTGTTGGTATGTTTGATTTTGTCTACTATTTTTTTATCTTAGCTATTGTTGTGTTTTCCTTGCTCATTTAATTGACTTTATTTGGTTTTATTTTTGTTTATTTATATATTTGAAGGTTTGTTGTATCTTTCATCTCAAGTGTAAAGTGATGGCTGCCCAGTTATACTTCTAAGATGTAGGTAGTTTGTAAGTCTTTTTGCAAACTCAACTAAAGTTGTGTTTGACTTTATAACTTCATGAACAGGTGATGCAATTTTGCCATCCAAATTATTTGTCTTGATACTCATTCAAGGAAACTAATTACGAACCAAAGTCTTTTTTTCATGCAAATTATAGTCCATGAACAGGATATTGTAGGGATTGTTCCACCTCTTGGAGTGATCTGGATGGAAGGATTAGTACTTATTTATATTTTTTTATAGATTTGAACTTTCTCCACTGTTTAATTGTTGAGAGTGACAAAAATGACACAATTCCTTCACATTTAAAATGTCACCAAATTATTAGCAAACTAAATCAATAAACAATAGGCAATATGAATGCACTCGTCAAATTAAATATTTGCCAAGTCTCCTATAATATCCATAAGCAAATCCTTATGTGCAATAATAAGATATTCATCAAATGTCCTTAGTTGATCAACACACCCATAAAAACTTTATAGATCTTGGTAATATAAGTTGTTGGGAAGCTTGGCCACAATCTTTAATCATGTCCTACATTTCTTCACCTAACAATTATGGAAGCTTTCTAGAGCTTTCTCTAATTGCTTGAGTTCCTTCTCATAGAGCTTGTTCATCTTTAGACATGACATCCTTTATCTCAATTGTTATGTCAGACCTTTTTTCTTTATTTGAATTCACCTTTTATTTTTTCTTAGAGACGCCACTTGTACCTTTGAGTAAGTTATCTTCATTGATAATATTATTAAGATCTTCAAAATTATTTGTATTAACCTATTTCATTAACACTATCAGTTTTGTTGGCTGCATCAACAAAATACTCTTCATTGATTGAATGGCGTCCCTTTCACATCTCACCAACATCATGAATTCCCTCTCCTAATGCTCTATCAGCTCCATACAAGTTGATTTATCATACTCAGGAAATGGATATTTCTCCAAATTGTAGCTTTATGCTTTGACTAAAAAGGGCAAATTTCAAATTAGGCACAATATTATTAATAAATAAATTGTATGCTAATAATTTTTTTGTAAAGAATACTCGATAGTAAAAGTTAAGACAAACTATCTCTATAAGGTGTAATGGGCCCATTAGTTTGCATAAAGCTAGCATCCACAAGGTAGTACTTACCTTCATGGATTTTAAGCTTATCTTCTAGTGTAAATGCATTTTTATAATCTTAAAGTCAATTGTTGTGTCTTCCCATCCAGCTAACACATAAATGAATTTTAAATCAAACGAACAAGTTGCTAACACATTTTGTGTTGGGAATTATTTCTTGCCCTGATATTGAGGAGCATAGCAGCCACCTTAATACATATATGTGTTCCATCAATAGCACCCACACACAATCCTTTAAAAAGGGTATAACCTATCATTTGCATGGATTTTAGGAGAGACTATTGTTCAATTAGGTTGTACAATAAATTCATCTCATACTTCAATGATGGCTCTTAACACTTTATAGAGATGATGACTAACTGTTTTACCCCAAACGTGAAAGAAGAAATTTACTACAGGATTTTTGTTTTATTGCCTAGTATATAAAGCGTTTTTGCCACTTGTTCTTCTATAGTAGCCCATCTTGTGAATTTTAATTCTCCCACTCTTTCTAGTAAGTCACATAATGTTATGAAAGCTTTTAGGGGTCATACAAATGATACTACAACTCCTTTCATTAGTACTTAAGCGATTCATTAGTTCTTCATGCAACCTTTCTCTTTCTGAACTCATGCTATAAGTTATTTTTCTTTGATGGCACCTCCTCTTAATAATAAGGTAGACACAAACACATGTGGATAGTGTGACGCCTTTTTGGAGCAAATCAAACCATTAGCGTAAGACTAAATTGTTTATCATCATCTGACAAACTGCATCAACATTCATCCAATTAATATCACATCACTTGAACATACAAACAAATTTAAAACTATAATAATATATTAAAATAAATGCTGATCAAAGAAGTCATAGACATGTTTTAACTTCATGCAACTTGTAGTGTAACCGCACGTGCGCATCCAACTAAGTATTTGGTTATCATATATAGAAAGAGAAGTAGCAATTATTGGCACAGCTCCTAGTCCTATACAGATCCAATTAGCAGCAGGACCTATAAATAACAAAATCAATTCAAGTCATGCTCGAGGATATTGTCCTTAAGAGATATTCCGCGACTATCGGTAGATAAAACGAGGCACTCCCCAAGATTAAAAAAATCCTTCTTGCAAAACAAGGTGAACAGAACTACAGAAGATAATATAACTCAGAAGGTATGAAAGTATGCTAGAGGAGAAGTGCCGAGAATTCAAGAGCCAAGTGTTGTTTTTGAACCTCTTATTTTTTGCTCTCATGTATAGCCTCACATAAGTTTTTAAACGTTGTGGAAGATTTTGATCACCATAAATGCCATTTTGGACGTTGGGGATGTAACATCCCAATTTTCCTGGGTAATTCTTCATGTAATAATAAGAATAAAGTCTTATTATTTTATGTGCAAATTTT
>JBAGKO010000001.1:9174011-9184254 GCA_037177275.1 Acacia concinna | reverse complement strand
AGCTAAACATGCGAAAAGATTTTCAAAATATATAAGGTTTTATTTTACACCCAATTCACCCCCCTCTTGGGTGAACAACTGGTTCTAACACTTAAAGCTTAGGATTTGTTTGGGGTGAGCGTTTGCTTACTTAACGTTGCTGTGCGGAATAAAATTGGTGGATCATTTGGCTATTTGGTGAGGTTTGACAACAGAAGCCACTTTTCTAAAAAGTTACTGAAATGTATAAGCTATCAAATGGAGCTTATTTGAGCAGTAGCGTTTGCAATACATCATACCTCATTTTTTAAATTCATGACACATGAATTTACATTATCAATGTACTTATTTTACTTTCATAGGGAAATATTATTTAGTTGATTCGGGCTACCCAACACCGAATATGTAGAGGTTATCTAATTAAATGAACAATTAATTTTATTACTATACTGTTATTATTTTTTTCCCCAAAATTAATAGGGACAACGTGGAAAAAACAATTATCGCTCCATATGTTAAATCATTATTATTATTTCACATACAATACAATATTTGTTTTCCAAAATATAACATAAAAAAATTCATCATAAAAGTCACTTAAAAAAAATTCTTCATAAGCCATTTTTCTACTTATTTCATCTAAACACAAATGACTTGTAAAAATAAATCACTTCTAAAACCTTCTATCCAAACACAATTGACTTCTCATAAGTTACTTACCATAAGCCACTTGTAAAAATAAGTCACTTATGATAAGTCACAACCAAACAGGCTCTTAAGCTACTTTTGATAAGAGTGTTACTTCCATCTTTTGATTTATGACTTGATTATTATATATTGGCATGTTAAAGATCATCTTGTATACTTTGATTTACTTTGAAGATTTGTTCCATTAATTATATTCTTTTGATTTCTTTGTGACTATATTACTTTGGATGATTTTGAGTGTCATAGAGGCCTCAATATATTGGGTTTCAGATTTGTGGGGCCACATATTGGTAACTTAGATATTTTGTTTTGTGATGAAATATTGTTCTGATAAATATTTGTGCTTGAAGGTGGATCGGAGCCCAAAGCCCAACTGTGATATTGAATTTCTACTAATGCATTTTGTTCTTTTAACTATGATAGCCTTTCTTCAAATTTAGTTTAAAAATTTTATATCATGTTTAACTTGTTTAACAATCAATGCATTTTTATAACCATGTTAGGGGTGGCAAAATATTTAGTTAATATCGATTATAAGGAGAGGACTTTACAAATATTCAAGGAAGCTCAGAGTATGTTACTAAAATTAAAAATTTTTGCAAGTGAAAGTCCCATTCATGACTTTGTTTTGTGATATATACTCCCTTCGGTCCTAATTATAAAGGTATTTTAGAGAATCATAGGAAAATCTTAAGAAAGCAAATTACATTACTTTAAGATATTAAAAATTGTCATTTTTCTTCAAATTATGTTGTTTGACTTATGAACTAATATATAATATAATCAAATACAATATATAACATGATTAAGTAATGTAATTAGCTTTCTTAGAATTTTCTTAGAATTCTCTAAATGGCTTTTATAATTAGGTTGGAGGGAGTATATCTCAACGCAAGGGCATGCAAGACAACAAGAGATAGGGGTAATACTAAATTGCAATTTGCTAATAAATTATACTTTCAATCCTAAATATAAGATCCAATTAAAGTTTTTTAAGATATTAATGAAAGTAAATAGTTTACTTAATCATATTATATGTTGCGATAATTATATTATATATCAGTTTATAAGTCAAACAAAATAGTTTAAGAAAAAAATGATAAATTTAAATGTTTTTATATAATTTAATTAGCTTTATTATATTTCTCTAAAAATATTTAGCTAGATCTTATATTTACGGCCGGACGTAGTGATAAATATTGTGGCAAAAACATTGTGTTGGATGAAATTGAAATATTAGGTTGAAGAAAAGTCCAGCGTTTTCACACAAAAATTGGCTTCCAACGAGATTCTCATCATTCTCTGCTGTCATGGGATGAAATGATAGGGCAATCTTTTTTTTTTTTTTGCCAACAATTTATGCTTGTTAGTTATTACTTCCTCAGACCCATTGTATATACATATATATAACCCCACCCCCATTGTATAGTATGTTCTTTTTAGAGTGGTTTGATAGTGAAAATATAAAATGTCTTGTAAAATATATATATATATATATAATGATTCATTAATGAAACATATTTCAATTATCCTTCATTATTTCACTCTTTTAATATCTTTGTTTCTCTACTTTGTTAAATGAATGATATTTTTGAAAGTATAACATAAGGAATAAATATAACTAGTTTATAGAAAATAAATAATTTATTTACATTATTAGTTATTTGTAAAAGAAAAGGTATGTTGGTTTCGCTAAGTACTAATTCTTTTAAGGCTAAGTATATTCTTAATCTATTAAGTTTACAAAACATTTCATTTTGATTTACAAAGTGTACTTTTACCCATATTATTTTAACACCATTAATTTTGGCAATAAAAAAGGCTGATTCGGCGAACTTAAATAATGATTGTGCATTTAAATATGCACAGATTAATCTTAAGCCTAAAATATTTGTAAATTAGATTGAAAAGCATTTAAAAACTTAACTGAACTTTCAATGTGCCCATCGTTTTGAACATTTGAAAGAAAGAAGAAAAATCTTATTTGATGCTTTTATTTTTTATTTTTTATTTGAAGTTTGAATTCCTTTGCTAGGATCGGCCTGTAGTTTCAGTGCTCGTTTACTTTTCTTCTAAGGATTCATTATGACGAAATTTCTTAGATTTCCATTTTATATCCCTGAATTTATTGAGTTTCACATTTATTGATTTTTTATAAAATCGAGTTTACTGTAATGGAATTTGCAGATATCCCTTAGAATCGGTAAAGCTCAGAAATGGTGAGAAACAGGGCTTCAACCAAAATATGAGGTATGGAAGAACAGGGTTAGTGGTTGTAGTTGCAACGTGGGTAGGAGAAGGAGAGAGGCCATGGTAAAATAGATGAGGAGGTTTATTTTGATTTTAAAATATAAATATATTATATTAAAAAAATTAAAATTAAAATATACTATCTATGCCTTAAGTTTGTTGGATCCATCATGTTCTGTTAGTGATATTTTAATTGTATTAAAAATATGGGATTGGAAATATACTTTACTTAGGGTTCAAAATGAAATCCCTAAAATTAAAGGACTAAAATTATATTATAGTATTATTTTAACTATTGGTATCAAATATAATTCCTTTTATGAAAATTCCCCTTAATATATGTGATTGTTAATAATAATTTAGAGAAAAAATTATAAATGTGAGAGGTACAATATATTGATATCTTATATATTTAAAACTAAAGCAAATAAATCTATTAACTATATTTAGGTTTATAAAAAATTAACGCTAAAGGTTTAGGCCATTAGGGTTTAGAAATGGGAGAGAAGGGATGGGAGCGAGAATCTTTATGAGTTGGATTTTTTAAAAATTGGTTATCCAATATTGATGAAGATAAAATAAAAAAAACAAAAGAAAAGGGAGGGGAGCGAGAATCTTTATGAGTTGGATTTCTTAAAAATTGGTTATCCAATATTGATGAATATAAAATAAAAAAAATAAAAGAGTAAGAAAAATTAATTAAAAAAATTTCAACCCCACTTATCGATTTTCTAAAAATTCAACTTATGAAAATTTTCTACCCTTCCTTTCAAATTTCTAATACCAAACAATTTCTTAAATGACTTCGTTGGAATTATTACTTTTATGATCAAAACGTTCCATAAAATGGGGCCGAGGAATTTTAATACTTCGGAATCAAATATGTTATTTAAACCCACCCTCTCTATAATATAAGCCTTATTTCCTAATTTTGATTAGTTAATAATTTAAGTTTGATACTCTCTATAATATAAACCCACCCTCTCTATAGTGTAATTTAATTTATATTTGGATTCATGGTAGTAGAAGTGACTTTTTTAAAATGAAACATGTAACACCTTAATTTTATACCTTTATCTTATTTAATTGTGGCCTTTGGAACCACTAGTCATAACTGAAGACTGGGGAAAATTAGGGCAAATTTATCTTTCCATCGCAATATACATATGTCACGAATGTCATAACATGGTTCAGACAACATATCATACACTTGAAAACATTGCTTTATTAATATTGCAGTCGCATACAAGCCATATCTAATATGTATAACATGTTAAGGCAAACTTCCAAGAGGGGGGTGAATTGGATGTTATAAAAATTTTCTTGAAGGCTCAAAACACAATGCCCATACTGGTTTAGTAAAAAACTTACGACCTATGTCCAGTTCTTAGTATCCAGTGAATTCCACTATCCTCCAAGATTTCAACGGGCTCTTGGCGTCATAGTATAGACTTGATTGACATTTTAAGAGATCACACCCCCTTGCAATGTTCAATCCAAGTCCTTACTCAAAGTCCCTCATAAGAGTTGAATGATAAACACGGAAGAACGTTAATGAATTAATTACTACAATGAATGCAACACTCTTACTAAATTTTCAGTTTGATCGTTAGTTGTTGCCGTCATAAATGTTCGAGCATTTATATTGTCTGAGGAAGTGATGACTGTTGAGGTTCAGTTTGTTGCTATTGGGGTTCTCATCATTCCTCTAGGTTGTTTCCATTGAGAGACACTATGGATTTCTTATCTGAGTAATAAATATAGCCGTTGAAGCAAAAGAAGGTGATTAGGTTGAAAACTTGCCAAATTCCATTGATCATTAAATGCCTTTGACACACCTTACTTTATGAAGATTTTGAGCTTGTGTGATATAACAATATGTTCTAATATATAAAGGAAGTCTTTTGTGAAGGTTAGAAACAAGTGGATATTAATAAAACAGTAGCTAGAGTGATTTAAAGATTTTACACTACAATGCTTTGTTTTCTAGAAAACAAGATTTTTGAAATAACCTTGAGGTTTCATGGTTTCCTTGAGGTAACCTTAAAAAAATCAAAAGAGATGATCGTACTCAAGGATTTTGATTCAATAATTAACATAGGTTGTTTGAAAGATATTTTTCCTTGAGGATTTTATAAACTGAAGTTATCTTGTGGTTTGGAATTATCCTTGAGGTTTAAGCATATTAGATCACAACTTTGAGGATTGATTCTTAACTCAAGGTTAGTATATGAAAATTGTAGTTCAGAGCATGCTTGAACCCTTAAGGTTTAAAACAAACCTTGAGGTATTGGGTTTTCACAAGTAAATAATTCAGAACATGTGAATAGTTTAATTTATAAATACTTACCAACCTCGAGGTCAATGTTTGACCTCGGGGGTTCTCTGTTATTGTCCCACCAGCAAGGTTTCAAAATGCAAAGGAAGGTTTCATAAAAACCTTGCTGGGTTGCCAAGGTTTGATCAAAGCTCAAGGTTATGGGCCACCCTCGAGGTTTGTTCTATTTCCTTAAGACAGCAAAGTTTCACCCAAACTTTACTATTGTTAGAAGGGCTCGAAACTTCAAGGTTTCCCCCAGACCTCGAGGTTTTGGGTTCCACCTTGCCAACAACAAGGTTTTAGCCAAACCTTGCTCCAACAGCAAGGTTTGACACAAACCTTGTAGTTGTAGTGAGAGTCCTGAAACCCCAAGGTTTTCACCTAGCCTCGAGGTTTGGGCCAAACCTTGCTAACTTCAAGGTTTTGAGCAAACCTTGCCGTTGAGTTCAGGAGACAAAAACCTCAAGGTTTGCAGTCAATCCTTGCTCTCAGCAAGGTTTGATGCAAAACCTTGCCGTTATGACAAGGTTTGTCTTAAAACTTGCCGTTGTGGCAAGGTTGTCAAACCAACCTTAAATGATTCAAAACCTTTTATCAAATTCACTAAATGGACATTACTCAAGACCATCTTCTCAAGTAATTTCCGTTTAGCTCAAGGCAACTTAAACATATTTTCAAATCATTTTAAGTTTAGTTGTCATCAAAACATAGGATCTAACACAACATTCTAAGAATATATGTACATATATACAAGATAGAAGTACTACATGAAGCATAAATAATCATGCTCAACTCTTCACTTTCCTTTGCCTCCTACTGAGCTTTCACCTGCATGTGGAAAGGGTAAGGTTTTTGGAGAAACCTTAGTAGCAGAACCATAACCAGAACATTATAATGCAATGCAAGCCATGTTATATGCAATGTTCGTACTACTCCTTTAGTCCCTGTCTTAGCACTTACTGTGTATAGGGAGCATGCACTTGACTCTACCTTACTCAAATAGCCAAGGCATATATATAGGCAGTCATACATCTCATACATACATGCTAGCTCAACCATAATACAGTAAACAAGCATCAAACAAACAGCAAACAAGCAAAACAATACAGATTAAGGTTAGAGATTTTAACTTCTAGTCACTGCTGCACAATGTCAATGTCTGTTTCTCTGCTTATAATGTTGTATTAGATTACTAGACTGCTGGTTCACTTTTCTATAATGCTTATACAGACAATAATGTAAAAGCATTACTGTATGCCACTAACAATATATCATAGACCTTTCTTCCTTTCATATCTAGGACCCTGGTTTCACAGTATCCAAACCACATCTTTCCCCCTCGTCCCTTATGCAGAATAGTTGGACATCATTTCCCTTTTAGAAATGTCCCACAACTACCTAGGCCAGGACAGTTGGACAACACTTCCCCTTTAGAAATGCTATCTTAGTCCAAGACAATTGGACAACACCTCCCCTTAAAGTTTGGGACAATTGGACAATACCTCTCCCTTAGAAACGATATTTTAGTTTGGGACAATTAGGCAACACCTACCCTTAGAAATGCTATCTACGCTTGAATTGGGCATCACTTCCCCTTAGAAATGCTATCTAGGCCAAAAGAATTGGTTAGTGGTTCCCCTTAGAAATGTTATCTAAGCTTGAACAATTGGGCAGTGCTTCCCCTTAGAAATGCTATCTAGGCCTAAACAATTGGGCATCCCTTCCCCTTAGAAATGCTATCTAGGCCCAAACAATTGGGCATCCCTTCCCCTTAGAAGTGCCCCAAAACGTACGAAAAAAGCCAAGGAGTTTAAAGAAGAATCTGGCTAAAAGCTTACCTAGATCGAAGACTGGACCGGTGTCGCTTGAACTTTCTCCAAAATGACCACACTTTGAAACTAATAGAACTTCCTTTAGGAGTGAGAGGGAGTATGGTTTGGAAGAGGAAAGGCCCTTGTGGTTTTTGAGTCCTTAGGTGTAATTATTTAGGTTTTTATGTGTAATTTTTGAAAAATTCAACACATGGTATCTCCTCTCCTTTGTCCCTTCTAGAGCTCTCTCTTAGACACCTTATAGCTAGGAGGTGGTGACATTTGCTTGGGGGTTAAGGGAATTCGCCTGACTCAAATTCTACTGATAATTTCCTTCGATTCAACCAATATATTGGGAAAATTTTAGAAAATTATGTACTTGTCCAAAAATTCCCAAACTTTTCTAAAAAATGGCTAAATTTTTAGGATTTTTGGATGTCTAGAAATCTCAGAAATAATTTTTCTCCGAAAAGTCTATTATACCAGCTATTAACCAATTTCAACAAATTTTTACTGATATCTCTGAACTTTTTCCTGACCTCCAATTTAATTTAGAATCCCTCTAAAATAATATACTAATTTTCTATAATCCCAATCTAGAACGTTGAGATCCCTTTAATATCATTAATTTATGGCTAAAAACCTATCCAGCAAAAAATTATTAAATACATCAAAAATTCACTAAAAACTCCTCGGACCTCCAAAAATCAATATGATCATTTTGTATTGTTCTGGATGCCTTGTAATATTTATTGGGATTTTATGGGAAGGGATTTCGGACTTGACCGCATTTTGATTTAAAAATTTGTGGAAATTTTTCTTTTTGTACATAGGTTTTTCCTCGGATTTCACTTCAATTGTTGTGAGATCTCTCAATCTTCTACAAACCAAGGCCTAAGGTTCATCCTAAATACATCATCTAGGGTTCAAAAAATATCAGGACATTACAAAACATGTTTGAAGGTTATCTTGAAGGTAAGTTTAGATGAAAAGTTACTAAAAAAAGACATTACTCCTATTAAATAATACACACACACACATATTATGGATATATTGTGATAATTTTAAGAAAAAAATTAAAATTGTGAAAAATAAAAATATTAATTTATTACTTAGAAAAACTTGAAAATACTAAAATACTTAATTGAATGTGTGTGTGTGTGTATATTTAATCGAAATAATGCATATAAATTAGAAATCATACAAATGTAAAATTTCTAACAAAAAATATTGCATAACTAATTGGATGACATGTCTCATATGATTTGGCTTCAAGTAAAGAGATAGCAACACTTAGGGCATGTTTGGTGGGAGGGGAGGAGATGGGTGGAAAAATGAGCCCCTCCCCTCATTTGGTTTGAAATTTTGGAGGGGAGGGAAGGAAAAATGAACCCCTCTCTCCCTTCCTTCTATTTATTTTGGCTCCCTCCAAAATGGGTTTTTGGAAGGGAGACATGTTTTGTGACCAATTTATCCCTTTTTATTTTATGATATTTCATCTTTATCCCATATCAAAAAAAAAGAAAAGAAAGAAAGACAAAAAAGAAACCTATTTCTTCACTTAACCATATAAACGATTTAAAATATATAATTTATACATGTAGCTTAGTTTATACATGTAAAAAATATAATCTAAAATTAAGGGTAAATTAGTAAATTAGTTATTTTCTTTTCTCTCATCCCCTCTTAAACCAAACAAACTATAATTAAATATCACTCCCCTTCCTTCCCATCCTATCAAACCAAATAAGGTAATCTCTTACCTTCTCCCTCCATCCCTGCAACACCTCACCTCCAGCCCCTTTATCTTACCATCTTAGGGCTATTGGAACCACTCGTTATGACTTTTAGTTGGAAAAACAAGGGTTGAAAATTTTCTTTTCTCACTATACTATTCATCCGCCTCTTATTTTTTACTAACTTTAAAAAATCATAGCTAATTCTAGAAAAAAGAGAAGTGCGGTGGTTCCAAGTTCCTCCTCTATAAGGGAAAAATAATCCCATATCAAGATTACATGACATCTAGCATGTGAAGCGTCTCAAATAAACACTGTCCATATGGTCACTTTTGCACTATTCATTTGGTCATTTTCCATTTTCTCTTGATTTTTGGCTTAACTTTGGGAAGGCATAACTTTTGTTATAAAACTTCAAATGACATAATCTACTACTCTATTTGCAGCTAAAAATATCCTCTATTAGCATGCAAAGGCTCGTGGTTAGACTCATTCATTTGCTTAAAACATAGCCATCCCAATTTCACAACTTCTTAGGCCAAAAATCATGCATCAAGTGACCATAAGGTGTCATGCCTTGTCATACCATTTCCTTCATCACACACCCACCATGAATAATATACTTCACATTAACATAGCATCATAACATGTCATTACATAATGTGGCATACACCTAATACACACAAACATCTCTGTTTGCTAAATTTACATTCTGGCAATGCACAAGAAGCACTTAAGAATTACTAACTCATATATTCTCTTGACCTTTACCTCTTGAGAAGCCTTCACTTGCATTGTGTATAACATCCCAGAATTTTTGTAGGCCATATAAAGGGTATTTTTGGCTAAAATGGTGTTTTTGGGTAGACCGACGGTGTACCCTGATATTTTTTAGGCCTAGATGAGGTATTCTAGATGAACCAAGGGCTTTATTCTGTAGAGGATTGAGAGATCTCACAACAATTAAAGTGAAAGATGGGGAAGGACCTATGTGCAAAGAGGAAAAATTCTGCAAAATTTCAAGACAAAATGCGGACAGGTCCAAGAGCCCAAAAAATTCCCATAAAATTCTTAATAGAGGGCGTTCAGAACAATATGGAGTGATCAAAATGATGTTTTGAGGTCCGAGGAGTTATTATGAATTTTTGAATATTTTCATAATTTTGGCCTACCGGGTTTTTGGGAAAAACTGACATTATCAGATATATTGGGACCTCAATGTTCTAGATTGGGATTCTGAGAAATTAGTACATTATTTTAGGGAATTTTGATGCAGTAAAAATCAGAAAAGAAAATCGGTTATGTGAGTAAAAGCCCTTGAAAGTTGGTAAAATACCAGTAAAAAGGGGTTTTTTTTTGGAAAAGTTTATTTTGGGAGTTCTAAACATCTAACAATTTTGAAAATTTAATGGTAGCCTCCTGGTATTTTAGAGAGTTCT
>JBAGKO010000001.1:9153164-9167517 GCA_037177275.1 Acacia concinna | reverse complement strand
ATATTTGGTGCAATCATCTGACAACCAGAAAAGCGACTAAATCCGGGCTCGATCATTTTCCCTCCAGCTTTTTTTGACATAGTGATTCATCTAACTGTTCATTTAGTAAGCGAGATGTAATTGTGTGGCCTAGTATACATGAGATAGATGTACCTGATTGAGCGCAAGATGAAAGATCTAAAAGGGTATGTTAAAAATCAGAGTTGGCCAGAGGGTTGCATTGTTGAACAGTATATTTGTGAAGAGGCGGATGAATTCTGTACTGATTACTTGAAACATGCATGTGACATCAGCATTTCAGTGGCTTGACATGATGGATGGACTTTTAGATAAGGGTTTATGGGAAAGTCAGTCATCCCTATCTTTACATGCTTTACAACTTAGAAGAGATTAAGGAGTATGTACGTATTCATAAGGATAAGCTTATAAGGGAAAACTCCAACAAAGCACCTAGTTAGTATGTCAAAGAACACAATAAACAGTTTACATCATGATTGAGGAAGCACGTGGATGACTTATACAATGATTATCCTAATTTAGTTTCATAAAAAGTAAAGTTCTTGTCACGTAGTATAAGCAAACATATGCATTCTTTCTCTAGCTATGTCATAAATGGATACAGCTTCTATACTAGATACCAAGATGCCAGAAGCAAAATGCAAAATAGTAGGGTCACTATTCTTACTAGCACGATGCATTTATCAAGTACAAAAGACAAGAATCATATATATGTGAATATGTCGTACTTTGGCGTGGTTGAGTACATTTGGGAGTTAGACTACATAGGACTTTATCTTCCAATCTTTGGGTGAATGTGGGTTGACAATAAAATTACTTTAAAAGTATATGAGTTAGGATTGATACAATTGAACTTGAACAATATCGGGTATACACAAGAACTTTTCATTTTGGCTGCTCAATCTAAACATGTGTTCTACATTCCAGACCCTGTAAATAAACTAGTAAATTCTTATACTTTCCAACAAAAGAAATGATGAGGATGAAGGAGGTGATGAATTCAGTGAGGATGATCCTTTTCAAGGGTCGCCATCTCTTGAAACATAAATAAATGAGGATGATGCTTTGTACATTAGGTATGATCACAACAAAGAAATATGGATATCAAAGAGGGGGAATTGGTTCGCAAATTTGTTAAGAAAGCAATTATAATTAAAAAGGCATTGTTATTAAGTTAAGAAAAAGAAAACGGGACACTTGATTATATATATATGTACTTAGCAATGCATCTAACACATATATATGTAATAACACCTCTAAGTTGTTCATTATTAATAAATATGGGCGGGGAGCGATGTTTTGTATATATGCATTTTATATTCATTCAATTCATATTTCATCATTTTTGTACCTACGCGCTTATTCTGTTGTTGTTTTATTGCATATGAACGCAGGGGGCCAATTGAAAGTTCCCCTGTGGTGAAATGTTTTTTGAACATAATATATGGTGGTTGTTGGAAAAACCATCATATATCATAGAAATACATGACAATGGTTTCACTTGAAACCGTCATATATAGGTTAAAATATATGGCAGTTAAGATTAGACAACCGTTTTATATATGACAAATATATGGCGGTTGTCTAAACGCCATATATATATGGTGTTAAAATATATGGCAGTTAAAAACCGCCATATATGAGCAAAAACAACCGCAAAATATATAAAAATTTGTAGTAGTGAATGGAAACATATTCAGTTGAGAGAGGGAGGACCCAAACTGTCTCATTTGTTTTTTTTAGATGACCTTATTCTTTTTCTCTAAGCCTCAAATTATCAAGTTGATATCATATTGAAGTAGCTTGACAAATTTTGTGCTACCTCTGGTTAAAAAATGAATAAGGCTAAGACGAAGGTATTCTTCTCCAATAATGTTCACTTCAACAGAGCCCTAAATGTGAGTCTCAAGCTTGGAGTTGAACTTACAGGGGATCTAGGTAAGTATTTGAGAATACCATTGTTTCATAAAAGAATGTCGTATGTAACCTTTGCCCATCTAATTGAAAAAACTCATAAGCGGGGGTGAAAGAGTAATACCTTGAACATGGCTGGGAGAACTACTCTAATTAAAGCAGTCCTATCTGCTCTGCCTTCATATCATATGCAAATCATGTTGCTTCCAAGAGGAGTGATTAGAGACCTAGAAAAGAAAAGTAGGTCCTTTTTGTGGGGTGAACAAGAAGGTTCAAAGAAAAACCACCTTTAGCTTGGGATGCAATAAAAATCTTTCGATCCAACAGGAAGGAAGGGGTCTTTTATCAAACCCCTATTTTTAATCTGACATTCATCAGAGTAATAGAGCACAGTTCAAATGGCAAGCAAAAATAACACAACTGTACTAATTTATAAAGTCTTTCGGTCTTTACAATATCACATAGGATCTTACAACCTCAGAGAAATAACTAAAAACAAAATTGCACTGCTGCAATCGTCTTACGACAACACTTACGTGTGCCACAATCCTTCTATTGTCGGAGTCTATATCTTTGCCCTTGTAATCACTTCGGCCAGCTGATTGAATTATATTATATTGAAAAGGGTGAGATTCAAAAGAATCTCAGTAGTAACAACATTCATTCATGCAAAATGCGAAAAAAAGATATGCAATGCACCACATTAACAATAAAACAATCATCACATGTTTTTGTATTGTTGGAGAACTCAGGACCACAGCCATGTCTCTAGCTGTATGATCAACAGAAATGTGCACATGTATTCAGAGTCAACTGTTGCTGAACCCCTACTTGTTCTGTAACACTATCATGGTTTGTTGTGTACCCTATCGCGGTTTGATCTGTACCACTGTCGTGGTATTGTTTTGCATCGTTGTCACGTCTCGTGCTATACTCATCTTATTCTCAACTGGGTCCCTCATGGACTAATGGTACGTGTACTTTTCCCACACCTCAGCTAGGTTTGTCATAAATAATTCATATAATGGAATACAACATCATAAAGCATATATTGCAAAAAAAACAAAAAAGGCAAGCAAGTGCATATATAAATCCACATAAAGTATGAAAGAAAATGCTACTACCTGGAGTCCCTTTCCAGTCTGCTTGTCCTTCTTCTGATTTGTCTTTCAGTCTACCGGGCAAAGATTAAATCCTTGGATACTGTCTCTTCTTTCCTCTTTAAGTTGAAACTTACCCTTTCTTTCTTCTTATGATTTTTCCTTGAAAATCTGAGCTATGGAACCTTGGCTTGCTTCTTCTTACTTGAGCTCTCTTTCTCCCACTATTTTCAGGTGCTGCTCGTGAAGATGGGGCTTGAAAGGCTGAAGAAAACTTTTAAAAGTAATATCCATATGGTGCACATGTTCCTACTTTCATATTGGTCCAACTTTCTCTTATAGATTTTATTCATTTTGACTATATGAGAGCTATTTTCCACCACCTCACTTGCCATATCTTATCCCTCCTATTGTGATTTCTCCAGAAAGTGGGGTAAATAATTTTATTTTTAATTATTTTAAAAATTACCATTTTACCCTTACATTTTACTATTTTCGAATTTTCTGGGGAGAATTTTCACCCAACTTTGAAAATTCATATCTAATCGTACAAACTTTCAATTGAAGTGATTCAAAATCCAAAATGTCCCTTATTGAGTCTAGTTTTAGGAAAAAATAATTCCATTGATCAAACAAGATCACAAATTTCCCAAAAAATCCGTTTTTGGACACTGCTCCAGAAACCAGCGAATTTCACTGAGCAAGATTCAAAAATTCATATCTCCTAGCATATAAAACTAATAAATTTTGTTAACCCATTAATATAAAACTTAGGATATCTACTTTCATCCTGTAAAATATCATGATTTTTGGACACCATTTGGTTATCCAAAATATTACTACAAAATAGCTACCTCAACCGCATTCTTTCTGGAATTTCCCCAAAATTCAATGTTTATTGAAATAATTGTTTACTATATTTCCATATAGGAATTCTCAGGGTGTTACATCCTTGGCATAAAAAATCTTAGAGAGCAAAATGTAGCTTTTCTTATGAAAATCTATTAGGGGCTAATCTCAAACAAAGATGCCTTATGGGTTAGAGTGTTAAGATCCAAATATACTAGCAGGGATAGGGATATGCATGATGTGATAAAGAAAAGAAACTCATCCCACACTTGGAAAGGTATCTATAACGTCTGGGAGAAGTTCACTAAAGGTATGGGTAAAAGAATTAGGGATGAAAAAGCAACCTCGTTCCAGTTTGAAAACTGGTTGGGTCTCAATGTCCTTCTCATTGATCTTATTCTTGGGTATGAAGGTTTGGTTGACTATCAAGAGTGAGTGGCAACCAATGTGATTGAGGGTGGTGATTGGGATCTTAGAAAGTTCCTCAGAAAGTTTCCTCTAAACATCATAAATCATATTACCTATGTTCATCCACCTGTCAAAGAGAAAGGAGAGGATAACTTTTATTGGAAGCTATCTATTGATGGTTGTTTTACTGTAAAATCTGCCTATTACTTTATTTTTGTAGGTACTAGAGGTAGTGTAGACAACATATGGAAACGACTTTAGAGTTAGGCGGTACTAGATAAGATCAAATATTTTATGTGGCTGTTTTGACATGGGAGGACGCACACTGTAGAGGTTCGAGCGAGTAGAGGTATCCAACTGTCAAGTCTATTCCCAATTAATTGTAACCAGGTTCCATGCACCTTCTAAGAGATTGTCCAATTGCTTAGGAAAAATAGAAGGTTATTGTCTTAGAAGAAGAGTGAAATTACTTCACTACTTTGTAGGGTATTGAATGGATCAGATGGAATCTAACTTATGAAGTAGGGAAACTCCTTACGAAGAAAGTTTCATGGTCTACTCTCTTTGGCTACTTTTGTTGGGACATTTGGGTATCAATGTGCAATAGACTATTAGGAGAAGCCCAATCATGGGAGAACCAAAGTGCTGAGGCTAGGCTTTATAGAGCCAGTGCAAACTAAGACATTATAAGGAAAGGAGCAACCTGTAATTTCCACCAACAGGAGTCTAATCCTCAAAGTTATAGTCACACTGGTGTCTATCATCTCGAGGTAGATGGTTTGGTACTAAGAGATAGATGAAGCGAACGTGGGGGAGTCATAAGGGACTCAAATAATCAATGGATATATGGTTTCAATTGTAAATTAATTAATGTGTCCCCTGCAACTGCCGAGCTTATTGGTATGATATATGGTCTCTACTTATGTTGGACGAAGGATTTTCATCGAGTGTGCTTGATGTCTGATTGTATGGAAGCTATTAATTTAGTGCTTAAAGGTTGTGATCTAGGTTGTCCTTTTAGAGATCTTGTGGATGAACTTAGATCTCTCATCCATAGGGAATATCAAGTGGATTTTGTTCATGTTTTCAGAGATAACTCATGCTTGCCGACAATTTGGCAAAACTTGCTTATAGTATAATAGGGATTTTTTGTGTGTTTGATCATCCTCTACCTCTTGGTCATGCGATGGCTAATGATGAAGGAACATAGGCCTTAGGATTCTCACCCTTGTATATTTTTTATCATATAATGATATTCAGTATTTCAGTACAAAAAAAGACATGATAGCAAAAATATTAAGTTTTACAAACATCCTCCTTTTCATGATTTTCTAGTAGGATGCATGGGTTCAGAGGAGGTTCTTTTGGCTAGTGAGAGATTCAAAGTGGGAGAGATATGCTTAGAAATTAATAACTGATTGTGAAGTATTATATATTATCTAATCACAACTTCGTTGAATTGAGATTGGAAGTATTATGTGACACTCAAGGGTATTCTATTATTTGAAATCACATATTACCATTGGTTCTTAATATAAAGCCTGAAATTGAATTACAAAAAGGAGAGAGGATCAAAAGGAGTAACAATGAAGCTGCATATTTTCTAGCAGCAAGAGGTTTGATTGTTTGAACATGGTGGTCAATTCTTACATCGCATGGATGACTTATCTATTAGAGACTGATCATAAAGGTATAGGATAAACAACTGTGATGATAGAGTTTAAAATGAATTTGGTGTTAGATATTGATTATGATATTGAGTTCAATGCGTCTTAGTTGAAAAAGATAGGAAGAATAATTTAAGACTCCATTCTCATTGTTTATTTTCTATTAGGAAATGTTCACTTTAAATCAATTTTAAAATGACTCACGAATTGTGCCAAGTGTCAACTCAAGACATTATTATAAGAATGTGAGCAATGCGGTTTAATGGCTTGGTTCTGGCTTGCTCTTTTTTCCGATGGTGGACCTTTGGTCCACAAATCCACTAAGTCCTGATGTCTAGCCGTAACTTGAGCTCCCAGATCCGGTGAACCTGCGAACCAACTAGTCTAGGCGCTTCCAATTGAATAGGCTCGAGAGGTTCTGGCTTTTTCTCTCTTGTGTTCTTCCCATTAAATTTGAAATTCGCTATCATCATTTAAAATTGATTGCAAATCCCTCATTTTTACAAGCTATAGGTTTATCCCCTTCTTTTTATTATGTCAGTTTTATTGTGTCTATTTTGAAAATAGCTTGAAAGTCAATTTCCTTGCTTTTTTCTTCTTTCCCCACCTCTATTTCATAGTGAAGCTTCTATCTCCCTCGCTGGCAAAGCTAAAATATGATTATCAATCTTTTTCTTTTTTATTCATATCCACTTTTGGTTACATACGAAGTGGACAGTGAGGCTGAGTGTCACATGACTCACATAAGCACCTACAATTGTATTGGTTAAGGGGTTGACCATATGGTAGTAAGAAGCATTGAGAGGATCACCTTTCTCATTACTACAAAAGCAAAAATCATGTCAAAAAATGTAGTAATCAAAATCATTCTCATGAAGGATTCGGAGATGTGCAATAAAACAAACAATAAAGTGATAAACAGGTTTATTTCAAATACCTCTAGAATGCAGACTCACAAGGTTCACTCAACAGCTATAGAGCCTTAACATATTGCTATCCTAGTTTTAGGAACAAAACAAGCTCAACATTCATTTTAACTGGGCTCTATAAAACTTTCCTCATTCTCACATGCCAAGGCTCGCTCTTAGAAGTTGGAAAGGAATAAATGTGACAGTGTTTCTGACAGCAGTTTCCATAATTAGAGAGGCAACAGTTCCTCACACAGTCAGTGGGGTGGTAAAGTCTGCTTTTGTCACTTTTGGTATCATAAGAGAGATCGACACTAATAGCAAGGCCATTACTCATTAGTTCCTAAAACACTAGAGAAGTTAACTATTGGGTTTACTGTTAGCCCAACACTTGTGCTTACCCTAACATAGTCATGTAGGTATTAAAGTTCCAATTGTTCCAGCACCACAAATTAAACAATAAACTCTACTGACAGTGGAGGATGCAAGTATACAAGGAATTATAAAGACTCAATAAGGTTTGCTTTTTAGCTTTCACCACCATCTATTGACACAAGATTTCCTGTCCCTATTGTGTATTTCTACAAAATGTTTGATAATCTTACCTTTCTAGAGTCCAGACCTTTATCAGGAAATCTGAAGCTAAAGATGCTCTTCAAACTAGGAGCAGGCTCATCAAAGGTGATTGTGGTGAAGAGCTGAAGAGCAACGACATTAATGAAGTTCAGTTAAACCATCTTACAAGAAAATAAAGAGCATGAGATAGAGAAAAGAAGCAATATATATCATTGATTGACCATGGTTATCAACTAAAAATATTTACCTAGCTTTGGGAGTAATAAATTTCCAGTAACCAGACTGATTTAGAAGTCAGGAGGAGATATCTATTCATGAATAACTGAACAAAAATATAGTAAATACTTTAGATTTAGAATTAACTTTAATATCAGTGGTGACATTTTTGCGCTTCAATGGGGTATTAACATCAGCCAAAAACAAGTCACCTTTCTTGGTTCCTGAAGATGTTATGACCTGAAATAACAAACACAAGTTACTAAAGAAAGTAGGAAACGTACAAATGAGCAGAAGAACGAAATATAAAGGGTTGTAGAAGAGGTGCTTGAAAAGGTGTGCCCACCCCCAACACCCCCAAAAAAATTTACTTTCAATTCCTTTCTTCAAATTTATAAATATGTTGTTCAATATTGATTATTGAAGGTTGTTATCACTTGTCAGTTGGACTAGCTAATAAGTCTGTGTATCTTTGTATTGTAGGCTATGTCTACTTTTGGAGAATGTTCAGATTCTTATAATTGATATAAAGCCTGATGTTGATGTCAAGCAAGCAATGAATAAGATCAATGCAGGCAATAATATATAGGTTTTGATGAAGAAAGACTGCTCTTGATAGTTGTGTTGATGTTTGTTAAATTTTGCATGTTTCTATATTATTGGATTACTTTTAATTTGCATTAAGTATTTGTAGATGTTGTGTTTCATTATGTTTCTAATATTTAAATTGGCCATTTATTATATATGTCATTACGCACTCTATATTTTGGCATGGCTGCTAGGGATAAATTTCTGGTTGTGCTTTTGAACCTTTAATGTTATTTATATATTATATATTTCACTTTTATTGTTAGATTGTTGTTCTACTATCTTGAGCCTTTTTCTCTATTTTGTCAACAGTTGTTAGACTGAGGTTTGGCAGCCAATGAAAAGGATGAAGCGGAGAAAATACTACAGATAAAGCAAGCTGAGGGAGAAGCAGAGTCCAAATATCTATCGGGACTTGGAATTGCTTCCAGCTTCAAGCCATTGTAGACAGGCTGAGGGACATCATGCTAGCTTTCTCAAAAAATGTACCTGGTACTACAACTAAAGATGTTATGGATATGGTGTTGTGAATAGCCAAATATTTTGAGTGTCTAGTTAATAGTGTAACACTTGAGTTGATGCCTTACATGTAATTAACAGATTCAGGCAATGCTTCTTTTACCTTGTTTAGTACTAGTACTTATTTTTTAAGAGATCTACAAATAATTTTCCATTATGTGCGTGTGTGAAATATAATTCTTGAGTACTAATGTTTTCCTTCTATGTTAAATTGGGCCTTAAATCTTGTGACTATGTAGTTATGGTATTGTCGGGTAGGATTATAACGACGTTGGATTGTGCTATTCCTCAAGCACACTGCACAGTCAACTGAGCATTCCCATTTATTAGCCAGATTTATGCAGCACGAGTAGTTTGTGTTTTCTCTATGCTGTTTGAAGAACATTATTCTTCACTAAGTTGTTCTTTTCTTTACTGGTTCATGTGCACACTTCCTACCTGTTTGGCTATAAGTTAACAAAACTTAGTTTACAAAATCCAGTTTTTGAAAGAAATTTGTATTTCCATTAAAATTTTTGTTGAGTCAATTATCCATTTTCCAAAAGGCAATTGAGCCACCTAAATAAGCATATATCAAAATTGTGTTTGTAGAAAGTTTAGCTCTCCAAATGCTTAGCCAAAGTCACCCTTCTATTAGGGTGGTATCCACCGAAAAATTGAGGACAATAATAGTTGATACGATGTTAGTTGGTTCAGAACAAGTTTGAACACCATATGTCATTATATGGTCTTTGTTTGGGATTAATCAGAAATCATGAAATCATTTAATTTTGAATTAATCGCAACTTTGTGTTCAAATTATTGTTATAGTTTAAAGCAAGGTACAAAAAATCGGACTGGGCAACGAATCAATCAAGGCGTGGGTTCAGGGTTTAATCGAGTCGAATCGGGGGTTGAACCGGCCATATTAAAATATTATAATTTAATTGATAATGATAAAATAACACTATATATATGTATGAAAATTAAAGAAATATATAGGTATAATTTATAATAATAAAATAAGTGACAATATATTGATATATTTTTAAAATTTCATAAATAAATAGGTAATATTCTTTTTTTCTGTTTTTTCTTTTTTTTTAATAAAAACAGGTCAACTGGTTCGACCGGTTGTTGACCAGATTGAACCGATTGATCAATTTTTATCTAGTCCGGATCGGTTGAACCGGCCGGTTCAGTCCATTTTTTGTTCTTTAGTTTAGAGAACAAGTAAAATCCAGGCTATCTTATTAGAAGTGCTCCATCCAGTGTTAAATATAAATATAATATACTCCCACTTTTGTTCATGGTAAGGATAAAGATTTCTATTGCGAAAAGTTATCGGTGAAAAACTCTTTCTCTCTTCAAAACTGTGTACATCTCCAATGTCAAGCTTAGGTCACCGGAGGACCCCTCCAGATCGGCCTAAATCGAATGATCACAATGATCGAATGAAGAAGAAAAAGTTAAAGGATCCTATTGTAGAAATAATGGATGATCCAATGGTTGAGAAAGAATTTGAGAAAATCGAAGAAGGAAATGATGGATTAAAAGCTCAGGACGCTACATCTAAGTTCCACTCTTACACAATAGGTTTTAATGGCATTGCTCATGGTGAATCACCTATGGAAGATGATGCTTTGTTTAATGCTAAAAAAGAAATATATTGGGAATTACTCGAAGACTCTGATGAAGTGAAAAGGCTAATAGAACTCTACCTAGTAGTGCCATGCTCTCAAGAAGAATTCAATGAATGATGCGAGCCTTGGAATTATGCTCTAATCTTGACTGTTTTAGGAAAAAGATTTAACCTTTATATGCTAAAAGATAAGCTCAAAAATATGTGGGGATTTGCAAACTTTGATCTCATTGACATTCATAATAATTATTTTATCCTTTAACTCAGTGACTCAGACAACTGGAAACATCACTACAAAAAAGTGCTTTGTGATGGGCCATGGGTTATTCAACAACATTGCTTGCTAGTTCAAAGATGGTCTCCTTATTTTAATCCCTATTAGAATCCTCTAGGTAGAGTTGCAACATGGGTTCAAATCCCTAACGTTCCTATACAAGGATATAATAGCCACTTCATCACTACGCTGGGGGATCAAATCGGTAGAACTTTAAAAGTTGATATGAATACCTTGAGTGATTTCCAAAACAAAGATTCTAAAGTGGAAAGAGCAAAATATATCAGAATTTGTGTTAAACTAAATCTACAATAAAAGCTTATATTGAAGGTAATCACATATGGATCAGTATTTAATGTTGAGTACGAAGGGTTGGGGCTGATCTGTTTTTCTTGTGGAAGGTTTGGCCATTGGAATGAGGCATGCCCTTGCCACAATCACTCTCTTGCTCATAACGCTGAAGCTAGCACCCAAGTCCAGCAATTTGTGCCGCTAACTAACACAACTTTTTAGGTGAGAACAAAGGTAAAAAATCTGGAAGAAGAATAGTTTGGTTCATGGATGCTGATTCAATGGACGAGTTAAGCTCGGATCTCTTGAAGGTATGAGCAGGGTAGAGCTCGACATTTTGACAACCATACAAAGAAAGAAGTGTAGTTGGTACAAAGATCCAAATTTTCTGCCATTGATGATCTAGATGAGGAAAAGGCATTAATGAAGGCCGCCATAGAAGAGGATCAGAGACAAGGGGCATTGCGTGTCAGAGAAGGGAAGCTACTGGACAATCAGAATAAAGAGAAAAAAGTCATACTTGATGCTAATGGAGTCAAAAGCCAAAATGTACAAAGCAAAATTCCAATATCCAAGAACAAGGTGGAATATCGGCCCACAAGAAAAGATTTTAATCAAGAGCAAGCCAAGACAACTATTGGGCTTAATATAAAAAAGGATGGGCAATTAGATAATGTGGGCCAACAAAATGCATCTTTATGCAAAGAAATAATGGATTGTGGTGAAAAAAAGGGGATAGCTCCTTAATAGGCCAGAATAAAAATAGAAGACAAGCCATTGTGGGTTAGAGGCTACATGATTGTTCATGGCAATTTGGACTCGGTGACAACATCAAATTCTCATCTACACAATAAAGGTAATAATAAAATAAATCAGTTTGAAACTAATATTTCTCCAAGGACTTCCTTCAAGCTAGAAAACCAGAGTGCAAAAATTCCCTTACAAATTAATTCAAGTGATCATCGAATTTAGCCACCACAGCCACCTGATCTAAATGATTATGACTTTGATAATGTGGCTGAGTTTATGGATGAATGGGACTCTGTTGTAGGGGAGACACCAGAAGATGAAATTACCAATTATGGAGATTGTGAAGTTGAATAGTAAGTTCTTTTCCGATGTCTACTTTATTTTACTTTATTTAATGATTATTGCCTCATGGAATTGTAGAGGGGATGGTAGCTGTGCATTCCCTATTATTTTGAAAGACATTGTCCATACATATAAAATTAACATATTATGCCTCCTTGAGCCACGTATCAATGGTCATAAAGCTGACATTGTTAATCGGAAGCTTGGTTTTAGAAATTGGATTATAATAGAAGCTATAGGGTTTGCTGGGAGGATATGGATTCTGTGGAACAAAGTAGACTTTGATATTTAGTATCTATTTTCTAATCCTCAAATTCTTCATTGCAAAATCATTGATCTTCATAATCATATTACAAGCTTTGTTTCAATTGTGTATGGTGAAACTACTTCCCTTGGTCGTCAATCTCTATGGGACGCTCTCCAAACTCTTTCATCTAACCTTTTCGACCCCTGGCTAGTTTTGGGTGATTTTAATTCTTATTTATCGCCTGAGGACAAACTAAGAGGATCTTCTCCATCTTGTTTAGCTATGGCTCAATTCAGGGATTGTATTGAGGATACTATATTACTTGAGGCAAACTATCAAGGTGACCGTTTCACTTGGGAGCGAGTAGGGCTTAAAGAGAGACTTGACTAGGTCTTCTGTAACATCAACTGGATATCATGTTTTACTAATGTCAAAGTATCTCATGGGCTCAAATTTAAGTCTAATAATAGAATTATTGTGGTTGATTCTAATCCATCACATCAGAGGCCTCAAGGAAATAAACAGTTTTTCTATCAAGCGGCCTACGCTCTTGAAGATGATTTTAAGAAAATAGTGAGGTCATCTTGGCATAATTGTGATTGGAGTGATGGACTTCAAGAATTTTATCAATTTGCTATGAAATGGAATGAAGATCATGTTGGTAATTTTTCTAAGAAAAAACATAAGCTTATCAGGAGATTAGAAGGCATTGATAGAAAAAGAAGATCATCCACAAGAACGAGACTTTTTCGATTTGAAAAACAACTCTAGAAAGATTATCAAAGTTACTTCTCAAGAAAAATTGGTTTGGTTTCAAAAAACTAGATGAACTGGCTCAAGTGGGGAGATAAAAATACAAGGTTTTTTCTGCCTCTACTATGATCAGAAAGAAAAGGCAACAAATTCTCGCTCTTAGAGATGAATTAGGTACATAGATAGATAATCATGATAGTTTGAAGCATATGGTTGGGGAATTTTTTAAAAACCTATATACTAGAGATTTTAACCTTATAAACTCGCTGGGATGGTTTTTGAATTTTCCTCTTATATCTGTTGTGGATCTTGATAACCTGGCAAGGACTGTAGGTAAGGTTGAGATAAAAAATGCTGCTTTTGACATGGGTGCTTTGAAAGCTCTAGGTCCAAATGGGCTTCAACCTCACTTCTTCCAATCACAATAGGCTATAGTAGGAGACAAAATTTGTCAACTGATTGAAAAATGTTTCACAGGTCCATCTCATCTTCAATCCATGAACCATTCTAAAGTCGTACTCATACCCAAGACTACAAATCCAGTTACCTTCAAGGATCTAAGACCAATCTCTTTATGCAATTTCATCTTCAAAATTGTTATTAAAGTTCTGGCTAACAAGTTTCGTTCAATTATGGAAAAGCTTATTAGTCAAGAACAATGTAGCTTCATTATGAATAGGTCAATCACGGACAACATTATCATCGCTCAAGAGATCATTCATTCCATAAGAACTAGTAACATCAAAAAGGGTTATGTTGCTGTTAAAGTAGACATGGAAAAGGCTTTTGATAGGCTTGACTGGGGTTTTATTAAAGACACTCTTTTGTGCCTGGATATAAATGATCATCTGATATCGATCATCATGAACTGTATCAACTCAGCAAATATGTCAATTCTCTAGAATGGAGATGCAAATTCTTCTTTTTCTCCATCTAGAGGTGTTCACTAAGGTGATCCACTCAGTCCTTATATTTTCATCTTATGCATGGAACGCCTGGGTCACTTGATTAAATCTGAGTATGCAGCCAAAAGATGGATGTAACGCCTCATATTTTCTTAGCTAAATCCATACAATAGTATCTCTAATATGACCAGCAATGATGTTAAACATCCTAGTCATCAAGATACATTCTTAGTTTAAATATTTTGCCCACAAGGTTTCCAATGAAATACTCAAAAATAGTTTGATAAAAGCGGAATGCGGAAGTCTTATGGTCGTGACAAATAAAATAATATAACATATGACTAGGAGTACAAAAGAGCCATCACGGCTAACTCCATAGATGCCTTCCCTTGGTTCCTATTCGGTCA
>JBAGKO010000001.1:9101923-9127073 GCA_037177275.1 Acacia concinna | reverse complement strand
GACCTTGAAGTACCTCTTTTGCCGACAATTAAACTTTTTGGGCAAACAATTCAAATGGAGTATGAAGGTTTACACTTGGTGTGTTTTCACTGTGGAGTGTTTGGACATCAAAGGGAGGTATGCCTGTGGGTTATCGAGGCAAAGAAGGAGGCGAAGGAGGCAAAGGAGGCGAAGGAGAGGGAGTTAAAGGAAAAAGAAATTAAGAAACAAGCAAGGGAAACAAAAGGGCAAGATTGCAAGGTTAATGTCACTGATAGTGGAGAAGGAACGTCAAAGGAGATGGATTATTTGATTTCTTACGAGCTAATAAATGTTTACGTGACCCTGAATTTGGAGCTCCATTAGCCACGACAATGGTTGCCGTAGTGCCAGAAAACTCATCGCCGATGTATGGACCTCACATGCTTGTCAAACGTCCAATTTGGAGGAATTATGGTAATACCGATAATCACGGTACTAAAGCATAGAAGGAGGCTGGATTAGAGAGAACTAAATATAGAAATAACAATCTCAAGGACAAATGGATATCAATAAAACAGTTGATTGATTCAATATAGAAATTACCCTATGATGTATAATTTTCCAAACAACTGGTTTTTCAAAATAACCTTGAGGTTTCAAAGCTCCCTCGAGGTAACATTCAAAAATCATGTTACTTGAATATACTCGAGGTTTCTGGTTTACTAAAAGACATAGAATGTTTACACAAAGGAACATCCCCAAGATTTCCATGATATAGAATTACCTTGAGGTTTGAATGTTAACTCAAGGTTTGAGTCTTAACTCAATGTTTTCATATAGAAAAGTATTTCAGATGCATGCTTGAACCTTGAGGTATTGAGTTTTGAAAATAATTAAGTTAGAGCATTTGCTAAGAGTTGAGATCAAAAGAACTTACCAACCTCGAGGTTAAGAACTTTCCTCGAGGTTTCTCTTACTTTGTCTAACACAACAAGGTTTTGAAAATAAAGGAAAGGTTTTGGAGAAAACTTGCTCTGATAAAAAGGTTTGGTCAAACCTCGAGGTTTGGGGCAAACTTCCATTGGTCTATGCGGTTTTGCTCAAACCTCACTCCAACATTAATGTTTGATCTAAACCTTACTGTGTTAGAAGTTTTGCTTGAAACCTCAAGGTTTGTGTAGAATCTTGCCAACAACAACGTTTTGGTCAAATTTTGCCATTGAGCAAATGTCACTAAAACCTCAAGGTTTTGAGGCAAACCTCACAATCATGGCCAGACTTGTTTCAATTGTCAAAGCTCGAGGTTTCTTTGAAACCTTGAGTGCAAACTTTCAGCAATCAAACCTCTTTCAAAACTTTTAGAAAACATTTATCTTTTGCACTAATTGAATATTACTCAAGACCAATTGTTTAAGTAATTTCCCTTTAATTGAAGATGTTTTAGAGAGACAATATCAAACCTTTATTTCTCCTATGCACATTAAGTTTAATTATTATCAAAATATAGGATCTAACAATTTCAACTAATCCTATTTTATGATCATGTTGTTCTTTTAACGCCCAGCACTCATATCCATTTGAGTATTGATGGTCTTATAATAGTGCGATAAAACTTTCTTTTTACTCAATTAGGTATTTTCCGATCACAAATAACTTCAATAGCTTTTCTCCACTTACACCCTCCAGCATTTTATGATTAATATCTCCATCAATCCAGCTTGAATTTTATCATTAATATCTCCATCAATTTTACCATATAGATCCCAAATATCTAAATTTAGTCACTTGGTAACTTGTCCCCCAATTTATCTTCACTTCACTTCACTTCTCACTTGTCAAAGTTGCAATGCTTGTATTCTAATAATATAAACAATAGTTAATATAAAAGTAATGACCCCGTACTTTATCGAAATTCTAGCATTGAATAGATACTTCGGCTCCGAAGGTGTTTTGAATCATGGGTTGTTTAATTTCATTGGCAATTTGCTGTTCCCATCCCATGCACTTGCTTCAGGTTCTGAAAATTTTCTGATTCGTAGGAGGATGAGAAGAATGGATTGCGAGGTGATTCTTGTTTTTTGGGTGGGAATATGTTTGTGGGAAAAAAAACTATAGAACAAATTGTGCCATGTGGGCCTACTCCAATGCCACCTACATAATTTTTAGTAAAAATTTTGTCTAATCACATTTTAACAGTTAAAAGTTAAACTTTTAATAGACTTGTTGGAATTGCCATAAAAATTAATTCAAGGTTGAAATTGCATATTAAAAACAAAAAAAAAAACCCTCTAGGTGCAACTAGAAATGACCCATAGAACCAATTAGTCCTTGACCTACCGGATTAAAGATACCCTACGAAAGAAAAAAAAAAAAAAAAAGGAAAAAGAAGTATGACCCATAGTGTTTTTGGCCTGAACTTAACCCAATTAGTTAGTGTCAAGAACTGAGTAAATATTATTCAGTGGGTATCCCAAATTCATCCGCAAATATTTGGTAACGATTTTGGGCAAACTTGTAACGCGTTGGCGACTTTTTTATTGTCAATTTGTCACTGATCTCTGTAACTCCATATCGCCAGCTTGTTTTGGCAGTGTTGCAACAAGGGATAATTTTAACACAAAAAAAGAAAAAAGAAAACAGGCCATATAGACATCCAACTATAATTTCATCACACACTTCCACACACAAAAAAAAAACACCAAAGATCAATTCAACAATACTTGTATTTTCCCAAGAACTAGTGCTGAAATTTAGAGGCATCAAAATTTACCTTTTCGTTAGGATATCAAAGTAAGAAACTTCGAAGCATATGCAAAAAAAAATCTTGCCTTGCACACATCACTCTGGCAAGTGCAAAGGACTTCATGTCTTCGTAGCCGGTCTAACAAGCCCCAATCCAGAACCACTTCCCAAATGCTTGAAGTCTCTGGCTTCAAGATGATCTCCGTGGCCAGCAAACCCAGTCCCTCCTTTCCCCAAGTTCACCAGGTTCTTCTCTTTACAAGGCTTGTCACAAACAAGGCAAATCTTATCCACAGCCAGAAACCTGTCAGCACATTTCTTGCAGAATACATGTCCACATGTGTTAAGGGCGACAAGTGACATTGTGTTGGTGAGAGTAACTTTGCAGCTAGGACAGATATAGGTCCTATCAAGGGACTTGGATTTCTTCTGGTCACTAGTATCTTCAGTAAAGTGAATGGGAATGAGAGTCTTCAGCTTGAGTTTCTCTTTTCCTTCAGGACAAGTCGTGCTGGTTAAAGGCGCTTCAATTTTCACAGCAGCTTCTGGCGTTGCAGAAGGCAGCCAGAATGCTTTCATCGTCCGAAGCGCTTCCTCCTCATAAGATGTGACCTTCACACTGTTTGCCCCATGAAACCCATTCTTGTCGCGACTGTAATTTCTGTCACTATATTGGGGCAGGGCGCCATGGTTTTGCTGATCAAATGCATCAAGTTCCTTTGCCTTTTGCAACATCAACCTCTCTTCTTCCTCTTCTTTTTCATGCTTCTGCTGAGCATTGTGGGCAGCAAGCTTCCTGTTTTCATATTGTAAGCATATAAATATATCACATCACTGATACTTGACTAAATAACAGAAAAGTATTCATACCAGAGAAAGGCACATTAAAAGAACAAGGCATTACTTTCACTATAAAACCAGGACATCAAGAACTTGCAAAAGCTCAAAAAGGCAAGATAAGTTGTATACTCAAGGGGCCAAGAAACAGCAACCAATCTCTTGTTATATAGCATGGCAGACTAAATTCGGGTGTTGAAAATGATGCGTTACTCAAATAGAAAGTGAACAAGATTGAGTCAAGCCATTGCGATGATATTATGTGCCCATAGTTGTGTTGCGATTTTTTGTGTGGTGGGTGTGCTGGTGTATCGAGAAGCAGTTGTAATTCCTCTTTAGGAATTTTATCAGGTATTCAAGAGATTAATCTTTCATTGACATTGATTTACCTCAACACTTGTAATCATTAAAGCCCCCAACCATGTACCAATATAGTTACAGAGCTCCACTACTGACATTCACCCATAGAAAATAACAACAGAATCATTTTCCATCTTCCAATTAATAAGCCATGAGTGAACTCTCAGGGCACTATGCATGAATGTTTCTGAAATTCAAGGAGTTATCATTCATTGAAGGGTAGAAAAGCATCCTCCCTGTACCTCGCTAAATTTTTTACCATCTTTCAAGTCTCAAAGCATAGATACTCACGTATTCATCTACATTCCACATAGAAACCAATAAAAAAACTCCTCTTTTGTTCACAAACATTTAACCAATAACAATCCATACAGGGAAACTAAACTACAACCACGAGCACAAAACTACAATAAGGCATTGCCTTTCAAACTTGCCTAAACTTAACTTGGTGCATCCCTATACTTCACAAACTTAAGAAGCTCATAAGAAAGCAAGAATAATAGAAGGCCGGCCACCTATACCTTGCTAGATTGTTACCCTCTTTCAAGTCTCAATGAAACCTAACCTTTGTAGATTCACCAATCCCAGTCACACACAAGAGAAGATAAACAAAAATATCAATGCAAATTCAATGAATTCTGCATTTTCCCTCACATCTAAAATTTACAACATTCCTTATTGTGCATCTAAAGTACAACCACGAGCATGAAACTAGAATGTGGCGTTATCTTTCAATCTGGGCTAAACTTGCATTGGAATACCCTATGCTTTACAAATCTCATACAGAATTCAAAACCAAGAAAAATGAAACATTTTAGACTTTAGAGAAGTGTGATAAGCTGAAGTTTCACTGAGTATTAAACATTAAAGCCAATCATAACATGGAAGAAACCACATAACAAATTTAAGCAACAGAAGTTCCATTAGATTCCACGGAAAACAAAACTAACAATGGAATCGGCAACAAGAAAAACCAGTCGAATTTCAAATCATAAATTCCAATAACATGTTCAAACGTATAAAATACTAATTAGGACAAAATATACACACAGAACGGAAAACAGATTTGAGGGGTAAGCTATCATACCTCTGAATGTCTTTTTTCTGAGACAACAAGCATTCCAGAATGCACTCTTTGCAAAATACATGGCCTTTCTGACAACTCATGGGATCGATGAAAGGCTTCAAGCAGAGGCAGCAAGCATCAAAGGGCTTAATTGAGTCCTTGCCAAGCCTCTCCTTCTGGGTTCCATACCCGAGCTTTCTTTTCTCCTCATAGGTGAAGAAGGCAAGGTCGTTGTTGTTCTTCGAGTGCCTTTAAGGCATCTCTTCAAGTTAGCTTAGCTATAAGTGAGAAGAAATTGCCAATTAGAAGCGATTCAGGGGATCGTCTACGCGAGGCTAGGGTTTCAAAAGTAGCTAGCCAAAAAAACAAAATCGCCCTATGGCATCCCAGACCTGGGAATGAACCAACCCTTTCTCTCCGGATTGGAGCTTAGGCGAAGCATATGTTTTGGGAAAATTACGTTGTCCTGAGAATATACGTTAAAGAGATCTCGAGATAGAAATAAATTACTGTCAGGTCTCAGAGTTGTTAATAGGAATCAGTAATATTTTTCTTATCTTGAGTACCTGACAGTAGTATTTTCTTATTTTGAGATATCTTTAATGTATATTCTCTTATTTGAAACTTCAATATAATTTTTCCTTCATTTTTTTCCCTTCCCTTGACCAGAAAAGGCCAAGCAGACAACGTAAACCAATTCACTTGAATTGTTCCTACCCCTTTTGGAATAATCATGAGGGGTTACAATTTTAAAGGATTTATTATTGGGAAAACCCTAAAAACGATGTGGGAAAAGCAACGAAATCCGAAAATCCTAAATTAGTCATTTTTTTTGTAAAATTATGAAAATATTATTGAATTTTAACAACACGAGTATCTTAATTCACAACGAGAGTATCTTAATTCACAACAACTCACAGCTAAAAATACACAATACCTAAGTGCCTCTGTTGTTGTGAATTGAGATACTAGTGTTGTTAAAATCCAGTGGTATTTTTGTGATTTCACAAAAAAACTACAAAATGACTGATTTGAAATTTTCAAATTTTGTTGCATTGAATTGGGATTTCCTTATTTTCCTATCTTTTTTTGAGATTTTTTCAAGATTATATTAAAGAAAATAAAACAAAAAATCAAATTCATACTGTCTCCAATTTTAAATATAAAATTAACCAACTTTTTTTAAGAATAATTAACTAATATAATTAGTTTTTTAGGGAAAATTATACTGAGGTCCTGAATAAGGAAATATATGTCAGATAGGTCCCATGAAAAAAAATACTCCTCAGGTCCCAAGGGACTTCTCTGTCATAAATTTGAAATGTCTAATGACCCTTTTGCCCCTGGTAATATGAAGAGAAAGGGAAGAGAAATTTGAAGGAACATCCTCCGATGAGCTGTGTCTCTCTCATGAACAATAGCCCATGAGCTCTGTCTCTCTTGGCGAGACCTAGCTTCCTTCTCCACACTCTACATTCTCTGCCAACGTTCGATAGCCTAGGAGTTGTGTATCTCGACAACTTGGCCGTCTCCATTATCTGCCAACGGCCGATAGCCCAGGAGCTGTGTATCTTAGCAACTTGGCCATCGAACCCTAAATTCTATCTTCTCTTTTGCAAACCAAATTGATCCCTTATGTGACTTTCTTCTCCAAGACTTTGAGCTGGAATGAAGGCGATTTGTAGTGTGAACTTTGAGCTCTATTGTCGAAGGTCCAAGTCACAAAGATGAGCGATTTGTGTCTGGTCTGCAGTCCCTTCTCTGAACTTTGAAGTACACGGGCACTATCTTAGTCTCTCCCTCTCGTCACTGTAAGTAGATCACATTCTCATCTCTGGCCATTACTAGATTCCAATCCCCATTGCTTGGCATCTCAGCTTTGGTCTCTCATTGTGTTGTAAGTGAAAGGATGATCCGCTTAAGTCTCAAACGCTCACTATATCGGTCTCTCATTAAAGGTATTGAGCAATGCTGAACCTATCACTGTCTATTTTGTTATGTTGGGAAATTTTCCTTGGCTGTTAAATGAAGAATGGATTTTTTTTTGCATTTGAAGGTTTAACTCAAGAATGATATGAGATGATTGACAATGTCTTATGATTTGTGAAATTCAAAGTTATTGAAACAACCCCGTACCTGAAACCTATGATCAATCATCTGTTTATTCAACACTTTAGTTCTAAGATTTGCAAAGGCATATTTGTTTTTTTTTGTTTTTAACTCTTCTACGGTTGTGAAGTTTACTGCTTAACCTTTTATTACTAACCTCAAGTGTCATTGTAATGACTTAAAGAAGCTGTCAAAGATTGGTTCGATTCCTGTGTGTACTTTAATTAATTAGATGCCTTAATATGTTTATTTTGTTTATTTTATGTTGCTAATCACCAATCACCAAATATAATAATAAAGAAGCCACAGATGACCACATGTGCTATGTTCTTGTTTTGGTAAAGATCACACATATGTTGTGTCCCCATCATTAGCTGTCCTAGACATGACCACCACATTTTGATTTATAATCTAAGTAAATTATGGGTTTATTCTAAGAAACAACATGTGGTAACATGTATGTATATGAGTTATAGATAATGTGTGAGGATCATTTATTACCCATCATAGGCTTGCATATAGGGTAGCATGTATATATCTGAGTTACAGATAATGTTGTATACTTGTCTTGCATGGATTAAGAGAATATGAAGAGTAACTTTATAAACTTTACCAATTAATAAATGAGGCAGTTGAATGAATCATTAATGGCTCTAATAAAACTGTGGAGAATAAGGTAAAACTCAATTGTGATGTTAACTAAACCGTCCACATAATATGTAAATAATTATCAAGGTACATATCTAGTTTGGGGCTAGATTATGAAATAATAGATAAGAAAAGTTGAAATGTTGATATTAGAGACGAGAATTTGTCCAGCTAAAAGGATTGCAATGTAGACTTCTTCCTTTTGTTCTAATTATCTCCTGATGATAAATACATGCATAAGAATGTGGTGAAAGAAAAAAGGATGTACATGCAAATTTTTCTTCTGCTCGTGGTTGGCATTATAAATAAAATGTATAGGTTTTCGAATGAGGAAGTTAGCTGCAGATATAAATTGTTCTGAATCTTGTATCAGCTGCTAATGTATGCTATGTTTTAGCCCTTTAAAAGCCTCCATAACATGTGTGTTATCATCAATAATGAATTGCACATGAGCCTACAGATGAGGATATATTTGTCCTGATGCTAACTCTCAAACTAACCTCTTTCCTGAAACACTATGGGCAGGAGGATCACATGAGCACACTTCTAAAATAGGTTGGTTGACATGGTTCTTGCTAGCTTCTTCTAATTCCCTTTTAGTTGATATGGTTCAATGTAGTTTTTATTACACGTGTATAAAAATTTATCTGTATTTTCTTGCATCAAGAAGGCGTTGGACTAGCTGAGAATGAGTTTAATTTTGATGGATATTCCATGGACAACATCCTTGTCTAGAGTAAATGCTGCCAATTCCTAACATCAACTCCATGTATGTAAAAAATTCATACATATGAAATTTTTGACTGGATGTGGTAGGAAAATTCCTACCAAGCTTCTAATTTTAGGTTTTTCATTGAGATAGATATGTATATGTTGGGTTAGGCCTGGGATTGCAAGGAAAAATGGGATTTAAATACATGCAGACCCATAATAGTAGTTTTAACATATGAATAGCAATCTATGTTGATAATGCCCTTTGTTTAGCCCTCTACTTTATTTTCTTCAATTGAAGCAAAATGAATGTCGTAAGAATGTAGATATTTTCATTTGGTTGTTCCAAGACATTCTGCCTGGCTATACTTTCAAGTTTGCATTTTGGTTGGCAAATTTTTCCTCTACAGATATAATAAGATTGAATCCAGTTGTTACATTCAAATTCTTATCTTTCACCTTTTCAGAGAAACAAAATTAGATTGAAACTGGTTGTGTCTAATTGTGGGATTTGTTTTGTAACAGATTATACAAATAATGACCAATCTTGACCAAAAAATAGAGCTAGCTTAGACTGCATCGATTGAAGAAGACATGAGCATGCTTGAAGAACAATATGAAAGGCTTGCTTCACCCAGAAAAGAGATCAGCCAGGAGAACAAAATGGTGGGATTGCCTGACCAAAAAAGAGAGCAACCACAAGGAAGTCATAATATACAAAAGAGCTTGACAAAATCAGGAGGAATGTAGTCTTCATGTAGGATGTCAATGAATGTAATAGAGGGTCTTGAAAGTTTCTACTCTCTTATGATAACACAATGTTATGTAAGAAATTCCAGATTTTAATAAAAATGACTAATTTTTTTCTTGACATTATCATTATTCTTCATTCTTACTAGCATTATATTTTTTGTTAAATTCCAATGCTTCAAGTGATATACTGTCACAGTCAAGTGGGGCCTATGATGAAGAAATAAAAAGAATGTCTTAATATATACACATGTATTGTATGAACAAAATAGTTGATGAAACTACATGACTTACCATCAACAAATTTGTAAAAGTTGTTTGACTTGATTGAGAGTCACCCCACATTATATTATAATGAAGTTGATTATGGTGTTCCTAAAACACATTTGGAAATACAACAGTAGATATATAATAAGAATTGATAACAAAATTAAATCAATCAAAAGTATCCTGTGAAGCTTGAGAAAGATTTTTGGAGGTTTTCATTCTCTTTCTTTTCGAACCGATTTCAACACAACTCTTTATCTGTTTACTTATCTTTCTACCATGTCTCTTTTTAAAATCAACAACTATGCCTCCATCATTACTACAGCCATTGTTCCCCACACCATACTTATCACCGTTACAATCATCTGATAAGTATTTTATGTGAAGTTGAGTCACTTTCTTACTTAGTTGTAACACAGATTCATGTATAAGCGAGAATTCCTTTGAACTTTCTGATGCATCATTAGCTAATTTAACAAGTAAGGGGCATAGTTGTCTATACCAATTTGACCTTTATTGTTTAGGATCAACTTCAATCTGTTTCCCCTTGATATCATACACTATGCCACATTGTGCTTATCTTGTTTGCCTCTTTACTACATATTTGTGGTGGAGCAATTTGATATCACGTTCATTCAATACCCTCAATGCATGACAACATGCCTACTTGATCAAACTTTTTGCAACTGCAGATAATTGTCTCTGTTGAAGGATCAAATGTCAAACTATGCTCTTGTTTACTACCATCCATGGTAATAACATTATCAAACACAATAGCACTATCCTCTTCATCATTTTTTATCTTTCTCTCTTTCCTTCCTCTCTTTTATACATGTAGCATCACGAAGATCACATTGAAGTTGGAATAAGTAAAAAATAGGTCGAGTATAGACATCGAAAAGCTGACGAAGCATACTTGAACTTTTCATGATGCTACCTTGGCAACTTGTCTAGTGCATCAAAATCATTCTTCAATTCTTTATAGTGCTTATCCTCTAAAACTTGTTCAAATTGTTGTAGGAATTGATTGATATCTAGTTTAACATGTGTACAACTTTTGATAGATGCATTGACACTTTTGCTAATTTGTGTGCTTCTCATGCCAAGTGTCCTTGAGTTTTTCATATAGCACACTGCTCATTTCTCTTTGATTTGATACATATAGATCAACCATGAATTTTTTGTCATATTTTGCTTTGACAATATTTCCTACCAAACTTCTTCAAACTTGGCTTCATCCCAACAATGATACATGCAGTGGTTAAAATCACTTACCATTGACTGAGGAATGTGCTTCATTGCATTTTTTGAAATATGCTAGGTGCATAAGGCATGCTTTACATCTGGCATCACTTCTTGCAATGCTCGTGACATAGTAGCATCCTGATCAATAAAATTGGTTAGTGGTCTTACATTTTTGTGCGCATGCAAAAAAGTCTTAAAGAGCCATTTGAGACTCTCAACAGTTTCATCATATAACCATGCCACTCCAAATATCACCCATCCTTTATAATGGTTGAAGCTAGAGAAAATTGTAAGAGGTCACGATTTTGTAATAAGTATCAAGTGAAATTACTTCTCTAAAGCAACCATAGTCACTCAACATACGTGTATCAGCCTAGAATATATTTGTCACTTGCTCTTATGAGTTCATTTTGTGAGCATGAAAAAAAGATGGATTATTTGCTAATTGTTTCTCAAAATATTGAAATATACATCCAGCTTCACCATATTTCATAGCTCATTGCCTTCTTGAATTTAGATAATTCTTTCCATCACCTATTATATATCCCAAATTGGTTCGACCTCTTGCATATTGGCTTTGTAAATTGAATGCTAACTTTTGACTAATCTCAGCCCTTTTAGCATTTTCTAATTCATATTGTTGAGATGGTGTTAATCCTTGAATGATGGAAACAAATGAACATCTTTAGGACGCTGAAGAGGATGATTATGATCTAGAACAACTTCATTTATTTTGATTTCCCTTCTACTAATTTAACTCTCATTCTAGCTTTGCCGCCTGTTCTTGTTTCATATCTAGGCTTTTTCACATCACGGATGTCTGGTTTTCTCACCCTTTCTTTAGAATAAACATATAGATAAGAGGAATATTTTGATTTATCTTTTTTGCTCTTGTTGAAGCTCTGTTTTTGAACACCAAAACCAGTTCTTTTACCATATGAACTTCAAAATTCACATGCTTCTTCTATATCTTTAAATTCAAGACATTCGTGACAATTTTTTTGGCTTTATATAAATATATAAGTTTTGTTTTATATGCTTTTATTTGAATTGCAGATTTAGATTCCAACATAGCACAAAGACATTAAAAGGAAAAACATGTAAAACAAAACTTAAATTTTACGAAAGACATTAAAAAAATTTATAAACCAAACAACACAAAACATATATCATTTATAAATAGGAATATATACACACACACAAATATCAAAAACATGACATTCAGTATCTTCAACTTTAAAGATTATCAAGATAGATTAGAAAAATCATAAATGCAAAAACTAAATATGAAATATCAAGAAAATTTTAGATATTTGAATAGAGACAATTATTTACTCATCAATATTTGATATCTAGTACTCAAATAAGCTGTCTTGTTCCTCTTCTCCAAAATTTTTCCCCACTAGCTCCTTTGACTTTTCTCGTGCATCTAGACGTCATTGGGGAAGAAGAACAGAGATGGGCGAGAATGCATAGATTGTGGAGAAAAGCACCTTAATATGATATTGTATGGATGGCTCAGATGGATTTAAAAATTGGATGGGTGGGATGAAATATATAAAATGATGTAGTTTCAATTAGTTGTTTGTCATCACCGTTGATACAATTGCTATAAATAAACGGCCTAGATTTCTTTTTTTAATGAAACGAGTTTAAAATCAAAGAATGGCAGTGAATGGGAATAGTAAAGGAGACAAGTGAAATCCATAACTGCTCGACACCAAACTAGATCTAAGACAGCTTGACAAAGGTATGCTTGGTTCATGTCTATGCCTCTTACATATTCAAATACAAAGATAATGTAGAAAAATCGTTTTCAACCATTTGAACTATGTGATGGGAGTATGTGATCAATAGCAACACGGGTGAATCAGGAGTTAAAGTAACTACACTTCTAACTAAACAATGCTCTATTTGCCTTTGTTTCTCACAATAGAAAACTGAGGCAAAAATATGTTGTAGGTACATGATTATATATGGGTACATGGGGAGAGAGAGACTTAAGATGAGTATTTCATAAAACATTTGGTCAGGTGATATCCTAGTAGTGCGAATCCACAAGAGAAAGATCCTATGAACCCACAACCAATCCAAAATATGCTCACTCCAAGAAAGCTAAACACAGATTTGGAGATCTACTTGAGCTTTAAGCATGAAAGAATAATGACTCAAAGTGTTGGAAGATGCCACAAGATTGATCAAGCCTTGATAAGTCTGTTAGTTCTAAAAAGAACCCTAGAGATAATCCACTCTCAAGAAACTTGTGCAAAAATGCAACTTTTCATTTAGCAATCACATCTACCCCCTTACAAAAAAAAACATAGCCTTCTTAAATAAACAATAATAGGGCAGCCTAAAATTAAAACCCTAGTCATTAATGCCTAAAATAATGCTTTAATGATGATTGGTTATCTTGATTGGCATCGTTCAAGCCTAAAGAAATAATGAAATTACCTAAAAAATAGGAAACAAATCAGCCTTCTATAACATGTTTTGACCCCAAAAAAAGGCATTATTTAATGCAAATAAAAATAGGAAAGTTTCCTAAAATGAAATTAAACTCTAATATATAGATGGGGACATCTTCTAGATACTTCTTGAATTATTTTGGACATTACTTATGCTCCTCCTCCAAGGCACTTGTCACATGGTAATTTTAAGTGAATTCTTCAATCTAGACTGCACATTGGCCTGAAAATTTTGGGGTAGACCAAGGTTCATACTCTGATATTTTTCAAGGCCTAGATGAGGCATCCAGAGGAGTAGAGGACTGAGAGATATCAACACAATTGAAGTGAAACCAGGGGAAGGACGTAAGTGTAAAGAGGGTAAAATTTCACAAAGTTTTGGGTATAATGATTTTGGCCGGTCTAGGAAATTTTTGGTGAATTTTTGAATATTCCCGTAATTTTGGCTGGACAAGGTTTTCGGTGAAAAGCTAATATTATCAAATATTTAGGACTTGAATTGTAACATCCTAATTTTTAATGAATTAAGTAAATAATTAATATAGAAACTTAATAGGAGTTTAGGGTGTATAGATAATTCAATTTTATATATTTAGTGTTAACAATAATAAAACAAAAATTATTTTAGGTAAGTTATATTTTTAAAGAATATAATTAAAGTCAAAATTTTCTATAAAAAAGGAAAAATAGTATTGTTGAGATTAGACAAATAAATATTCCTAAAGTTGATTTAAATATTTGAAAAGATATCTTATGTAAAGTGGATTTGATAAAGACATATTTAGATTACGAGATATTATAAGAAATAATTCAAAGATTTATAAGATCATGATATTAGATTTAAGATTTGGAAATATTAAAGTTACTTAATTATATTATAAGAATAATAAATAAATACACAAATATTATAAGAGAGAGACATAGGAGCCTATATATAGGTGATAAATTAGAATTGAGGTAGATTAAACAATTTTGGTACTAACTTGAGGCAGTCTTAGTAAAACAACGGTTGCACCTTCATTCATTGTTGGATCAGAGTGAAATTTGGTTTGTGTGTGCGGGACATCTAAATCGACATTTTCAACCCTTGGATCATCTATTGTTTATTGAACACTTGTGGTTAACCTTGGCGCTTGGATTTTTGTGATATTTTGCTTTAACAAGAGGTAACGACTTTCCTCTTGTTGTGCATGCTTGTGAGTGGTTTTTTTTATGACAAGCTTGTAAGTGGTTGTAAATATATATATAACATAAATTTGCAATTGGCTTGTGATATATACTATGAAATTACTTTATTATTGAAATTGTCTTGTGCGACTTATTTTATTGAGTAATGGATAGTAATATAATATTATATGAATTTAATGTTGATTTACAATATTTGAAATTCGTTTGGGAATTGATAATGGAATGTGATGATTTATGATGATTATATCTGTTGAATATAATTATACCTCATGAGTAATTGATATGAGAGAGGGTAGCGAATGTGGATCTTGATGGGAGGTTATTTTTATAGGAAATAAGGGGGTGAATTCTTGTACAAAAGAGGAAATAACGTGCTAGGGCTTTTAGGTGTACACTGGTTAGCCCTTTGACCCATTATGTTTAATAGGGCATTGACACCCCATTGATGTATTGGGGGAACCCATGGTCCCATCTTGTCCTCTGTGGATTTTAATCAGTCCATATCACTTGATCAGTGAGCTTGTTGAGTTGAACTATCTTTCACATGGGTGAGTACTAGCCCATGGGTTCAGTTAGAGGAAATAAGGTGGGAGGTGATAGGGAGGTTAGAGAGTGAATTGTTAAATATTGATAATTATGCACCTATGTGATAAATGTGAGTTTAAAACTTAGTTTATGATATTGAAAATTGATATGCATGGATTATTTAACATCTTACAAAATGTTATTGTCTCACTTAACACCCCACGGGCACTTACTCGTATGTCTAATGAGATGGTTTGTTGGTTACTGAGACATTGTCTCACCCCGTTGATTTAATATTTTTTTAGATGATAAATCTCATAGTGGTCCAACAGGAGAGACTCCAGAAGATTAAGCTACTTCTTTTAAGAGTAGTGCTTCCATTCTTTTAGTTTATGCTGGATTATTATATATTGCCACCTTTTGACTCATTTGCATATTTTAGTTAATTATTTTTAAGATTTGACATATTAATTTCATGCCTTTGATTTTCTATTACATATTTAATGTCTTGAGCAGTCTTGAAGCCTTAATATTGTATTTCAAAACTTATGGTTCTCATTTTCATTTGTTTTGGATTTGGTAAGTGATGTTTTTTTTGGGTTTCAAAAAGTCCAAAGCATAATTATGTGCTTTGAATTTTTATACAAGGGGTTTTGTTCTTTTAACCATGATAGTCCTCTTAAAAAATTTAGTTTTAAACTTTTCTATCATGGTTAACTTTTTTTATAACAATTATATAATTACAAATAAGTTAGAATTTGAATGATGATTTAATTAATAATTGAGTTGATTATTCTATTAAGAAAAAAAAATTTTACATCAATGTTATGGACTGGGATTAGGGAAAATTAGTACATTATTTTAGAGAATTTATGAAGTTAGTTGGAGGTCAGGAAAAAGTTCAGAGAGTTTAGCATAAATTGCTGAAGGTGGGAAACCTCGAATAAAATGGATTTTTCAAAGAAAAATGAATTTTGGACGGTTTAGACTTCCAAAAATTCTAAACTTTTTACAGTAGCTATTTGGGGATTTTAGAGAATTTCTGGTAAATTTTGGGAATTTTTGGACAATTTGGGCCAAAAGAGGTAATTATGGAAAACACAAGAAAATTTAGTAGGGCCCACACAAGGTTGCCGCCTAAGTGTGCTTATTTATTGGGCAAGAAAACCTCTTCTAGAATGTGACATGTGTCAAGCTTAGATTGGCCTACAAAAAAAGTTTAGGAAAATTCACCTAAAGACCCAATAAATATTTGCATTTTGACCCTCTCAAAAAAGTATAAATACCCCCTACTCTCCCTTCTCTCTTCACGCCATTCCCCTTCTCTCTCTACACCATTGCTCTTCTAAGAAACTAGAGCAACTCAGGAGCTGTTAGAGCTATCCCGGCTTGGTCTTTAGTGTAATTAAGCTTCGGTATTCTACCTCTTGTGAATTCCTGTATTTTCAGCAATTTTAGAGTTATTTTAAGGGGAGGTTCTGTCCAATTTGGTAGGCCTAGATAGTGAACCTAAGGGGAGTTTTTGTGCATATATCTAGGCCAAAATAAGCCTTCCTAAATGTAAGTGCTGATTTTTCAGGATTACAATAGCATTTCATAGGGGGAAGTGATGTCCAACCATCCCAGACCAAGGTGGCATTTCATAGTGGGAAGTGTTGTCTAATTATCCTAGACTAAAGTAGCATTTCTTAGGGAGAAGTGCTATCCAAATGTCTCAGACTAAGGTAAGGATTAGATACTGCCCATCTGATGGGTCTAGTTTGTCAGGTACATCTAAGGGGAGATGCTGCCCAACTGTCCTGGTCTTGGCAGTGTGGATGGGCTAGCAGGTGGGACCCAAGCTTGGTGGGGTGTATAGGGTGGACATCAAAGGTGTACAAGTAGGGGAAGGATACGGTCCAGGTACTAGGGAACCAGGACCCTAATGGCACAGAGAGGGAAGGACAATAGTATATTGTTAGAGGTAGACAGTAAGCCCTATATTGTGGTTTGTATTATTGTTATAGAGAGGCATACCAATAATCCAGTAGCACTAGAAACAGTGAAATAGAGCCCCGTACACCGTGTAAGGAGTATACGGTAGCAAGAATCTCCACCCTTCACCTGTATTGCTTTGTAGAGAGGCATACCAATAATCCAGCAGTGCCAAAAACAGTGAAATAGAGCCCTATACACTGTGTAAGGAGTATACGGTAGCAAGAATCTCCACCCTTCACCTGTATTGCTTTGTGTTGTTTGTTGTATGCTGTGTATGAGCATTGCATGTAGCATGTGCCGAGAGAGAGTACACTAGAGATAAAGTATGAGTATTGCATATAGCATGACATGCATTGCATTACATGGTTTCTAGTTATGATTCTGCTACTGAGGTTTGTTTAGAAATCTTACCCTCTCCTCAATACAGGTGAAAGTTCCTAAAGAGGCAGGACAAGGGAACTGGCTTAGGCGTAGAGTTATATTTCCTGTTTCTTGGCATGTATTTATGTACAATGTGATCAGTGTAATCTCAAGATTATGGTTTTGTACCTCTATTAATGAGAAAAAAGTTGTTTCTCTATTCTGTCTATGTCAAAAGTTTTAATTTCTCTGTTTTGACATATGGCCCTGTCAGTAGTTTGAAGGGCCACTATAAGATAAGGAAAGGGGTTAAGAGTAAGGTGTTACATTTTTTGTATTAAAGCAAGGCTTTTGGTAAGCCTTTCTCTCTACTGTTTGTGCTCTGTTGTCTGGTTTTCTGTTGCTTGCATATGTTTGGCTTGCATATGCAAGTTGTGCATATGAGATATATGGATAAGATTGCAGGTAATAAGGATGAGGATTAGAACCAAAAGAAGGAATTTGCTCTGCTCAGCCAGGATATGGATTCAGTGTATCTCATAGATTCCTAAAGGTATGACGGAGTCAGTCAGATAGCAACAGAGGATGACGAAGAAGAAGTAGAGCCTGGGGTCGGCTCTAACGACGGCTTAAGCAACGTAATGCGGATCCTTATCAAAGAGATGGTGTGGTTTAAGATGAAGGTAAAGGGCCTAGCAGATAGACGAGCGATGTGATCAACCTACCACTGTTTATATTGAGTTCTTATAAGTAGGGATACTCTACAATAATGCAGTGGTTGAGGATACGAACATCTCATATTGAGATTGGATTATGGCTCTTCTCTATGTACTCCCCTAGTTGTGACCTGGAATAGGTAGAAAACATGTATACTCTAAGACCTTGAGACTGATGTGGAGACTTGGTTATGGCTGTTGGAAGACTTTGTTAGTAGCATATTTCCTTAGATAGTTAGAGATGTTATATAAGAACAGTTGGTTGACAGCATAAGTTTTGCCTTTGTAGATAGTATTCTTGAACCATGTGGTTGTGTGCTGTATGATAACTACTGCTGTTGATAAATGAAGTGGTTAGTTTGTGCCTAAAATCTCTATTTCCTATTGTAGAAAAGTAAGATGGCAAGGCTAAGGAGTAAAAGTAGGACCATGGAAGGGCAGGATGGGAATCTTAAAGCTCCTGTGGATCCAATGCAAAGGATCATCAATCGGTTGGAAGAGCAACAGGTGATGATGAATGAGATAAGAGCCATAGAAGCTCGACAAGAACAAGAAAGAGATCAAGCTATAGCAATGACATAGCTGCAGCTATAGGACAAGCTAGGTAGGTTGTGGTAGGTGAGGCAAGAGAGCCTCCATGGCCTAATCCTCCATGACCCCAACTGAAGGCGACAATGCCTATAAGAGTAGTAGATGACCCTGAGGCTACCCAGAGGTGGGTAAAAAAGTTTTGTAAGCAATGCTCCTATTTTCAAGGGAGTTTCTGACTCACAGAAGCAGAGGATTGGGTCGCTCGGCTGGAGAAGATATTTAGAGTAATGAGTTGTCCAATTGAGCAGAGGGCTCAGTTAGGGACCTATAAGCTAGAGAAAAAGGTAGATCAATGGTAGAGAAACACCCAGAACACCCTAGTTACCTGGAAGTTGTAATAAGAGAACTATCAGAAGTATTTTCCTTAGTCTGTGAGGGATGAAAAAGGAGGCATAATTCCTCACACTAAAGCAAGCAGAGGACGAGTCCTTTGATAGTTACCTTGTTAGGTATGTTACCCTTTCATGGCATTCCTTGTATTTGCAATATAGGAATGATGAATGATAGCTCTAAGAGAAAGAGTAGCTCCGCAATAGCTGGAGTGGTTCAATGAGGCAATAGAACTCTGTCATGTTACTGAGAGTAGCCTTACCACTGGATGATTGTGAAAGTGACCCCAAGAGTAGATGTTAGGTCCAGTTAGCTAGTATTGGCAATTTAGTCTGTTTAGATGATTGCAAGGATGTCTGCAGGAACTACGAGCGATGACAAGAAGAGGAAGAATAGCGGTTTCGACAGAAAGGGGAAGAGAGGAGGAAAGTCTGTCGATAGGGAATTTGACACTAGTAGGCCCAGGAGAAGCTACCAGAGGTGTAGTAGCGATCACAAGGATAGGCCATGCATGATAGGCCAAAACGTGCTTTAGGTGCAGCAAGCCTAGACATTTTGCTTGGGAGTGTCCGCAAAGTGTTGATGATTCGAGACCCAAGGTACAGGGAAGAGCTTTTTCCCTTACACAAGAGGAGGTGTATAAGTCGATTGAGCTTATACAAGGTACAGAGAATAATTATCTTATTGCAGTTTAGTGGGCTAGGGTGCTAACCATTCATAGAGTATAAATGTGCAGGGCGATGGGTCTCACCATTAATGCTTTGCCATTGGATTAGTATTGTTCCCTCCTACTAGTGCCAGAGGTTGCACGACTAGAGTATGCTTGAGCTATATTGTTCAGTATGCACATTGTTGCACTGTTCTAGACATGATCTGCATGCCCTTACATGATAGTGAGATGATGATTAGCCTGAATTGGTTGTCAATAAACACCATACTCCTTGATGGTAAGAGTAAGAGTTTGGTACTTTACCTTAGAAAGTTGGTCCCTAACATCGATATACAGCTGAATCTCAGGCAGATAAAATCCTAAAGTGGGATGTCAAGGCTACTTAAGTGTTTTTCTTAGTACAGGTAGAGGCAGACCTAGGGATAGAACAAATCCCAATAGTTAAGGAATATCCATAAGTCTTTCTAAGGGATCAATGGATTGCCACTAGAGAGAGGTGGATAGAACCATTGATCTAGTGCCAGGAGCATAGTAGGACTTGAAAACTCCTTATAGAATGACTCCCAATGAGGTGGTTGAGCCATAGCGATAGATAGAGGAGCTAGTAGAGAAAGGTTAAGTAAACCTAGAGGGGTGCTCCAGTACCAATTGAAAGAGAGAAAGATAGCAACCTTAGGCTATGAATAGACTTTCGTGAATTAGACAAGGTGATATCAAAGGTGAACATCCACACCCCAAAATTGATAACCTGCAGATTAGAGTAGCACAGCGGAAGTGTGGCTGGTGCTACTAGATTTCAAGGACTACGTAGAAATAGGTTATCATTAGTAAAAGAGTGGAAATGGAGGATATCCCAAAAAATTGCATATAAGACCCAGGCAAACCCAAGGTAGTGGCGCAGGTCGCATCCTTAACAATTAGAGAGCAAGAAATTGTTAGAAGATGCCAGAGGTATAGTTATTAGCTAGAGAGGTCGGATGTCTATAGATAGATACCACTATTAAAGATGAGTAAAAATAGGGTGAAAGGCTCTTGGTTAACCTCTTAGGTTGGGAGTGATCCTCTGTATCAAAGTTGACATTGCTTAAGAGAGAGCGAACTGTCCTCTGAAGAGAAAGAGAGGAAAGGTAGCTGAGACAAGGCATATGGAGTGATCTTACCCCAATAAGAGGAAAAATAACCAAGAATGGTACAATAAGGATTGTTCCTTGCACTTGGTAGAGTCAAAGGGAAGAGATAGTAGAATAAGACCTCTCCTTATAGAGTTTCTAGTCAATGAGGACCGTGAGGAACAATGGTATGAATATGAGAATCAGTGATGATAGAGAGGTTGATTGAGGTCAACAAGATAATAAGGTAATCAGTAGTTAGTCTTAAGGAATGATCTATGTAGTGACCTTTGAGTAATAGACGTGTTACTCCTCAACTCGATTTATAGGTCTAAAGGACCTAGAGGAGGGAATGTCGCTTGATGAGATTGAGTTACCAAGGTCACAAGGGATCCTGGGGAGACTTGTGGTTGAGAGCACTTAGCTCCTGAAGTTAGAAGGAAGTTAGCAACCACCCAGAGTACCTCTCTAGGAAGTTAAATGATTGGGACGTTATGAGGTGTATCTGTGATGTACGAACCTAGAAATGAGTTGGAGAAAGAACGTTGCCTTAGTCTGGTCAACTAGTATATACAGAGAGAGTACCTTTGACTTTTCTACAGATACTTTATTGTCAGTTGGATTGAAACTCAACTTATTTCGTCAGTTAAGGAAGAGATAGATGAAATGCCCAAAAGCGGCAATTTGCTAGTCAAATAGATAGGAGGTAAAGGAAAATGAAGAGGTTTGTGAGTCAATCCAATAGCGTACATATTGGCCTTACCCTCAAAATTGAGCTAGGGTGCTCAATATCTTCTAGGTTTTGCAACGAAGAAAAGTGCTGCATATAGAGAGGTAGCATGGGAAACGAAAGATAAGATGAGAAGTAGCGACCTAGAGCTATCATCTTAAGGAATAGTTGCAAATTTTGAGGACGAAATTTACTTTTAGGAGGGAGCAATGTAAGATCCTGAAAATTTTGGGGTAGACTAAAGGGTCGTACCTTGATATTTTTTAAAACATAGAGGGGCATAGTCTGTAGAGGATTGAGAGATCTTACAACAATTGAAGTGAAACCCCAGGAAGGACCTAAGTGTATAGAGGGTAAGATTCCGCAAAGCTTTGGGACAAAATGTGGATATGTCTGAGAACCCTAAAAATTTCCAAAAATCCTAGTAAATAGTATAGGATGCCTAGAACATGGAAAAATAGTCAAAATGATTGTTGGAGGTCCAGGGAATTTTTGATGAATTTATGAATATTCCTGTAATTTTCGCCAGATTAGGTTTTTGTTCAAAATATGATATTATCATATATTTAGGGACCTCAATGTGATAGATTGGGATTAGACAAAAATTAGTACATTATTTTAGAGAATTCAGGAAGTTTGTTGGAGGTCAGAAAAAAGTCGAGATTTCAACACAAATTGCTGAAGTCAAGAAATTGCCGGTAAAATGGACTTTTCGGAGAAAAATTAATTTTGGATGTTCTAGACTTTCAAAAATTATGAAAATTTTATAGTAGCTATTTGGGAATTTTAGAGAATTTCTGGTAAATGTTGGGAATTTTTAGACGAGTATAGAAATTTCTGGAATTTTCTAAAGTTCAGGCAAAGATAATTATGGAAAATATAAGAAAATTCAGTGGGGCCCATACAAGGTTGCCTCCCAAGTGTGTTTAATGGGCAAGAAAACCTCCTCTAGAATGTAACACATGTCAAGCTTAGATTGACCTACACAAAAGTTTGGAAAAATTACACCTTAAGATCCAATAAATATTTGCATTTTGACTCCTCTAAAAAAAGTATAAATATGCCCTACCTCTCCCTTCTCTCTTCACACTATTCCACTGATCTCTCTACATCGTTGCTCTTCTCAAAAAGTCGAGCAAACCAGGAGCTGTTAAATAGTTCCAGCCTAGTCTTCGGTGTAATCAAGGTTTGGTATTCTCCCTCTTGTGAATTCCTTTATTTTTAGCAATTTTAGAGTTATTTTAAAGGGAGGTTCTGTCCAATTGGCAAGCCTAGATGGTGAAACTAAGGGGAGGCTTTGTCTAACTATTGAAACCAAAATAAGCCTTCATAAGGGAAAGTGCAACCCAATTTTTCAGAACCAGGATAGCATTTCCTAAGGGAGGTGTTATTTGACTACCTAGACCAAAGTGGCATTTCCTACGGGGAAGTGTTGTCCAGTTGTCCCAAACTAAAGTAGCATGTCCTAAGGGGAAGTGTTATCGACTATCTCAGACTAAGGTAAGGATTCTAAAAGAAAGATGCTACCCAACTGACAGTCTGGTTTGTCGAGCACATCTAAGGGGAGATGCTGCCCAACTATCTCAATCTCGGTAGAGTGTACAGGATGGACAATAGAGGGGGTATAGGTAGGGGAAGGATATGGTCTAGGTACTAGGGAAGGGCAGTAGTATACTATGAGAGGTAGATGGTAATGCCCTGTATTGTGGTCTGTATAGGTGTTACAGAGAGGCATACCAATAATCAATCAGCGTCAAAAATAGAAAAATAGAGCCCATGCACCATGCAAGGAGAATACAGTAGCAAGAATGTCTACCCTTGACCTATGTTTCTTTGTGTTGTTTTCTATTTTTTGTATGCATGTATGCCATGTTCTGGTTGTGTTAGCCTGTATGCATGAAAGATATGACTTTCTATTTACGCCTTGGCTATTTGAGTTTGAGTCAAGTCACGTGTAGGCTCTCGATACACAGTATGTGCCGAGAGAGAGGGCACTAGAGGGAAAGTATGAGCATTGCATATAGCATGACATGCATTATATTACATGGTTTCTGGTTATCATTATGCTATTGAGGTTTCTCTAGAAACCTTACCCTCTTCACACTGTTCTGGAATAGGATTAGGGAAAATTAATACATTATTTTAGAGAATTTATAAAACTAGTTGGAAGTCAGGAAAAAGTTCAAAGATTTTAGCAAAAATTGCTTAAGGTTGGAAATCGCCTGTAAAATAGACATTTTGGAGAAAAATTAATTTTTGGCTAACAAGGTTTTTGGCCAAAAATTGATATTATTAGATATAGTGGGACCTTAGTGTTCTGGATCCTGGATATGGGAAAATTAGTACATTATTATAGGGAATTTTTGATGTAGTAAATATCAGAAAAGAAAATAGGTTATGTTAGCAAAAACCATTGAAAATTGGTAAATTTCTGGTACAAAGGGTTTTATGGAAAAATTTATTCTAAGAGTTCTTGACATCCAAGAATTCTGAGAGGACTGTAGTAGTGAAACAAAGCCTATACACTGTGCAAGGACTGTAGTAATAATCTCTACCCTTAACATGTATTGCTTTGTGTTGTCTACTGTTTGTTATATGATTGTATGCTTTGTTTTGGTTGTGTTAAGCCTATATATATGAGAGGTATAACTCCTTGTTTATGCCTTGGTTGTTTGTGTTTCGGTTGAGTCACGTGTAGGCTCCCGATACATAGTATGTGCTGAGAGAGAGCACTATAGGTAAAACATAAGCATTACATATAGCATGACATGTATGGCATTACATGGTTTCTGATTATGGTTCTGCTACTGAGGTTTCTCTATAAATCTTACCATCCCCATAATGCAAGTGAAAGTTCTGAACAAGCTAGGATAAGGAGACGATCTTAGGCATAGATATTTTATTTCCTATTTCATGGCATATATTCATGTACAGTATGATCAGTGTAAATCTCTGGATTCTGGTTTTGTACCTCTGTTAATGAGAACGAGCTGTTTCTCTATTCTGTATGTGTCAAAATTTTGAATTTCATTGTTCCGACAAACGGACACGTCAGTGGTTCTAAGGGCTACTTTAAAGGACAGAGAATGGCCGAAAAGTGGGATGTTACAATTTGAGTTACGAGCGATCTATGTAGTTACCTTTGAGTAGTAGAGGTGTTACTCCTCAACTCAATTTATAGGTCTAAAGGACCTAGAGGAGGGAATGTGGCTTGTTAAGACTGAGTTACCAAGGTCACAATGTAATATCCTTGAATTTTTGTAAGCCGAAAAAGGGCAATTTAGGCTAAAATAGTGTTTTTGGGTGTAGACCAAGTGTCGTACCTTGATATTTTTTGAGGCCTAGATGAGTTATTCTAGATGAGTTGAGTGCTGTGTCTGTAGAGGATTGAGAGATCTGACAACATTAGTAGTGACACCTAGGGAAGGACTTATGTGCAAAGAGGAAAAGTTCTATACAAATTTAGGTCAAAATGCAGGCAGGTTCGAGGTCCTTGAAAACTCCCATACTGGTCTCACACATATATGGCATCCAAAACGTCACTAGTTTCATTTAGGCTAAAGATGGAGCTGATGATCAAGTTTTGGGCTTGGAGACATCAAGTTAAAGAGCAGACAAAGAGCTACACATGGGTTTCTAATTTGGAATAGTATGGGTTTCCAATTTGGAAATTAAATTTGAATTCAAATTAGTATTTATTAGGGAATTGAATTTTGGGTTTCCAATTTGGAAATTAATTTGAATTCAAATTAGTATTAATATGTAATTTGACTTTTTCCAATTTGGTATG
>JBAGKO010000001.1:9054412-9065531 GCA_037177275.1 Acacia concinna | reverse complement strand
GCAATCATGAAATCACAAGTGCAGAAAATCCTGTACATGCAACAATCCTAATATCCACCACTACCAAGCACCTAATCCACTAACAATTAGCAAATTCAGCACCTTGAGTAAGGGATAGAGGTGTTATACTAACAGAATTACTCCACGTATGCTCCAAGATGATCCCCCACACTTAAATGTTGTTGTCCCTTACAAGAGAGAGAACAAATAGCAACAAAACAATGGGAAAATAGACTCCAATTCAGGCTCAAATGATCTCCAAATGGAGAGGATCCAATAAAAGACCTGCACCACAAGTAGACACACAAAAACAAGCATAAGAGTGGCAAAATAACATGCTAAGGCTCTAAAGGAGACTTACAATAGCTTAAGACAAAATGAGAGGGTTAGAAAATGATAAGCAAGTGCCATTGGCGTTCAAACCACTTCTAATCTCTCTCTTTCTATTGTTTTTAAAAAAGAAAAGAAAACCCTATTGTGGCGCTCTTTCCAATGAGCGCCACAGGAAGTTTTTTTAAAATTATTTAAAAATTCAAAAAACATTATTTTAATTAAAAATACCCTATTTGTAAAAAAAAAAAAAGAAAAAAAAACCCTATTGTGGCTCTCTTTCAAATGAGCGCCACAGGAAGTTAATGTTCTTATAAAAAAAAAGGTAAAAGTTGTGACTTTTTTCTCTTACCTATTTCTATTCTCCCGCTCCGTTTTTTTCATTTTCACTCTTTCTCTCACCTATTTATGTTCCTCACGAAATATAAATATTACATGACAATTCTTTAATAGATTATTTTCATATGCTTTGTATTATATTTTTTTATCACCCACAATCTCTTTTAAAAAGTATACTCATCTTAAGGGGCTGTTTGGTATGAGGGAAGGAGAGGGAGAGATAAGGAAAATAGAAATTTTAGGAGTTGAATTTAAAAAAATTGAAAAATCAGGGTTATAAAATTTTAATAAAGAGAAAATGTATCATAAAAAAATATGACAAAATAATTTAAAACTTTTAACCACACTTCTTTAATTTTTTAAAATTCATTAAATAAAAATTTCCTCTTCCCTCACTTTCCCTTCAAATCGCTTGTACCAAACAAGCCCTAAAAGTTTTCACTTTTGTAATTCCTAATAAGGACAATTTGTTCACAACCATAAGACAAAATTGAAAATTGTATAATTAAATGTTCCAATTTTATAAAAAGCGTCATTTTAATAATTATTTAAATAAAAGAAAAAATTTTAATATTTGAGATTCATTATAACTTAAATTATATCTACGAATATATCAAGCTTACATTTTTTTAAAAGATTAAACTTAGGTCAAGTTAATTAGGTCTATTAGATTTAGGTAATCAATGAGTTAAGCACTAACCTCTTATACAAACACGGAAACATTGTTAGCGAGGGCGCATTGAAACGGCAACGCTAAAGTCTACTTTCGTAATCCAAGAGACAATACGTACTCTTTCTTCCTCTGGGTTTCCTTCCGAGTATATTGACTCTAGCACACAGCCACTAATCTTCTTGATATATGAAGTAATTAAACCCCCAAGTGATTCAATTCAATTTCAATAATTTGTACATTTGGCCACCCACATAGGAGTATTTCACAAGGTATGACACTAGAGAAAGAATTATCGCTCAATGCAGGGCCCAAGGACGAACAATTCGAGCGTCCATCTTGATGAGTCCTACTTTTCTCAAATCTAAGCCTTTTCATTAATTGATTATTCGAATTGTGTACGTTTACTGTGATATTTTATTTTTTGCATGAGCCTCTCCTTTCAATAACCTAATCCCACCTTCCTTTCAGCTTTTCTAGAATTACAGTTCTTCCTCTCTACTTTTGTAAAGACAGAGAGATCTTCAGAGTTAACTGCCTTAATCGCATGTTCAATAAAACTTTCCCAGATTTTCCAATGATTTTCTTTACCATAAAGTTCGTGTTCTACGATTATATCTTCGAACGGTAAATTTTTGCGGCATTATTTTTTTTTCCTGTAAAGATATTCTTTGAGATGTTTAGAATCATCATCTGGAAAGAGTATTTGCATGTGAAATTGACTCATTTTCTTCTCCGATGTACGTATTTCAATTCAGGTTTCTCTTCTTTTTTCTCTTTTTATTTAGTCAAGATTATAATTCCTTTTGAGGGTTATGAATTGATGCCTCTATTAACAGCTGCACTTAGCAAATTCAAACTTAATGTTATCCTCCTTATAAGAATTAACTGCTTGTGGCTTTTATGTACGCTTCTCTCCCTCAATTTCTTTGATCTCTTCTTGATTTATGGAAAAGAATCTGACTCTTCGTCTATCTCTATCTCTCTGTAAAGAACGAGCATAGAATTAGAGCGATGGGAACAAGAGACAGAAATAAAATTGAATGACTATATCTTTATAAATTCCTTTGTCTCCTATACTGCGAGCTATTATATATATATATATATATATATATATATATGTATGTATCCCTCTTTTCCTCCCTTTACTCTCACGGTCTCTATTTATAAATATTTTTAGATAACATATTTTTATAATCTTGATATATATATATATATATATATATAAAAGACAAATTTTGAAAATTATTTAATTTAATCTCTTAATATAATCTTATGGTGTAACAAACTTTAGATATTGTACGACAATTCATTAATTGATGATTTTTTATATGCATTTTACGATCTCTTTTTTATAAGGATAACCATCTTCAAAGATGTTAACTTTTTTCATGTTGCAGGCGGATCTCGGGATAGCATAATGCTTTTTTATTTTGGAACATTCATTCAAAGTAATTGGGGCAATTTGTTCACAAGTATGATACAAAATTCAAAATTGTACATTTAAATGTTACCAGTTTATACGCCGCATTAATGAATTCACCATTAAAGATCATTAATGGTGCTGAATCAATCCAGGGAGAATGAAAACACATACGAACAAGAAATGTCAAGGAAGAAATTGTGCACGTAGCTCTTCATGGATCTTCAGTACCTAAACTCTAAAGTCGCCGTTAAGGAGAAAACTCACCGGCTCATCTTCTGACCAGAAGACGCCAATGAAATTCATGTTCATAAATTTACCCTGACGCATACTAGCTAGTATTACATTGGCTGAAACAATTGAAATAAAAGAAAGGATAAAGGTCCACGTGACGTGGCTGAGGGCCTTTGAACAGAAGAAGAGAGGAAAGATAAAAGGAGAAGAAGAAAGATACTATATATGAAAGATATTTGTGTCGTGTGAACAAGGGATAGTGGATATATAAGGAAGGTAATTAAGCATGCACTGAAGTCGCTTGCTTTCTATTCCTGGCGGATGTCGTTTCTGGGGGGGGCCATGTGTCCAACGTAAACAAATGCGGCGTGCTCAACGACACACAAAGTCGCTTTCTGTTTGGATGGGCGCATAAGGTAACACAACGCCACTTGCTGCTTCAATCCATCCAAACCCTACCGCTACCAGGCAATTAAACCCCACTTCTTAATAATAATAACAATAGGAATAATAATAGAGAATATCAAGAATGGGTCGGTGACATACATTTCATTCTTCTTTTTTTGTTTTGTTTTGTGTTTTTTTTTTTTTTGAGAGAGAAGGACGTGAGAGAAAGACGGGTAGTTGGTTGAGGATAGAGGTGAGGGTTATTGGTAAATATAGAGGGGGGAGGTATAAATAGTGAGCAGGGGGATTTTGCTTTTAAAAATATGTGTTTGAGATGTAATTAAAAAATTTAGAATAATTTGATATGAATGCACATAAACTGCAATATATATTTATTGAAAATTCCAAAGTAATTTCTACTTGTGGTCAGAAAATTTTGAACATGATCAATTCTAGAAATCAAACCCATGTTTAGCTTTCAAATCAAGTGAAGAAAAATAATATTAAATAGTGTGGTAGGTTGATCTCACTATTACCATATAAAATAGTGAGTACTTTCAACTTTAGCGTCTTCTAATTCAACTTTGACGGTTAAGTTTGTAATTCAACTTTGACGTCTTCTAATAATATATTAAGCAGTTGACTATAAAATCAGTACTTTCAAATTTATAATTCATAGGTGTCTCTCGTGCTGAACATTACAAAGTTACTCCACAACTTTGGCACACAGATCAGAAAAATTCAATTCCATTGCAACCTATGTAAGGTATATCTTCTTTTTCACTAGAGATCAGATATGGGATTCAGATTCAGAAGTCTCAGCTTGAGAAATCTTTTGCTCTTGCTTTTATGTTTCCATTTGGGTTTGAGTTATGCTTTGGACATGATAACCTCAGGACAATTTATCAGAGACCATGAAATGTTAAGTTCAAATAGCAGTGACTTCAAGCTTGGATTCTTTACTCCACAAAATTCCACAAACCGCTACGTAGGAATCTGGTATCTTTCTGAATCCAACATCATCTGGGTGGCTAATAGAAACCAGCCGCTCATTGATTCTTCTGGGGCTGTCACAATCTCTAAGGAAGGGAATCTTGTGGTATTGGACAATCAGAATATGAGTGTTTGGTCCTCAAATGTTTCAAAAATTGCAACCAATTCAACTGCAAAACTCCTAAACACTGGGAATCTAGTCCTCTCTCATGACAGCACAGGCGAAACTATATGGGAGAGTTTCCAAGACCCTTCTGATCTTCTAGTTCCAAAGATGAAGCTCAGCATCAACAAAAGAACTGGAGAGAAGGTGACACTTCAATCATGGAAAAGCCTTTCTGATCCGTCTATAGGAAACTACTCTTCTTCACTTGAACACCCAGATGCTCCTGATGTCTTTATCTGGTTTAATGGAACTCATCCGTATTATCGAACTGGTCCATGGAATGGTAGGATTTTTATAGGGTCACCCATGATGTACACTGAGTATCTTTTTGGATGGAACGTTGGGAATGATGAAGCTGATGGAACTATTTATGTAACATTTAATTTTGCAAATGATACTTCATTTGCAGTTCTTGGCTTGACCCCACAAGGCCAACTTTGGACGGTATGGTGGAATAACAAAAGGGAGGTTTTGAGGGAGGTGTATAATGGCACTTACTGTGATCTCTATGGCATATGTGGGGCATTTGGAAGCTGCAGTTCACAAGGTTCACCAATTTGTAGCTGTTTGAAGGGGTATGAACCAAAGAATTTAGAGGAATGGAATAGTCAAAATTGGACAAGTGGGTGTGTGAGGAAGAAGCCATTGGAATGTGAGAGGTTATCAAATAGAACTGGAGTAGATGACAAGTATGGGTTTCTGAAACTTGAGAACGCGAAAGTACCAGACTTTTTAGTGAGGTTAAGTGTTAGTGAAGATAATTGCAGAACAAAGTGCTTCGATAATTGCTCTTGTGTGGCATATGCATATGATTCAAACGGCATTGGATGCATGCATTGGAGTGGAGATTTGATTGACATACAAATATTCTCAAGTGGAGGGGTTGATCTTTACATTCGCGTGCCTTCATCTGAGCTAGGTACCACTTTATGTTTGAAATATAATGCTCCATCATATTATAAAGATTCCACAGAAGCTCTGACTTTTTGTCATAAACTGCAGAAAAGCATTCACCAAAAAGAACAATCATTATTGCAATCACAGTAACAGTAGGAATTATCACTTTAGCAGCATGTGCATATTTCTTATGGAGATTGACCGCTAAATATGAAGGTATTCTAATAATAATAGTTTTCATCCAGCATCATTAAATTATTTCAAAATAAAATATGATTGTGGACCAGAAAAGAGGTAACGTTATTATTGTTCGACATAGGTGAGACAGATTCACACAGTCAATCTCAAAGAATGATTAGTCAAGATGAAGAGGTCAAGGTGGATGAACTTCCACTTTTTGATTTTGAAGATCTTGTAATTGCGACAAACAATTTCCATTCATCCAACAAGCTAGGACATGGCGGCTTTGGTTCAGTGTATAAGGTTTTTTTTTTCAGTATTTACTGGTTGTGTAGTGGATCTACTTTCATGTAGAAATGAGTTATTGTACCATTGCTTTTTTTGGTTCTACATTGTCTTCTAGGGACAATTGAGAGATGGACAACAAATTGCAATCAAAAGACTTTCAAAAGCATCAAAACAAGGGCAAGAAGAGTTCATGAATGAGGTTGTTGTGATTTCAAAGCTTCAACATCGCAATCTAGTGAGACTTTTAGGTTGTTGCATTCAGCAGGCTGAAAAGATATTAGTCTATGAGTACATGCGTAATAAGAGTTTGGATGCCATTCTATTTGGTTAGTGCTCCCCAAACCACCCCCCCCCCACCCCCAAAAAAAAAAAACCACCCACACATACACACAACACACCAAAAAGAAAAACAAACAAACAAGCAACAATTCTTATCAATATTCAATAACTTGCAAATTTATATGTGAATTCTGAATCTCCTAAAAAGGCACTTGCTCTAAGTTATTTACTCTCTTCTTTGTTTACAGATTCAATGAGAAAGATAGAATTAGATTGGCAAAGACGCTTCAAAATTATTGAAGGAATCTCTAGAGGTTTGCTTTATCTCCATCGAGATTCTAGAATAAAAATTATACATAGAGATTTGAAAGTTAGTAACATCTTGTTGGATGAAGAGCTAAATCCAAAAATATCCGACTTTGGTATGGCTAGAATATTTAGAAGCAACGAAGATCAAGCTAATACTAGAAGAGTGGTCGGAACATAGTAAGCACAAGTCTTCCTTTCTTAAATATTAAATTGTCATGCCAGTAAAATATCAACATAATAACTTTTCAATGTAGTGGCTATATATCTCCTGAATATGCAATGCAAGGGCAATTTTCAGAGAAATCAGATGTTTTCAGTTTTGGAGTTTTGGTGCTAGAGATTGTTAGTGGAAGAAGCAACTGCCGATTGTACAACATGGAGGGATCACAAACCCTTTTAGGTTATGTAAGTATCTTCTCTGTAGTGCTTACTGTCATTGATATGAAGTTTTATAATTTCATGCATAGAATTTTGTGGATTTTCAGGTATGGAAGCTATGGAATGAAGATAAGCTGGTGTCTTTTATAGATTCAAAAATGCAGTATCAAGATTCTTACGAGGACATTTTGAGGTGTATACAAATAGGACTACTTTGTGTGCAAGAAATAGCGAGAGAGCGGCCAACTATGGCTAATGTAGTGTCCATGCTTAGTAGTGAGATTGACAATCTTCCTATTCCAAGGCAACCTGCATATGTACTAAATGAGATGGGATTCCATCATGAACCCACTATAGGAACACAGGGTTTACATTCTGCTAACTTTGTTAGCAATACTGACATAAGTGGGAGATAATATTGCAAATATGGTAAGAAATTATTGATGATGATTATACTTCATTAAATCTTATGTTTCTCAAATCTTTTCCACTCATTTAGCAGTTGAGAAAATGGTTTTTTGTCCCACCCAGGTTAGAGGGTAAGCTAATGTTGATCATTTTTACTTTCTTTGATGCAATGAATGTACCTGAGAATAATATTTGTAACAAGAAGAAAGGCAAGTTGCATATATAAATGCTATATAGGCAGTGTTTATTGACCTTTATGACGGATTACTCAAAGACTATCGGACTAGGTTCTCATAAAACAAAAATTGTTGAAAATGGATTTCATATTGATTGCCTTATATAATTAAGAAAATTCAAAAAATCAATTTTAGAATGAAAAATAAAATATACAAAAGTTCTTTTAGCATATTAAAAACATGGTTTAATACAGCTTGATTGAGCACACTATGAAATTATGAAGCTGCTTCAAGGAAAGTGTGATTTTTCCCTAGACTTGTATAGTGCAAGGAATTTGGAGGGGAGGGGAGGGGAGGGGTTGGAAATTTTATAACTTGAATTTTAAAAAATTAAAGAAGTGGGGTTAAAAGTTTTAAATTATTTTTTCATACTTTTTTTATATTACATTTTCCCTTTATTAAAATTTTATAACCCCACTTTTTCAATTTCTTTAAATTCAACTCCTAAAATTTTTATTTTTCCTCCCCTCATACCAAACAGCCCCTAACAATTAAAAAGAGTTTATTTTAAATCAACTATGTGCTTCAACCCTTCTTGCTTCGTAGGAGGGGAAAAACTTTATTTGTAGAGGTAATAATGGCAGTCTTTTTGCTTCTGAAAAGGGATTTTTTTACACGCCTATTGCGCCTCAAAGAGGGCCTGATGGCCCAATTTTGATACAACACCCTGCTTGAACCTATCATTTATAAGCATTAACAGCCATGGTAAGTCAGACCAATCATCCATCAACCCAACAATGGAAAACACAGAGCAACCTAGTATGCATGACAATCAATCATAGACCAGGTAAAATAAGGGCACTATACAGGAGGATCAATCCCAAACCAAGTGAAATAAGGGCACTAAACAGCATATGATGGAGTGAACATAGTGACCAAAACATTCAACGCTGATCCAAGAATCTGAATCTGAGGCAAGTTCTGAAGGCTTGCACTAGCCAATTGCCTTAAGAAAGGGCGAGAGAGCATGCACCCAACATCCTATCTGTAAGTACATGTCCTATAAGAAACTATCTCCCAATATGAAATCATTTGAGGCTGTGTCAAGTGAGAAAATAAGAGGAGGTTTTGAGGAGGCAGTAAATTATTTTTGATGGAATGGTGAGAAAAGAGAAGCCTTCACATGGGTTAAACTTAAGTTATCTGCTATGTTATGCGATTAACAATGAGTTTTATATACCCAAATCTTAAATTTCATTGAGGTGATTTGCACAGCCATATTATACACACAACATGAGCATTTTCAACGACATCAACCATGAACATAGCTAGCTAGCTAGGCCTATTACAAAGTTGAATCAAGAATCTAGAAATCTGTCGTGATATTGATGAAAAACTGAAGAACGAAGAACTAAGAAGCAAGAGTGTGAAAACAGAGAACTGAAAGGGAAAGTCTCTAGAAAGAGAAGAAGCAATGAATATTTCCGTAAAATCAATCTCTTACATCATTGTACCTTACACATTTAATATATGAGTACATCCAGCTAACCTACTGTACAGCTAACCCAACTACAGTAAAAGTAATTACAACAACTAACTATGGTAAAGTAATTACAACAGATTAAGGTTAGAATATAATCTAACTTAAATTACATTTTACATTATTTGCATAAAGTTTGTTACCCCCTCAAGCTGGGCTATGTAAATAAGACAATCCCAGCTTGGAAACCAGTTGAGCAAAAGGTGCAGGATCCAAAGGTTTAGTGAAAATATCAGCAAGTTGGGCATGGCTACGGATAGGGAGAAGATGCATAATATCGGCACGAAGCTTTTCACGCACAATGTGACAATCAATCTCTATGTGTTTGGTTCGCTCATGGAATGTGGGGTTTGCAGCAATATATCTGGCAGATTGGTTGTCACAGAATAAGACAGTAGGAGATGGATGAGGAATGGACAAATCACGCAGAAGATACAATAGCTATTGAAGTTCACACGTTAGAGAAGCCAAGGCTCTATATTCAGCTTCAGAAGAAGAAGCTGATACAGTGTTTTGCTTCTTAGACTTCCAAGAAATCAGAGAACGTCCAAGAAAGACACAAAAACCAGTCACAGATCTTCGAGTATCCAGACACCCGGCCCAATCGGAGTCACTAAACCCCTTGAGTTTCAAATCAGAGGAAGAAGGAAGAAAAATACCTTTTTCCTGGAGATGACTTCAGATAGCGAAGGACTCTTTGTGCAGCTGTTAAATGCATGTCAGTGGGGCAAGACATATATTGACTGAGTTGCTGTACTGCAAAAGAGATATCAAGGCGTGTATTAGTCAAATAGATAAGTCTGCCAACTAAGGTATGATAGCTAGAACCATCAGACAGAAGTTGACCAGTGTCCTTAGAGAGCTTGGAACCACAATGCGTGGGGGTCCGAAGAGGTTTACTGGCCAGGAAACCGAAATCACTGAGGATATCTAAAGTGAATTTGCGTTGATGAAGTATGATACCTTGAGTTGATCTTGCAATCTCAAGACCAAGAAAAAATTTTAAGTCACCCAAATCTTTGATCTTAAAGGCTGAATCTAAGAGACCTTTAACACGTTGAATTTCATGGAGATCATTTCCAGTCAATAGAATATCATCCACATACACCAAAAGAGCAGTAAAGGAATGATTTGTTCTTTGAATGAATAAAGAATAATCAGAAGTAGATTGGATATAACCATAAGAGATAAGTGCATGAGATAACTTAGAATGCCATTGCCTACTAGCCTATTTCAGTCCATATAAGGACTTCTATAACTTGCAAACCATATCAGAAGAAGAAGAATGAAAACCAAGGGGTACTTGCATGTAAACCTCCTCATCTAAATCACTATGAAGGAAGGCATTGTTGACATCTAGCTGCTGGAGATGCCACTTATGAGCAGAAGCAAGTGACAAGAGTAGGCAAATTGTAGTAATTTTTGCGACAGGTGAGAATGTATCCATGTAATCAACACCCTCAGTTTGGGTGTAACCCTTAGCCACAAGGCGAGCTTTAGCACATTCCAGAGTACCATCAGCACAAAATTTATTTTTATATACCCACTTGCATCCAATAACAGATTTACCTGGAGGTAAAGAGGTAAGAATCCAGGTCTTGTTCTGTTCTAAGGCCAAAATTTCAGCTGCCATGGCTTGGCGCCAAATCTCACGTTTAACAGCTTGATTATAAGTTTTGGGTTCAAAAACAGCAGAAATAGACAAGCTAAAGTGTTTATGAGAATCAGACAAACGATTATATGAAAGAACTAAATTTAAAGAGTGAGGAGAAGAGCCATTACCAATGGAAGAAGGTGGCTGAGCTGAAGAGAGAAGAGCATGATGGTAGTCATTTAAGTAAGAAGGCGGCTGACGTTGTCTAGTTGATCTACGAGGAACAGAAGCTGACTCATCAACAGAAGAGAAAGGAAGAGAGGAATCAAGCATTTCAGCAGAAGAATGAACAGGAAAATCGAGAGAAGGAGTGGCTTGAGGACTCGAGATTATAGGATCAAGAGAAACCTCATCTTGAGCAGGTTGAAGAGGAAAGATATGTTCATAAAAATGAACATCCCTTGAAACAGAAATCTGCCGAGAATGTAAATCCAGAAGTAGATATCCTTTAACACCCAGTTTATATCC
>JBAGKO010000001.1:9010405-9024031 GCA_037177275.1 Acacia concinna | reverse complement strand
AGAAAGTTGAGCTAATATTCTTTCAAACATATGGTATTCACTTTTTTGATGGTTTTATTGCATATTTAAGTTTGAGTCTCAGTTTTTTTCCCCTTGGTTCCATCTGCTGCTAAGCTCTAGAATCACTCAAAGGGGTGGGGATGTGCCCATTTTCCACAAACCGAAATACATATAAAAGCTAAAATATCAGGAGTTGTACAGTCTCATGGAATTCAACCCATAATGTTATATAGAATCACATCTTTCTGTTGAAACTCAGGTTTACTTGCTGCAATGTCTCTTTTAATTGAGAAGGCTAAAATACATTGTTCGTTGATAAAAATCACATCGCTGACTCTCTGTAGTAAGTAGTGGTAGTATATGGGGATTGCCTTTAGTTTTCCCTTTTTTTTTTTTTTGTAAGAAATGGCGATAATGCCATAGAGCTTTTTTGGTATGACACAGACTGCATTGAGGCATTTCCATTAGAAGTATAGTAATCAGGGGCAGTTTGGTTAAATGCCAATCGTATCTTTAAAATAGTTTATTGATTCATTAACACTTTCTATAGGATTGTGGAATAGATTGAAGGCGTTCAGTTCAATTTATTGCAGGTTCATTTTCTTCTCTCCTTGGGTCATGTTTTGCATCTGTTTAGGGAGTTAAGACCAATTTCAGTTCTGATTTTTAGCGACAAGTTCATCCATTGAAGGTTCAATGGTAGCTGAAGACATTGGAAAGTGTACATAGCAGAATGAAGGTGAATGCACTCTCTTGCATTATTTTCTCGAGTTATAGTTTGTAAATTATGTCCAAATCTAGCATAAGGAAGGCTGATTTTGCGATGCATTGACTCATGCTGACTTTTGGTTGATGATACTTGCGGCTTTATAGTAATGAAAGCAATCTCAAAGAAGAGCGAAAAACTGCAAGTTTTTTTCACCTCTGAATGCTTTTACCCATTGTCTGTTAAGTGACAGGACTGTTGAAACATAACAGCAATATTTTCTCCACACGTGTGGTGGAATTAATGCTGAATCAGCTTGTTTTGTTGATAACCAAACTAGTTGAAATTTTGTAAATAATCTTAACATATATGCCGATATATTTATGAATTATTTTTACAAATCATTTCTACCAAAATAGGGGAGGAGAATACTAGAAAGGAAAGCTTTCTAAAATAGTAAAAAACTTTACTATTTTTAGGAGCTTTTCCTCCTAGTTTTCTCTCTTCTCTAACTTTCTCCCCATTTACACATAACGAAACTGTGCAATGATAACATTATTAAATGTTAGAGTGAGAAAGCCTGAAGGAATTCCAACATTAGAAGTATTATCATTTAGCATGAGATGCTTGTCCCCATACCGAATTGTTAGGTTGATTGGATTAAGCACTTGTTAGGAAATGTCTTGGTTTTCATAAAGCAATTGTTCTGTAGCTGTATGTGTTGTTAAAATTGTTCTGTAGAAGAAATTTCAAAGTATTGCTTGTAAAGAATAAGAACTTCATTTTGAATGACAATTATTCTGTAAATATGTTATTTGACTCCAACTCTAGCTTTTATGATGACAGAGTTGCTGATGACATTTCATTAGATTCCAATGACGATGTGGCTCCTACTAGAGGTCTCAAGTTCTTAACTAAGAACCACTTTAATGAAGAGATTGAAGTACAAAGTGAACTTTGTATTGAGGACTAGAAGGGGTATTGTCTAAGCTCTAATTTTACCCTTTCCTCTCATCTACTTTGCGGTGACTTGGCATAGGTACTGCTTATTTTGATTTTCCATTTGTAAGCTTCTCAACATAGAAAAAAGGTTGTGAAATGAAGTTATGATGGGTTTTTTATTTGCTGTGAATTTTGCAAAAAAATTATAGCTTATTTCAAAATTAAAATTTTTTAATGACAATCTTTTTCTTTTTCCCTTTGAAAGTTGAGAGTCGGCAAAATTCACAAGCTATTCATTGAATTGTTTGTAACTAATTGATAGACACTCTTTTAAACAAATAACTTTTCAAATAAACTTTATTCGTATAGGATTTGAAAAGCATGGATATGAATTATTAGAATAGGAGTATACTTCGATTTCTGCTGTGCTACCACTGATTAATTAAACTCTTTTTGGCATAAAGTGTCTAAAATTTTTAAGATACTTATTTTATCTCTCTTGGTTGACCATTCCTAACAATTTAATCCCTCAATTTAAACTCTTCGATTTCATGGGCGAGTCACTCAGTTTTTGTTATCTACCAATTCAAAGTAGAATCAGATATTTTCCAACCAAGTTGAATATATGATATATACTTAAAGATATAGGAGACGTATACGTATGTTGAATGTTTTTGAAAGTGACCATTCATATACATGGTTTACTTTCAGCATTCGAGAACAAAATGGTAGTGGTTGGTAACATAAATGCATATCCATGGAAGACTTTGATGGTTTACTTTGACTTCTATCAGTTATGATGGGGGACCCATAATTCACTAACTTACTTTTAGTTTGTTTATCAGTGATGATCAATCAATTATTTTAATACTTACCTTTCTATTTGACTTGTAAATTGTAGAATTTAAAATTAAATGTCAGTTTTCACCTCATTATATATTAATTGTCAAGGAAAAAACTATTTTATCTTTTGAAAAGCAGAAATATAGTAACCAAAGAAATAAAGAAGATAGTACTTTGTCAGTTAAGAACCTCGTTCATGAGTTAATCTATTAAAAATTAAAATTCCTTTTTGGGGCAGTATTTTTTTCCTTTTTCTCTTTTGCTTTCTTCTCCCTTTGTGGATACTGAACTTTCGCAAGTAACTTCAATTCAAGTCATCTGGGGCAGAGAAATTTGCGAAAATGACGGATGCAGAAGTACGTATCAGATTTTGAGAAAAAATGGCAAAGCTTGGTTCAATAGTCTTTGGCTACTAGAAAATGGTCCCACTCCAAGAAAAATTGATCAATGAATGAGAAAACTAAAAAGTTATGGAACAGTATTGTACAGTTTTTGGCAACTTACGACCGTTCAAGGCCCCGGCATAGTAAAAGAACGGGTAAAGTAAGAAAACTAAAAAGTTATGGAACAGTATGGTACAGTTTTTGGCAACTAAATTAATACGACCGTTCAAAGCCCCGGAATAGTAAAAGAACAGGTCAAGAGTTATCCTGCACAAGCATGCCAAAACCCAGAATTCTCTCCATCTATTTGCTGATAATTGATATGTGCATGGGATTTAGTAAAGATGCTTGCTTCTTAGTTGCTTTTCTTACATATTTGTTTTCCTTTTCTGTTCTGGTCTTTGGCTGGGACACCATTACATCATCTCTGTTGATCCAAGAACCTGAAACAATAAGCTCGAATAATGGCATGTTCACGCTTGGATTCTTTCGTCCTGAGAATTCAACAAATCGCTATTTAGGAATTTGGTACATGTCCAAATCCTCTATTGTTTGGGTAGCAAACAGAAATGACCCACTAACAGATTCTTCTGGGTTTCTCGCAATACCAGACAACAACAATCTTGTTGTTTTGAATGGGCAAAAACAGGTTGTTTGGTCAACAAATGTCTCACACATCGCATCAAATTCCAGCGCTCAACTCTTGGATTCTGGCAACCTTGTCCTAGTCGATGGAATTACTGGAGCTATGATGTGGCAGAGTTTCCAGCATCCTTGTGATACATTATTACAAGACATGAAACTCAGTAATAATCAACACACAGGTCAAAAAGTGCAACTTACCTCATGGAAAAGTACATCTGATCCATCTCCTGGAGAATTTTCTTGCAGTCTTGAGCCTCGTAATGTTACACAAGTATTCGTGTGGAAAGAAAATCATCCTTATTGGCGGAGTGGTCCATGGAATGGTTCAAGCTTTCTTGGAGTACCTGGGAGATCATCAGTGGTTGGAAATGGGTTTCAAGTGAGAGGAGAGGAAGGAAGTTTTGAATTGTCTTTTCATTTCATAGACCAGTCTTTGTTGGTGATTTTTACAATAGATTCTCAAGGTAAATTAGAAGAACAACTTTGGAATTTCCATAAAAGCAAATGGGAAGTTAGGTGGAGGATTGGGGATTCCGAGTGTGATATTTATGGAAAATGTGGTTCATTTGGGGTCTGCAACAAGCAGGGGTCACCAATCTGCAGCTGCTTGAGAGGGTTTGAACCAAAGAACAAAGAAGAATGGGAGATGCAGAATTGGGCCAGTGGGTGTGTGAGAAGAAAAACACTTCAGTGTGAGAGAGACAATAATGGTTCTCAAGGTAGCCAAATAGATGGGTTTTTGAAGTTGGAAAATGTGAAAGTACCAGATCATGCAGAAAGGTTACCTTATAACTTTACAGATACTATAGATTGTCAAACTCCTTGCCTTAAGAAATGTTCTTGCAAAGCTTATGCATATGAACCAACCCTTGGTTGTTTGGTTTGGAATATAGATTTAGTTGACTTAGTGAGCAATTCACCTGCAGGGATGGATCTTTATTTACGTCTTGCCTCCTCAGAACTAGGTACCTCTTTTTATTGGAGAAAACTCGTTGAAATGCAATGCCTAGGAATAAACCTCTTTTGATTACAATATATGGCTTTGAAGTTATTTGTCAGAAAATGAAGTGTATATGAATGTTCTTTCTTATTTTCTTTGATACAGGTACAAGCAAGAAGAATATAACAACACCCATTGTAATATCAGTGCTGACAGGAACTATTCTCATTGCAGCCTCTGTGTTTTTCTTAAGGAGAAAATGGTCAAATAAAAAAGGTGACGTTCTGTTTTACTGTAAGAGTTCATTCAAGGCATTAATGAGAGCGATAAAGTGAATGTTTTGAGTAACTGAAGTCACATTTCTGCCTTTCTTTTACCACACAAACCCCCCCCCCCCGCCCCCGAAAAGAAAAAAAAACCAAAATATGAAACACATACTATACGAGAAAAACATAGTTAGTTTATACATTTTCTTTAAATATAAAACAAATAACACTTTCTTTTGCATTTGAAGAATAATTGACACTACTTGTAGAGTGAATCTTGTTATACTTTTGATCGTATATTAATGAACTGGATTGAAATGAAAAATGCAGGGGAAATGCATCACAACAAAAGAAGGATTACAAAACTAAAGCAAGTGAAAATTCAAGAGGTATCATTGTTTGATTATAGAAAGTTGGCAACTGCAACAAACAACTTTGACATTGCAAATAAACTTGGGCAGGGTGGTTTTGGTCCAGTATACAAGGTGTTATTCACAAGTTTTTTCTACTCATCATTTTCCAAGTAACAAGAAATTAATTTGATTAAGACTTTTATAATTCTTATAGGTAGCCTTTTTTTGTCATTTTATTTTAGGGGAAATTCAAAGATGGACAAGAAATAGCAGTAAAAAGACTATCAAGATCATCTGGACAGGGTGTTGAAGAATTTATTAATGAGGTGGAGTTGATTTCGAAGCTTCAACATCGAAACCTTGTCAAACTTATTGGTTGTTGCATTGAAGGAGAAGAGATATTGGTTTATGAGTACATGCCAAATAAAAGTTTGGATGCCTATATCTTTGGTTAGTGAACATCTATGCATATCTTACTTTATTAAATTGGATGTTTCTATGCTTTGCATGAAATTGAGAGATAGAGATAGAAAAAGGAAAGCTTCATTGAGTGTTAATGAATATTTAAGGAAATACGAGTTTGGTACTACACAACTTATTTTACTTCATGCTGCCACTTGGTTGACATTTCTAGAAATGCTTCCCCTGTTTCAAAGTACAGTTGTGGTTTGTATCTGTTGATTTTTAAATTGAACGAAATTTTTATGGAGTAACAGTTTGGTGCAAGTAACTAATAAGTCACAAGAGGCCACCTTGCAATCCAAATATTAACACCATTTACTATCATGTTTTAGGAAGTGAATGTCTTATGAACATTTTCCCAAACTAATCTTTTGCAGACTCACTCCAAAGAAAATCCTTTGATTGGGGAAAGCGCTCCAACATAATTGAGGGAATAGCTAGAGGTTTGCTTTATCTTCATAGAGACTCAAGATTAAGAATTATACATAGAGATTTGAAGGCAAGTAATATATTATTGGATAAGGAAATGAATCCAAAGATATCAGATTTTGGAATGGCTAAATTGTTTGGTGGCAATGAAGACAAGGCAAAGACAAGACGAATTGTTGGAACATAGTAAGTTTTCCCTTTACTTTGTCTGAGATAATAATATTAATTGTGTATTCACTATTGATAACTCATTATTTATATAATGTTTAATTACAGTGGCTACATTTCTCTTCAGTATGCAACTGAAGGACTCTATTCGGAGAAATCTGATGTTTTCAGCTTTGGTGTTTTGTTGCTAGAGATTGTTAGTGGAAGGAAAAACACTAGCTTTTATAAAGAGGCAGAATATTTGACACTTTTAGGATTTGTAAGCCTCTCCAATTTGTCCATTCCTTTTTTGCAAAAGCTCTAAAATACCTTTGTACCAATGGATATAACATCAAAATTTAACAGCTTCAATTTTTTCTTGTTTATTTTTCTAGGCATGGAAATTATGGATCGAAGGCAATGTTATACCTCTAATAGATTCACTGATATATGATCCAATTTTTCACAAGGATATATTGAGGTGCATACATGTAGGCCTTTTGTGTGTTCAAGAACTTGCAAAAGACAGGCCCACTATGGCATCTGTAATGTCAATGCTTCAAAATGAGATGAAGGATATTCCTCCCCCAAGCCAACCTGCATTCATCCTCAGGCAGGCTATGTCTTGTGCAGCAGAGCAAGCTCTGGACAATATTGAGTTATGTTCCATTAATGTAGTAACTGTTTCAAATTTTGAGGGGAGATAGACCAGGATTTGTTATGATTATGTATCATTTGAAAGATCTAAAATACGTTCTTTATTGGTATATATACTGTCATGATATTCAATTGGGTATCTGCAAACCTTGCTTCTGGCTGCAGAAAAGTTACTATTTTGTTAGTCTTTATAGTGTGAACGTGTTTTTCTGTATGTAATGAATACTTGGGGGTCATGTTCCCTCCTTGGAATGGTAAAAATTTTAAATGCAAAAAACTTATTCATTTGTTTGTTCCACTGGCCATCTCCTTTCATATGCTATTCGTGGAAAGGCTTATTAATGAATATTTAGAAGCTTGTTATTTCTTTATTTATGTATACCTTATGTTTAGATATAGATATTAGATCTTATCCTATCTTATCTAATAAGATATTGGAGTCTAGGATTCTAGGGTTAGCTTCAGTTTCTTTTCTTTCTATATTAAGGCTTCTTGTATTAAAGTTTAAGGAATAAAAATAACAGAGGCGTTTTACCTCTGCTTTCACCATTAGGTCTTCACCAAATATGGCAGTGCTAATCAGACATGCTCTTCTTATTTCTACTGTGCATGTGTTGCAGAATAAGAAATACACCCAACAACGAAAGTGAGTAGTATTGGGTGATTATTTCTTTCAAGTGAGTTGTGCAATATGGTTTGCTATCGCAAAGCACTGCTTAAGTTCTATCTCTAGCTTTTTGCTCTCAAAGAAAATAGGAAACTATTAAATTTTAAATAAATATATATATATATATATATATGCAAGTATAAAAATACCACACGTCTCTTAGGAGATTGCCTGTCTAGCGTTTCTCGCCTCAAGCCTTATACATGTCTAATATCTTAGTGTTCTTTTTGCCTTTGGCTACTTTGGACAGGAGAACCATGCAATTCATGGCACCATGCATTGAATCAGGGTCTGTAAAGTTTTAACAGTACTGGAGGAGGATGAAATAGTTTCAAGATTTCAGCACCCCATGTTTCTATGGTAAGGGGGTTATATCTAATTCATCTTTGGAATTTGCTGTGGTAGAAATGTCTTGCTGAAAAATTCACTAAGTATGTTGGCTTATATGTAAGATTATTTATAAAATTTCCACTAGTTTTGTGATCATTAAAATAAACTGATTGAACATTTATTCCACTTAACAAGTAGGGAAATTATTGCGGTTAAATTTCAATATTCCTGTCAACAATCAGACAAAAACAAAACCGAACCCAAAATAAAACTGAAATTCAGTACCTTTTGTTCTTGATTACAGAGATATTGTTGATCATTTAAGAGTTAACTTTATTAGGTGAGTCAGTTAATTATATCCTATGATGAAAAGCCATGTAAAATGTATTTAAAAACCATGAATTCCAACTTCATGCCTGAAATGCCAAAATTACAGAAAATGAAGGAAAACAAACAAAATAATACAGATAGAGGATAATCACGTTATCCTCTTTTTCTGTTAATAATTCAATTGCTCCTTACAGTGGTGAATGGAGAAAGAAGTGAATTGTGAAGGTGTAAAGTCCCATCTTGTGGTTGTTTTTATTTTTGCTAGCCACGTTTTCCCTTCTTTTAAAAATCTAATTTTGGCTTGTTTTCAAAATATAAACACCTGTTAATGAATTAAGTGTCCAATTAAAACATCAAAAATTAAGAATTCTGAGAACTTGTCTATCTAGATTGGATTTGACTGCTATTTCTTGTACATATGTCGGAATTACCTGTAACTTAACTAAGGCAAAAGAATTTATGTGGTTGTTAAAACAGCATTTGCCTAGTTTCTTGAATATATAGGCACAATGAGCTTTTTAAGAAGTCTCTTATTTTGTAGTCAGCACACCCCCACGCAAGATGTTCAAATATGTTGCTCTTTCATTTGTCTTGTTACTTAGGCTGGAACATCCTTTGGCTGGCAAGAGCAAAAATGTTATTTTTAGTGTCCACCTTCTATAAAGTTACTAGTTGCATTGCTTAATCACTTTGTAGAAGTTAATTCTTGGGGCAATAGATGTAAAATGGCATTGTTAAATCCTTCATAGTGCCGCACAGGGTATAGCTAGAGTGAGAAAGCCTGAAGCAATATCAGCATTAGAAGTGTTTTCCTTGAGAATGTGATGCATTTGAAGATGCTTGTCCCTATATCAAATTGTTAGTTTGTCTGTCCCTCTTCGTCTTCTGCCTCCTCCTCCATTTCATGGTCTAAATTTATTCCTGGATTGCGGATGGTTAGTAAAATTAATTTAGATGCTTATTTATTCCTTCAACTGCTTGAAAAATGGCATGGCAGCTCATATTGGGCTCTTTATATGCCTGTAATTGCTGTTAAGAAAAACAAACTTTTCCCAGTTATTGCTGTAATAACAAATCTAATTGGGGCTAATTTTGTCTTAGTTTACTTTTGATTATTCTGTATATAAAGACTTAATTATTATTTGTATTGTTGCCAGGCATATTAGCAATGCCAGTTGTATTGGGCAGGGTGGTTTTGGCCCACTATACCATGTTATTTTCAGTCTTCTATTTAAATTTATCATTATGAAGTTCATAAAAAGATTATTGTTTTTAATCACTTTATTTCAGGGACAGTTGGAAGATGGGAAGGAAAAAGCAGTAAAAAAGACTATTAAAATCTTCTAGACAGGGAATGCAAGAATTTATAAATGAAGTGGAGTTGATTGCTAGACTTCAACATTGAAACTTTGTTAGACTTATTGGTTGTTGCATTGAAGATGAAGGAATAATATTAATTTATGAATACACGCGAAACAAAAGTTTGGATGCATATATCTTCAGTTAGTTCACATCTTCCATGCTTATGAATAATTGGATGTTTCAATGCTTTGCATGAGATAAAGAAGAAGAAAAAGAGGAAAACTCAATTGAATGATATTGAATTTTTAAATAAAATTGGAGTTCAGTACTTCAACTCATTTTTTCAAGATGTTACTACTTTGTTGGCATATTTAGAAGTGCTTCCCTTGTTTCAAAGTACATGTGGGTTTTGTGCAAGGCCAATTGTGTTTGTATAGAGTAATAGTTAAGGTACAAGAAGCTAAGGCACAAATAGTCACTTACCATGCCAAATACTACCACATTTACTACCATATTGTAAGAGATGAGTGAAAAGTCTTATTTTGAACATTTACCTTCATCACATATTATTGGATAAAGATATTGTAGATAGAGATTTGAAGGCAAATGACATATTATTAAATAAAGATATTAGCCAAAGATATCATATTTTGGGATGGCTAAATTGTTTGGAGGCAATAAAGATCAGGCAAACACAAAAGAATTGTTGGAATATAGTAAGTGCTCCTAATGTCTTTGTTTGATATGATAACATTAACAATATATTGATAGCTCATCAAAGATGTAATGTTTAATTACGGCGGCTATATTTTTCTCAAGTATGCAGCTGAAGGACTCTATTCACAGAAATATCATGTTTTGAGCATTGGTGTTTTGGTGTCTTTTTTCTACTGCTTGGGCTGGAGCATCAGAAATGTACAGAGCAGCCAAAGTGAGTATTATTGCGTCATTATAGCTTTCAAAACCAGTTACATTTATATTATTCGACTTGTTGTGCGTTGGCATAAAAAACATGAGTCATTCTGTACAGATCAAATGCGTGAATTATAGTGAGTGGCTAATGGTAATCTTTCTGCAATTTATTATCTTAGAAATCAAATATGCAATGCTACGCAACTCGTTTTCTGATTAAAAGATCTGTCCTGTTAAGTGGTCCAGCTTGATTCAATAGTCTTTGGCAGCTAATGGGGCAATAACTTCAATTGCATCAATTGTCTTTGGGTGGGGCAGAAAGTTATCACAATCACATGTATGTATCGGAAGGTGATTGTTTACTCTGCAGCATGCTTAGAAGACTAGAAAATGATCCCCCTTCAATAAAAATTGATCAATGAAGGAGAAGATTAAAAAGAAATGAACAGTATGTTAAGTTTTGGCTTCTAAATGACTAGGACTGTTGTGAAACTCAGAATTCTCTGCCTCTATTTGCTGATAATCGATACGTGTGTTAGATTTAGTAAAGATCCTTGCTTGTCACTTACTTTTCTTGCATATTTGTTCTCTGTCTGTGGCTTGGAGACCATTACATCATCTTTGGTATGATCCAAGAACCTGGAGGAAGCTGCCTGTGACTTTGAAAGCTTATCAGTGAAACCTTTTAAATATGATGAAATCGTAACATAATATCTTCATGTTTTTGAACTACATTTTGATGCTGTTAGAGGGTACATGAGAAGCTGTCTTTTCTTTTTAAATTGTTGCTAGTGAGGCTGCATGGTCTGTCTCTTTTCTTTTCTATTCTGTTTTAATATAATATTGATAGTGGAAATATTTAAATTTGTTCATAAATTTACTGTAATTGTTCCTATCTAGAGCTGAAAGCGATCTAGGTTTCTTCTACGAGTTGATCGGTGCTGTGTTGTTAGTTGTCTTTTTGTCTTTTGCAATTAAAGAAGGGGCAAGGGAAGAAGTAGGGGAAGGAGGATGATGATTTCAAGTCATTTCAAAAGGCAAATCAATTAGTGGGAGATTCTTGTATTAATTTGATGATAAGTGAGAAGGAATGAGCATGAGGTGAAAATTGTGGTTAAAACACCTAGTGTGCAAAGACAAAATGCGTTGTTAATAGGCTATTAGACAAAAAAGGCTTCTAAAATGCATTGAAATTGGCTTTTTATATTAGGTTTAGCTCCGGTCTTGTATCAATTGGTTTAAAAAGTCTGTCCTTATTAAGATAAGATCTAGAATCGGTTTTAATAGCCTATTAACAACACATTTTGTCTTTGTGCACAAGTTGTTAACAAATTTTATGTTAATAAATTTTAATTAATACTAAAAAGATTTAAAGAGCAAAAATGTCAACGAACTTTTACCAAAAGTGCATCTAGTACCATATACATTCTGTAAGTGTAAAAATACATATGAATATGCAAAATGAGAGCAAAAATATCATCACCGTTAAATTTGACCTAATACCATTATATATGCATTCATAAAAAGAATGCAAGGCGTTAGGCCAAATTTAATGGTACTAGCATTTTTGCTTTCATTTTGAATGTTTATGGGTATTTTTATACCTTTCAAATGTATATTACGATATGATGCTAAATGCACTTTTGGTAAGAGTTTATGGATATTTTCACACATTTGCCCTAATGAAAAATACTCCCTCTTTAGACCTAGTAAATTTATACTGGGTCTACAAATGGGCAATTTTTTCTTACAAAAAAAATGTACGATTTATTTTGTTTCACATAATCCCTTTTGTATATTATTTTTATAACTAAAAGCTATATTATGCAATATAAATTTTATAGACAATCTTAAAAATAAAAATGCAATACATATAAAAAAATAATTATAACTAAGGGATAAGGACCACTTTTGTCCTGAAAGTACCCAGCTAGGAGCGCTGGTTATTTGGAAGTTTTTTTAGGACTATTTTTATCCTGGAAGTAACCACCTAGAAGCGTTGGGTATCCAAAAGTTTTTAAGGACCATTTTTGCCTCGGAAGTAACCACCCAGGAGCACTGAGTATTCGAAAATTTTTCAAGGACCATTTTTGCCCTAACAAATTTATGTTGGTCGTTATTCAATGTCAAGTTTGATAGTAAAATGACACAATAAGTTGAAAAGTTTCACCATCATTATCTAGATTACATATGATTCGACCATCACGATCTTCAAAGCAAAACCCAAATCCATATTCAGATCGCATATGGTTCGACTATCACAATCTGCCGAATCTTTAGATATTTTTTCCTTCCTCAACTCACAATCCAAAGGTTTATCCCTAATATTAAAACAATATTCCCCAAAATCCCTTTCTTTTACTCTCTAATTGTGCTTGAATCCTAAAGACAGTGAAGAGATCCCAAAATGTAGCTACTCCCACTGTCATGACACAAATCGCATATGGTTTGACCATCACGATCTTCAAAGCAAAACCCATATCCATATCCAGATCACATATGGTTTGATCATTATTATCTGTCGAATCTTTAGATATTTTTTTCTTCCTCAACTCACGATCCAAAGGTTTATCCCTAATATTAAAACAATATTTTCCAAAATCTCTTTTCTCTTACTCTCTGATTGTGCTTGAATCTCAAAGACAATGAAGAGATCTCAAAATGCAGCTACTCCCAAAATGTTTCAGCTCATGGTGTCATTTAATGGTCAAACTGACATGGACTAACTGCCAGGGTAAATTTGTTGGTACAAAAATGGTTCTAAAAAAACTTCCGGATACTCAATGCTCTTGGATGGTTACTTCCAAGGAAAAAATGGGCTTTGAAAAACTTTCGGATACCCAACGCTCCTGGATGGTTACTTCCAGGGTAAAAATGGTCCTAAAAAAACTTCTGGATATCTAGCGCTCCCAGATGGTTACTTTCAGGAAAAAAGTGGTACTTATCCCTATAACTAATAACCATGAGTATAAGCCCATATCCTGGGTAGGTCTTGGTTGAGAAATAAACCAAACTGAAGGCCAATAATAACACAATAATAATCGACTAAGTCAAAATATTAGTGACTCCACCTAGTTGGATAGCTAGTTATTATTGTCTTTAACTTTGATTTCCATCTCAACCAAGACCTTATCAGACAATCAATTTCAAAGATACAAAATGGAATTCATAAGTTTAATTATCAACCTTGTTAGACTGAATTTTATTAGATAAGATACTTCATCTTTATTGCCTAAAACAGAGGTAGGCTAGAGTTATATTATGTCAAACTCTTAAAAGAACCAAAATCTTTAAGATTAGCAAACTTAGCAC
>JBAGKO010000001.1:8987231-9003496 GCA_037177275.1 Acacia concinna | reverse complement strand
CATAGGTTACATAATTATAACATATGTTGTGTTTTATCATATTATATATTAGTTCATAAATCAAACAAAATAGTTTTTAAAAAAGATAAATTTTAATACTTTAAAATAAGGTAATTAACTTTCTTAGGATTTTTTAAAAAGTCAACTGAATCTTATAATTAGAACTTAAATGAGTAAATTATATCAAGAAAAAAAAAAGTGAACAGTACCCCAATCGTGAACAGTACAATCAGTGTAAAAGTGTTGAAACTGGTGCTTTGACAATTGGATCCGATTGACTACTGTTCACGTTTGCTTCAAACGGTGAACCAAACATTTAAAAAAAAAATTCCCTACTTCTATGATTGGACAATCGTAGCAATTGGCCTCCTAAACACACGCATTAACTCAAACATGTAATTACACTCCCTCTCCCCACAACGCAGCGACACGCCATATTGAAAAATTGAAAAACTTTACCTGTTACAATTTCCCTTTGAATTGATAAATTAAAATATACTGCTCATCAATATATACTTCCACAGCATGTTGTTTCTAAAGACTTTTCATAAAGAATAAAAGCCCAGTGTCAAAATGCATACTTTACATAATGATTTCGATTAGATCAGTTGACCCTAAGTGTTTTAAGGTCAAATGTTTAAGTTCCTTCTATTAGAATTAATGCAAGACTCTGACAAAAGGATTTCCTTCATTGACCCGCCAGTTGGACCCAAATTTATAGTCTATGCTTGATTTTGAGTCATGAAGTCTGTTCCCCACCAAAAAAAAAACCACAGAATTTTTTTGTTTGTCCAAAATCCAATCTAAGTTTGGATGTCCAAATTCACAACATTGTGTATGTGGAGGAAACAAATAATTCATCCCTTCCTATAGTTTGAGTTAAATTTTAACATGTAAAGATGTAAATTTACTTTGGAAGTATTCACTTTAGAGTACATTTGTCCTGAAAGTTTCAACTAAAGTAATTTTGTCTCGGAAGTTTCAGAAGTGGGGCAATTTTTCCCCTGCCGTTAGTTGGCTGATAGTTGACCAAATATGTTGAGTTGACAATCCGCTGTATTTTTGTTAAGGTGAAAATTTGTCGTAGAAATTTTAAATCTAACTTTTAAAAAAGATGAATTAGATGATAGATGAACTTCTGAGACAAGTTTTCACCTTAAGAAAAATAAATTGGATGACTTGTAGACTACTAACTCAACATATTTGATTAACTAACGGTTACAATTAACAGATTTAAAATATCTAAGACAAATTGTCACCTTAACAAAAATAAAGTGGATGGCCTATGGATTGCCAGCTCAACATATTTGGTTAGCTAACTGTTAACTAACGACACTTCTGAAACTTTTGGGGTAAAATTACTCCAATTGAAACTTTCAGGACAAATGTGCTCTAAAGTGAATACTTCCATGATAAATTTGCACCTTTACCTAATTATAATTAAGGAAAAATTTCAAAAAAAGACAGTCAAAATAGGGAAAAGATAAATCAGAATAACGAAATCGAAAATCCCAAATCAGTTACTTTGTACCTTCTTTTTCTGTAATTACGAAAGTACCACTGGATTTTTAACAACACGAGTACCTTAATTCACAATAAGAGTATCTCAATTAACAACATCAGAAGCATTAAGGTACTATGTATTTACGCTGTGAATTGTTTGAGCTGCTGTTGTTAATTGAAATACTCTTGTTGTGAATTAAAATACTCATGTTATTAAAAATTCAGTGGCACTTTCGTAATTATAGAAAAACAAAGTCCAAAGTGACTGATTTGAGATTTTCGATTTCGTTGTTCTGATTTGTTTTTTCCCTATTTTAACTGTCTTTTATTAGAATTTTCCCTTTAATTAAGTCTTTATGGTGTCCATTTCTTTTTATTGTGCCTTAAGTGCTTCTTCAATTATAAGCACGAGTCTCTATCCTCGTAGTCAATTAATTATGGCAATTGTAAATGTTAACTAGATGACTTGTTACTTGTTATAGAGAATATAAAATAAAAAACATTGTTTAAAAGGAATATTTGAACAAAAATTAATTTATTTGTCATTATCAACATAAAATAAAACATTATTATGCTTATAACCAACTCCTTTCTTTTTTTGGATAATTCCAGAAAAATACCTCCCTAAATTCAAAAATTCTAAAAGGGATGTTAATATTTCAAAAAGACATTAAGGTACTATTGACCAAATTGAGTTTTTCAAATTCGCTGATGTGAACAGTAGTGATTTTCGTAAGATGAGTAATGGTTTTTGCAAAAAGAGTAATGAATTTCACTAGTCCGTGTTGATCACTCTCTCTCCCTTCAAAATTCCCTGATGTGAATAGTAATGGATTTTCGCTATTTGAGTAATGGTTTTCACAAGAAAAATAATGGTTTTCGCAACTTCGTGCTTATCACTTTCTCTCCCCCTATCAGCACTATTCATCTGACACTGACACTGTTCATTTGATAGAGGAGAGAGGGGAATCTACCCGTGATGTGAATAATGTTGGATTTTCGCTATTTGAGTAATGGTTATTGCAAGAAAAGTATCACTGTTCATGTCAGCGAATTTGAAATAATCCAATTTGATCCATGATACTTTAGTGCCTTTTTAAAATGTTAACATCCCTTTTGGAGTTTTTGAATTTAGGGAGATATTTTTCTGAAATTCTCCCTTCTTCTTTTCAAACTACCTCCAGTTTAAAACGTAGAACCTAGTTTGTAGTTAAATTACGCTATAAAATAAGTCATATATTTAAAAATGAAAAAGCATGTAATTTGGTTGATTTTAAAATTCATGTGCAAAAATTAATTTACGGATGTTGGGTGAAAGGCATGTCATCAATTACTAACGTCATTTTTCCTTTAAATTAAAAAATTACGAGTACAGAGACCATACATATAATTAAGAAAAATATATCGTCTCCAAAGAACACAAAGAAAAACATGAATTGAGATGATAGGAACTTGCATATTAATTATATATATAAGACAGATTTTTTTTGCCACAATATATATAATACATAAAATAATGAATATAAAAAACTCTTTTTATACTCTTTTTTTTTTTACAAAGCCTAAAAAATACTACTTATTAAAATGATAGAATCGTACAAATTGGGGGGAAAATCCCAAGTTAAAAATTGTTATGGCTGATAATGACCTGAAAATATTTCGTGCACAAAAATATAATGTCATGTGAAATTTATACAGGCAGATTAACTTACTCTGATTTAGGTACTTTCTTCTTAAAAAAAAAATAAAGTGTAAATTTATCTTAAAAGTTTTTACTAAAAAGTAATATTGTCCTGAAATTTTTTTGAAAAACTTTTAAAAAAAGATCAGGGAAATAGTAAAATCTCAATTCAAGAAAATCAGAAAATATTAAATCAGTCTTGTTGTATTTTTTACGTAATTATGAAAATGCTACTAGATTTTTATAACACTAGTATCATAATTCACAACAAGAGTATCTCAATTAATAACATCAGCACAAACAATTCACAGTGTAAATACATAGTACCTAAATGCTTCTGATGTTGTTAATTTAGATACTCGTGTTGTTAAAAATCCAGTGACATTTTTGTAATTATGAAAAAAGTAAAAAAACACTTATTTAAAATTTTATGATTTCACTATATTAAATTAAGATTTCCCTATTTTCCTTACATTTTTTAAGAATTTTTTCAAGTTTTTTCAAATTTAGTATCACGAAGTTTTAAAGTCTAAGAATGTTGCCTAATACTGTTAAAATAAATTAATATTAACTATTAAAAATTTACGTTAACCGATAACTTCTTAACAGAAAAAAAAGGCAAGAAAAATTGCACAACAAATTTCCAATTAAATCTAAAAGAAATTAATACACTGTGGACTTTAGATTTTCTTTTGCCCCTTCCAAGTGTGAAAGAAAGACTGAAGTCCTGAACCTTCTTGTTCATATGGTGACAAGAACCCCGAACTCTCTGGCAACTTCAATTTTAAACGTGTGGGGCATAGACCAGAGAAATACCAGAAAATCACAGGTATGCGTCAAAATTCTATACTATAGTTCACACCTTGTTTAGAAGACTAGGATCAGTGAATGATAAGATTCAATAGTTGTACAGTACGGAGAAAAACTGGTTCCGCCGTTTTAGAAGTTTTCGGCTAAAGTCTATGCGAGCATTCCAAATTTTTGCGGTTCATTATTTTTTCTTTGCTCAGGATGCTGTCGTAGTTTAAGAATAATTAAGTAGTTCGACATGCTATATATTATATTATGTTATGTTATAGTTAGCATTGCTTGCTGTGTTGAATAACCAAACCCATTTTCTTCCTCTATTTCTGACAATCATCATGCTTTTTACGAGATTCAGTGAAAATGCTTGCTTGTTACTGGCTTTTCTTATATATTTGTTCACTTTTACTCTTCTCGTTAGTAGCTTGGGCGACATAGCACAATCTGTGTTGATCCAAGAACCTGAAACGGTGAGCTCGAATAATGGCATGTTCACGCTGGGATTCTTCAGACCTCGGAATTCCACAAATCGCTACTTAGGAATTTGGTTTATGTCTGAATCCTCTGTTGTTTGGGTGGCTAACAAAAACGACCCACTAACGCATTCTGGGATTCTCACTATATCAGGCAATGGCAATCTTGTTGTTTTGAATGGGCAAAAACAGGTTGTTTGGTCAACAAATGTCTCAATGGCATCAAATTCTAGTGCTCAACTCTTAGATTCTGGCAACCTTGTACTCATTGATAGAACTACTGGCGCATTCCTGTGGCAGAGTTTCCAGCATCCTGATAATACATTACTTCAGAACATGAAATTCAGTACAAATAAAGAAACAGGCGAGAAAATGCAACTTACATCATGGAAAAGTACATCTGATCCATCCTCTGGAGAATTCTCTTGCAGCCTTGAGCCTCGTAATGTTACTGAAATGTTTGTATGGCAAGAAAATCATCCTTACTGGCGTAGTGGTCCCTGGAATGGCACACACTTTCTTGGGGTGAGTTCATCTATGTCCCTAAATGAGTTTCAGATGAAAGGAAAAGGAGGGAGTTTTGACCTATATTTTCATTACACAGACAAGTCTGCATTGCTATCTCTTAAGTTAGGACATAAAGGCAAACTAAAAACACAACGTTGGAATTCTCATACAAAGTTATGGGAACGTACGTGGGTGAGTGAGAATTCTGCGTGTGATAATTATGGCAAATGTGGCCCATTTGGGTTCTGCAATTCACTAAGCTCACCAATCTGCAGCTGCTTGAGAGGGTTTGAACCATATAAGAGAGAAGAATGGGGAAGGCAACAGTGGACCAGTGGTTGTGTGAGAAGAGAAGCACTTCAGTGTGAGAGAGACAAAAATGGTTCTCAAGCAAGTGAATCAGATGGGTTTTTGAAGCTGGAGAGGGTGAAACTACCAGATCATGCAGAGGTGTTACCATTTAAATTTGAGGATGATGCTGATTGTCAAACCCAATGCGCGAAGAATTGCTCATGTATAGCTTACGCCTATGACAAAAGCCTTGGTTGTATGGTATGGAATGTAGATTTACTTGATATACAGAGCTTCTCAGTTGGAGGAGTTGATCTTTTCATACGTTTGGCCAACTCAGAACTAGGTATCTCTTTTAATGAAAGAAAACTCTTTAAAATACTTACTAACACACTTGTTTTCTGTTCTACTTGTATAGGATTTAAAGCAGCTTCAAATCTAATTTTTAGCATAATCAATTTTGTGATATCATGTCATTTTAAATATCCATGTGAACATCGGTACTTCTTATCCTTTGTGGAATTAAGATTGTTATTAGGTTCTTCAATAATATTATAACATGTGGGGTCATTTTTCTTTGATGGAATCTGTTAATTAATGTGGTGCTTGATTTAAAAGCAAGTCCTCATGTTCTATAGTTATTAGTGAATTTGATAACAAATGCTTAGGGAACTTCATTTGTTTTTTACTGTCCACTTTGATGATAATATATGCAGCAGTGTTGATCATATTGTCAGAAAATGAAGACTATTTGATTGTTCTTCGTTTCTTTGACATAGGTAAGGCCAGAAGGAAAATGACAACACTTATTATAATATCAGCTCTGGTAGGAATAATTTTCTTGATGGCCTTTGGATATTTCTTATGGAAAAAAAAGTCAAAGCAGAAAGGTATGTTAAACTTGCTTGACATGCATATAAGAAATGTAAGTGTGCATTGTTTTTTTTTTTTTGGGTTGGGGGGATTGGAAGCATATTTCTGTCATAAACTTTAATTATAATTTTTCAGTGTAGAAATTGTTGTTAACTTTTAAGTTAACCAAACTTAAAGTTTTCCTTTCCTTATGCACGTGTGTGCTTGCACAAAAGAAAGAGAGAGATCGAGAGAACATTCTTTTCATTTGAGTTTCAGCATTTTGACTCAGATTATGTCAGAACTGTGTATAGTTAATCCAGAGCTCAAGTAACCTAGTATTAGAATAGCAATGTATGTTTCTCAATGAAATTAAAGGAGATAATGTGTTAAAAACAGGGGGAAGGCAGATGCAGATTCTTGACAGAAGAAGGATTTCAAACATGAAGCAAGCTCATAATCAAGACCTATCATTGTTTGATTTTAGAAAGTTGGCAGATGCAACAAATAACTTTGACTTAGCGAATAAACTTGGGCAGGGTGGTTTTGGTCCAGTTTACAAGGTGGGTTCTATTTTCTTTATTTAACTGCACTTTTCAAGTCTTAAGAAATAAGGTTTTTTTCCTTTTATTTCAGGGAAAGTTTGAAGATGGACAAAAGATAGCAGTAAAAAGACTATCAAGATCATCCGGGCAGGGCATTGAAGAATTTATTAATGAAGTGGAGTTGATTTCTAAGCTTCAACACCGAAATCTTGTTAGACTTCTTGGTTATTGCATTGAAAGAGATGAAGAGATATTAGTTTATGAATACATGACAAACAAAAGTTTGGATGCCTATATCTTTGGTGAGTGCATATTCCTATACATGTTTAAGAGGAATAGAGCAGAAGCAGAAACTTTATAATGTTAATGAATATTCAAAGAAACATATGTTTGCCGTACAACTCTTATTTTACCTGATGTAAGTTTCACACGTTTCTTGTTGCATACATGTTTGTGTATTTTCTTGATTTGCATGTTCAATGGAGTATATGAACATTTTATATGGTTTATTTGTAGAGTAGTTGTTAAGGTATATGCCACTAAGTCGTAATGCCAAGTAGGCAAATCCTATAACCATTTGCTGGAAATTGTGGAAAGTGATGAAGAATCTTCTTTTCAATGTTTGCCTTGCTTATTTCTTCCCCTAAAATAATCTCTTGTAGACCCGCTGCAACAAAAATACTTAGATTGGGAAAGGCGCTTCAACATAATTGAAGGAATAGCTAGAGGATTACTCTATCTTCATAGAGATTCTAGATTAAGAATTATACATAGAGATTTGAAGGCAAGTAACATATTGTTGGATGAAGGGATGAATCCAAAGATATCAGATTTTGGGATGGCAAAACTTTTCGGAGGCAGTCAAGATCAAGCAAATACAGAAAGAATTGTTGGAACATAGTAAGTCTTTTTTTTTCCTTTGTTCAAGAGCTATAGCACATTTAGATCATAACAATCTATTGTTTAAATGCAGTGGATACATTTCTCCAGAATATGCAACTGAAGGACTTTATTCGGAGAAATCTGATGTCTTTAGTTTTGGTGTTTTGCTGCTAGAGATTATCAGTGGAAGAAAAAACACTAGCTTTTATGAAGATGCGGAATCTTTGACACTACTAGGATTTGTAAGACTCTTCAATTTGTACCATCCTTTCGTGCAAAAGCTCTTAACTGCCTTTGTCTCAATGAAAACAACATTGATGTTTGACTGCAATCATTTTTCTTGATAATTTTTTCACAGGCATGGGAATTATGGATCAATGCCAATGTTATCCCTTTGATAGATCCACAAATGTATGATCCAAACTTTTACAATGATATAATGAGGTGTACACATATAGGCCTTTTATGTGTACAAGAACTTGCAAAAGATAGGCCGACTATGGCCTCTGTAATGTCAATGCTTCAAAGCGAGATAGTTGATATTCCTCCCCCAAGCCAACCTGCATTCATTCTCCGGCAGGCTATGTCTCATGCAACAGAACAAACTCCAAGCAATAGTGATTTATGTTCCACCAATGAAGTGACCATCTCAAATTTGGTGGGGAGATAGAAATATGTTGTTCCTTTTTCTTGTAATTTGTATCTAGTTCATCCTTCTGGTGAGAATTAGGCGTTCTCGTCATAATGCCTGATTACTTTATAAGGGATTCATTGCAAATACTAGCCTGACTTGCCAGGATAATGGTCTACTTACTTGAGTTGGAGCATATCCCTAGTGTACATAGCTCTATAATTTTAAATTATGTAAATTTACGTAGTGACAGAAGTCAGCCAAAGATGAGTTGACTGAAAACATGGACTTTTGTAAGTTCCAAGTGATATTAAGAAAACCTTGAAGTTGTTGCTGAGCTTATAAATATTTTGTATAAGTTGATGATGAGCTCGTAAACCAACCATTTTAATTGTTTTGATGGTGAAGAAAATTTGGTGGCTCAGGTGGACTTGACTTGCATCAAATAGAGCCAAATTAATATAGGGTAAAGGTGCAAATTTAATAAACAATTATTTCTTTAAGGGCTTCAAGCATAAATAACTATTTTTGAGGTGCAAAAATATACATGAAGAATTTTTTTCATAGCAAAATTGACAATACCGTTAATTTTTTGACATGTGAGTCCCACTGCCGTTACTTTTGGTTAAGATAAAATTAAGTTGTATCAATAGAAAGACAAATATCGACATTTACAACACAAATATTTGAATGTCCAAAATTTTTTAACTTTTTAATTCTTTTAAATCTCTTTAGTTATAATGTAAACACCTATATTTTCTTTATAAATGCTCTTTAGCCTCTAAGAAAATAGTTCGTCGTTAAATTTCTACCTTAAAATTCTAAAATATATTAAAATAATTGACAGTGGGACCCACATGTAAAAAAAGGTAACGGCAGTTAACGGCGTTGCCAATTTTGCTTTGAAAAAAAATTCTTCATGTCTATTTTTATACCTCAAAATAGTTATTTGTGCTGGACGCCCCTGAATAAGTAGTTGTTTGTTAAATTTGCATCTTCACCTGTTAATATAATTGCCATGTGTGATCTTTTTGTTCCATTCAATAATTTTTTTCAGTGTTCCCTTTGGTCTTTCTTTTTTCTTTATGCTGAAATCATATTCCTATATTTTTATATTAGCTCTAAAAATGGTGCAGGTCAGTTGCACTAACCGTTTGATACGTTTGCTCTAATATGAAATTGTCATTGGTTGTTGCTTCTTAAATTTTGAATCCATTATGAAGAGATCCTTTCTAGTTTTCCGAGTTGTGTCATCCACTCACAATATGGCTCCTCACGCCTGGAATGACCATAATCCCACAGAAAATTGCCTATCAGTTTTGACATGTGGAGATTTGTTCTATATATATCTCTACCAGTTTGTTTGTAGTTGTGCTTTGTTCCAGATTATCAGCAGCAGTTTCAATCAAGGAAATCGTGGTATTTTTCTTAAGTATGTGTGTGCGTGTATAAAACCTAGCTATGTTTCTTATTTGATAATTTTTATATGCTTTTAAATTGAGTTAAATTATTTTATCTTTGTTTCTTAAGTTAAAGGGCTATTTTGGCTTCGGAAGTTGATAAGGTGGGGCAATATTGCCTTAAAACTTTTTGGATGCAATGTTACTCTGTGAATTTTCAAATCATAGTAATTTTGCTTAGTTAAATTTGATCAATAATTAATTAAATATGTTGAGCTTGCCATCCATATATCATGCACGTCATTTTGTTTTATAGTTTATGTGTAAATTTATTCTGGAAGCTTTCACTCTAGGTAATGTTGCCTTGGAAGTTTTTAAATTGTAGTAATTTCAATTTAGCTCTTATCCAAGTTAAGTTTATCCATTAGTTGATCAAATATATTTAGTTAGCAAGTATGCGCGTCATTTACTTCATTTTGTTTCGTAGTTAGATTTTTTTTAAAAAAAAATTTAAAGTCTAAAGGATTAAAAACAATCAAGGAGATGAAAATATCATTGGCTTTTAAAAAAACTCAAAGAAGAAATTGTCTATCTCGACATCACAAGGATATGGCAGCAGAGATTTTTTGTGATGACTTTCCATTTTTTGTATATTTAGTGGCCTTAACATATTTTTCGAGTGGCGCCCAATATTTTTTCAATTAATTTTTAGTGGAATTTTACCCTTAATTTTTTTTTCATTAGTAAAGAACTCCCTAATATTAGAATACTGAGTAGTATTTATAAAACATTTTAGGATGTTAGATGTTATTGAAAAAAATAGTTGAGGGTGCAATATGCTAGATATTAGGTGATATATGAAAAATATTGATGCTAAATATACTAAATATAATTTTTGGTACACTAGATGATAATGAAAAATAGCTTAGGATAATAGGTGGGTGATACTGAAAACAAATTTCAAGGGTCGAGTGCACTAAACATTGTTTTATGATCCTTAGTGTCCGAGTAGTTCAAATAGGATGAGTTTAGCCGGCCGACCCATTTAGGTAATTTTTCATTGGGTGGAAAAAGAAATTTGGGCTCAAAACGGCTGACTTGTTTAAACTAGTAAATATCAACTATATATATAAAAAAATCATTTAAATCACTTGACAACCTGATTAGTTTTAAAATGAGTAGTTGTTCGCCGTTTCGCTTATCACAAGTTTAATGGGTCGCAAGTAGTATAAAAGATTTATTATTCTCACAAAGACTATAGCAAAAGATTGTTAATTAACACAATTGTGCTCTTAATTAATTAGGTTGGGGAAAATCATATTAAAATTGTTTTTCTTTGAAGAAAGCAAAATTGGTTTTAAAAAATGTAATTAAAATAAACAAAGTAAAGTTGATTCTACTTCTCAATTAGCATTTTAATGATTATATGTGTTAGTTTAAAGTTCAAAAGCATTTAATTTAACTCTCTCGAGTCAAAACCAAATTTCTCTCTATATTAAATTGCACAATCTCTTGCTACAATTAATGAAGATCAAGTTTAAGAAACAACCTTAATGTGACAATGCAAGGTTAACAAACATATTTCTATTTTACCAACAAATCATCCATTTATCATGTAAACTTCAAGTCAAGAATGATTCTAACCAAGTTCTATATTTAGATTAGCTTTCTCAAGTCAAACCTAGGTGAATAAATAAGCTAAATGGTGGTCAATCATTTAGAAGCATTAAGCTATGGATCAAATCAACACATATATATCATTACTACTAAAAGAGAGGAATAATCAAGTTTTAATCCATACAAAGGTTCAAAATAATCCTAAGACAATAGGTTTAGTTGCCAATAATCACAAAATAACTATAACTATGCAGAATAATTACAGTCATAAAGACAATCAAGTAAAGAAAGAAAAGGAGAAGGGGAAAAACCAAGGTTTGGAGCCTCCAAACCCTAGAAATTCCAAGCCTTAACGCCTCACAACCTTCAATATCTCTGAGAAACCTAAACCCTAGCACACAAGAGTGTATTTGTAGTGTAGAATGACTTATTTTCGGCCAATCCCTCCTTTAAATATTTTAGCAATCAACCATTTGAAATAAAACGCATGGTTGTACTTTTTCCAGTTGGCTTTAGCATACCAGGATGTTGGCTGAAGCATGTTAGAGAGAAGGTCCATATCTGCGTTGGCTTTATCATACTTTGGAGTTGGCTAAAGCATGTTAGATAGAAGGTCCAGATCTGCATTGGCTTCATCATACTTTGAAGTTGGCTGAAGCATGTTATACAGAAGGTTTAGATTGGCTTTGGCTTCAGTACACTTTACTGTTAGCTGAAGCATGTTAACCAGTAACTTTTTTCCTAACTTCAAGAACTTCAAACTTCATTCCTTTATTCCTTAATCTATGTGAAAGCTTTCAACTTGTCATCATCCCTACAAAATGAGAGAATCAATGAATTCTATAAAAATATACCTCAAACACATGCCTTTTATATAAGGATCCCTTCTCTTTAGCTTCTATGCACATTTTCTTCTATAAGTTCTTTTCTATACAAAATATGATTCCAATTCAATTAAAAAGGGAAGAAAATAGCTGGAATATGATCAATTTACCAGATTTAACAGTAGTCTAATTATAAATTATGACCAAATCATATTTGATTTTTTCTTCTTGTGATTTCTTTCCCTTTTACTCACACATTTTATTATGATTTGTAATTGATATTGGTAAGTAATTATTTTCAATTTAGAAAAAATATTAATACTATTTATAATAATTGCCAACTAATAATTGTTCCTTTTCAAATTTCGAACAAGCATACATTTATTAATGTAATTAAATTTGGTAAGATTTAACACCTATTTTAATAACACCTTTAATAGAATTACTTCTAAAATATACCTTTAATAGAATTTCTGTCTCCTAACAACACACTGGGTTAGCACTAGTTATTTCCCATAAAATATGATTTATTAGTTTAGGATAAGAAGACAAATATTATAATTCTTTCATTATTAGTGTTTTGCTGAAAACTCAATTCTTATGAACATATCTGCGGTTTATAAAATCCAGAAAGAAATAAGAGAGGAAAACGTGCTAGAAAAATATTATAAGATGCTGAATACTATTTATTTTTTAATTTGAATAAAAAGTATTCCCCATAAATATTTTTGAATATTTTTATAGAAAGCATAATAAAAAATATGGAATAATTAAAACTTAAATGTAATAAGAACTATGACAACGATCATAAATATTTTTAGTATTAGCGGAGCAAACATAGACCCGTGACACTCGGGTGACCAATGGTTTTCTTAAGTATTCATAGTATTTTATATTAAAGATATATGATTTTATACTTGTATATGACTAAAATCTATCTTAAAAAGGTTATATAATAATATCTTTTTGTATAACTGATATCTTTAAACATTTTATTGAAAAGATAAAAATATAAGATATATTACTTATATTAAACTAATAACAATATAATTTCAAGGCGAGATAAAAAATTGTGATAGAATAATGCTCTCATCCCATCCCAAAATAGTTTGATCCTATCTTACTTTTGCCTTATCCCAAAATAACGGGAATTGGAACAAAATGGTCATAATGGGACAAAAATGAATAGGAAGATGAAAATACAACTATCAAAGCTGACTTTTCTAGATCGATTTTCCCTCTCGATTCTTTTTCCCATCCACGATGATGAATATGGATTCCTTCGTTTTCAATTGTGTTATGGAGTTGTAATAGAGGAGGTAGGTCAGATTTTTAATTTATTCATTCAAACATCTCACTTACCAGGTCTTATCCTTCAAGATTCTCATACGCCACCTGAACAACATTGAATTCACGCAAAACATACATTACAAATGTCCTATTTTTAATTGTTCATTAGTGGAATTGCCCTTTCCAAAACTTTATCGTGTCAGTCACTTCTGAAAAAAAAAAACTTGATTGACAAATATACATATTAACCCTATTTCTTATGAAAAGATAAAATGACATTAAAACAACCAAAACTTACCATTGGGTTTTTACCTGAACAGAAGAAGGTCACAATTTACGCATGAGATAAAATGCTTAAATGAAACTATACATGGATAACTCATAAGTTGGAAAAAGTGACAAGTGTTTCTACCAAAAACAAAACAGAAGGACAAGGGGTCTGATACGATCTTTTTCAATCGGTAACAATGGGTCTCCCCGTAACGATAACCCAACCAACAAAAAAGAAAAAAGAAAAACATTGGGTCTCCTCATGAAAATCCGATAGTGAGAGAGATTCTCCCCCATGCCAACATCGCGGTTCCCTTACTAAGACTCGCCGGAAGAAGCAATCGAAGGAGGCCATCGCTTTTGAAGTCTAAATTACTGGTTCCTGCATATCAATTGAAAGAAGAAAGGTTTGATTTTGGAAAGTATTAACAGTCAGACTAACAGATTCTCTTCCACTGCAAAAGCATCCTACAATTTCACATAACAATCCAATCCAACATGCGATTCTGAGCTCCCACAGCCCCGATTATGGTGAATCACACCCTCTCCATGAACCGAACACTGCTTTTGGGATATTCCAAATTCCCCCAAAACAAAAGGGAAAAGGACGCTTGACGGTTTTAGAATGATCGCAACTTGCTCATTTGTGCTAGACCTCGCTCTAGCACACCTTTTGAAACATCCAGTAATATCCCATTCCTGTATTTGATCTACTTTGATCCCTAACGAAGAGGCAAACCATAGAGTTCGTGTCCGGTTGCAGAAAAGATTATCAATCGATTCCCTTTCCAGGACGCACAAAGGACAGAGAAAGTTACCTCAAATGTGATGATCTTGTGGAACAACTCCAATAGGAATCGCCGCATTGAAAATCTTCCGTACTCAAAGGAGCAGCTTGTAAATGGAGCTGATATTTTCCAGAAAGCCTCACAAATATGAGGAATGTCGTGACTTTCCGCCAATGAGTATGCTTTCTATACTGAACATTGTCCATTTGTATTTGGAAACCCAATGTGGTGTGAAAAGTGTATACTTTATGATATTACCAGGGATTAAATCGAAACATTGTATGTAGTTGGGCGATTAAATTTGTATAATATCAATGTTAATTAAGAAAGCTAAAATAAATCGCTCCTTGATATAGGCTCAACATTTTCAACTATTAGCAAGCATTTTTCATAGAAGGTTTCGATCTTCATGTACTAGACATTTAAATGTATACATTCAAAGCAGAGCTCCACACTAAGAAGATTGATAGAGCACCCTCAATGTTGTCATAGTATATCACTGTACTTACTGACTCAAATTGCAGCATAGATTATCAGTATCTGTCATGATTGGCAGGTCAACGAATCAAGTTGCTTGAATCCAAATTGTCTTCCCAAAACAAACAGTGTACCTTTTAATTTTTAAATAAATATTTCAAGAAGTCAAAGTCTTAGTTGGTATTTGAACAAGAGAAGGATTGAAACAGCTGTATGGCAGTTCCTGTAATGAAACAACGATCTAGTGGAATATGAAGATGCAAGGAGGAATCGACAATGGTGAAGAAAGAGAGATTCCGGCGATGGTGAATATGAGATGGTGGAGAGCGATAGAAGGAGTGAGAACAGAGTAGGCCTACAGTGAAGGTAGTGTTGATGCGCAGCTCCGGTGGTGGTGTGATTGCAACTCCGTTGACGGTGGTGAATGGTGGTGATTGTCCTTCTCGTACCTCCCTCCGATTCCCTCAATCTCCGTGCTTAATCCGAAGGGTCAATTGCCGCTCTCTAACTGTAGATGAGGTCTTCATCTCTGAAGGGCGATTTTGCATGAGTTTGAAAGTTTAATAGGTAGGTTTTTCTTTTTTAAAAATTCCTCTATAAAATTATTATTATTCCTAACTATCTATTAAGATAATTTCAATAAGATTTTGTTGAGAGTTATTTAGACTGCATATTATTGAGCTAAGATTGTATTTAGATATGGATTTGGATTATTTCAAATAGATAACTTTTAATTATATATTTCTCATTTAGACTTCATATTTTGATATGCATTTTCATAATTAATTTGAGGATTTTATTGTATTTCCTAAAGGCCTATTTGGAGCTCAAATTGGACCTACTGTTTGTCCAATAGGAGGGTAAAACGTGGGATTGGAAACTTGTGCGTATTTTCTCATATTTGGACTAGCGTTTGTGTGCATCGTCACTTATAGCCAAATCGTGAGTTTAATTAAAAGCAACAATTTGATTCTTTTCTGCCTATGCACTGTTCACGATCAACTGTTCTTTTTTTTTTTCTCTGTTATAATTTATTCATTCGAATCTTAATTCTAAGACCTAATTGATTATTTTAAAAAAATTTTAAGAAAGCTAATTATTTTATTTTAAAGTATTAAAATTTATCCTTTTTAAAACTATTTTGTTTAAATTATAAACTAATATATAATATGATAAAACACAACATATGATATGATTAAGTAATTAACTTATTTCTTTAACTTCTCTAAAAAAAATTTAACTGGATCTTATAATTAGGACTATAGGTAGTAAAAATATCACAATACATTTATATATAATATATACTCCTTTGGTAGTAATTATAAGACTCAATTGATTTTTTTAGAGAATTCTAAAAAATCATTTAATTATATTATTAATTATATGTTTTTCAGCTTTTTTTTTGTTACTTTTCTAAAAAGTTATTTTTT
>JBAGKO010000001.1:8970976-8983993 GCA_037177275.1 Acacia concinna | reverse complement strand
CTAATGTAACATATAAGTATAAAAGTATGAAATGAAATGTAAGGGTAAAGTAGTAAATCTATTATTGCCTCTCCTCCCCTCCCCTCTTAAACTAAACAAAAACTCCATTCCCCTCCCCTGTAACAAGCCAAACAAAATTACATGTCCTCCCTCCCCCGACTCAAACCAAACACATCCTAAGTTCTTTTCTCTCCTCATATCTTCTTTCAACCAAACCGCCTATATATATTAAGGTGGAGTATTGAAGTGTTTTTTGGGGGACGGCATTGGGAAAGGTTGACCCATGCATTAATTGAGAGAGAGATTGATAATGAATGTTCAGAAATTCAAATCATTGAAAAATCTTCCCAAAGGCTCTGTGTGGGTTTGAAATTGCTCTCTCTCTCTCCTCTCATCACATCAATTTACTTTGATCTACTACTCTCTTTTTTTGACACGCTCTTTTATCCTTTTTTTCTTTTTATTATTTTAAAAAAAAGATAGCTCTCTCTCTCTCTCATCACATCAATTTACTTTGAAGTTTGAAGTCGATATGATCTACTACATTTTTTTTGACACGTTCTTTTATTCTTTTTATTATTTTAAAATAAATAAATAAATATTCTATAAATATTAAAAATCTTAAAAGATGACTTAAATTTAGTAAATGACAAATAAAGAACAAAAAATTAGTCAGTTTTAGTTATTTTCTGTTAAGTTTTAATTATTTTGTTTTAGCCATTATCTGCTTAATTTTAGTTATTCTCCATTAAATTTTAGTCAGAGCACCTCATTTATCATTTACTAAATTTAAATTATTTTTAAAAATTTTTAATATTTAAAGAATATTTATTTATCTAAATAAACATAAAAATATGATGTTGACAAGGGACACCATGCTATTGAAATAGAGAAAACACGAATACAGACAAAAATTCTTAGTGTTATTTTTTTCTTAAGAAAAATGGAATATAGTTATATATGGGCTGTGTGAAAGACTGAACTTTTTTCTCAAACATGAGGCAGACAAATCTGAGAAACTCTCAGCACTGTAGAGGCATGCACCAAGATCGTTTTTAGGCTTTCTTTGGTTCGGGGGTTAATTACCCGTGTAAAACTCTCCAAGCAGTAGCACCAAGACAGTGTTGTTTACATTGTTATCAGAGACTTGGTCGCCAAAGAATTTCTACAGCGGTTGAACCAATTATCAGTCACATTGTCCGAATTTTCTCTTTCATCTTCCTCCAAAATAGTTCAAAGTCCAAAACAGTATATGCTTATCCTTAGACCACACCGATAGTTATCATGTTCTTCATGAGATTCAGTAAAAAATCTTGCTTGTTACTTACTTTCCTTTTGCTTATGTTCTTGTCTTCTCTTGTGATATGTGCCTTGGACTTCATTATACCCTCTGTGCCGATCCAGGAACCTGAAACAATGAGCTCAAGGAATAAAATGTTCACGCTGGGATTTTTCAGTCCTCAAAATTCCACTAATCGATATGTTGGAATTTGGTACATGTCCAAAGCCTCTATTATTTGGGTTGCTAACAGAAACAACCCTCTAACAGATTCTTCTGGGATTCTCACAATATCAGAAAATGGCAATCTTGTTGTTTTGAACGGGCAAAAACAAGTGGTTTGGTCAACAAATGTCTCCCATATCGCATCAAATTCCAGTGCTCAGCTCTTAGATTCTGGCAACCTTGTGCTGGTGGATAGAATCACTAGAGTATTTGTGTGGCAGAGCTTTCTGCATCCTACTAATACAATGCTACAAGGCATGGAACTCATTACTAACAAAAACACAGGCGAGAAAGTGCAACTTACATCATGGAAAAGTCCATCTGATCCATCCAATGGAAGATTTTCTTTTGGTCTTGAAGTCCGTAATGTAACTGAATTATTCGTGTGGGAAGGAAATAGTCCTAAATGGCGTAGTGGTCCCTGGAATGGCATGACCTTCCTTGCAATACCTAGGGTAAGTTCATCGAACTCCCAAAATCGGCTTTTGATGAAAGAACAGGAAGGAAGTCTTAGATTGTCTTTTTATCTACATGATTCTATCTCCACTGTTACTTTAGTTTCTCAAGGTACTGTAGAGCGGATAATTTGGAATTCCCATATGGATAAATGGCAACTTTTGAAGGAAATGGGTCCTTCAGATTGTGAAGTTTATGGCAAATGTGGCCCATTTGGAATTTGCAATTCGCAGAGCTTCCCAATCTGCAGCTGCTTGAGAGGGTTTGAACCAAAGAACAAACAAGAATGGGAAAGGCAGAATTGGACCAGTGGCTGTGTGAGAAGAGAAGAACTTCAGTGTGAAAGAGACAAAAGTGATTCTCAAACTAGCAAAATAGATGGGTTTTTTAGGCTGGAGAATGTTAAAGTACCAGATGATGCACAAGTATTACCTTCTTATGCTCAGGATGCAGCAGATTGTCAAATTTCATGCCTCAAGAACTGCTCTTGTATAGCTTGTGCCTATGAAACAAACCTTGGCTGTATGGTTTGGAGTGCAGATTTACTTGACATTCAGAGCTTCTCATATGGAGGTGTTGATATTTACATACGTTTAGCATACTCAGAACTAGGTATGTATTTTAATTTCAACAAATCTCTTTAAAACACCCAAGCACACACATTTTTTGCTATCCATATCTTTCCAGGCTCAACTAAGATTTGACTGTTCAACTTTAAATTTCATCAAAGCACTATTATCTTGCTATTTGACAATTTATATTTGATGTCTTGAATGATGTTACTTCATAGTTTATGTTCAAAGTTTAATATTCAGTTCTTTAAAAGAATTATAAAATGTGTGGGGCAATTTTCATAGGTATATATTTTAATTAGAGAAAGATGATTAAAATATCGAAGAACACACTTGTTTTCTCTGTTCAACATGTCTTCCCTACTCATAAAATTTATTACAGGTTAAAATTTCATCTAAGCATTATGTATCTTGCTATGTTATTTATGTCATTGGGTACGGATGTAACTTCGAGGAGTAAACTATAATAGTGGTTATTGCAGAACATTTTCAGTGCTGTGATAAAAGCCTGGGGAGCTCTATTTTATTTTACTGTACTTCTTAAGATAGTTTTGAACTTATTGGAGGAAAATGAAGGTTCTCTGAACGTTCTTCTTTTCTTTGACATAAAATGTTGGCAGGAGGAAAATTACAATGCCTGTTATATTACCAGTTTTGATTGGAACAATTCTCATTGCAGCGTCTGGATATTTCTTATGGAAAAAATGCTCAAAGCAAAAAGGTGAGTTCAATAATCTGTCAAATATTTGAGTTTCAACATTTTGACATAGAATATGGGAGAACCTCGTATAAGTAACTCATTGCACTAGAAACTTTTTATGATAATAGGAAAGTATGTTTTTTGTGGAAATGAAATGGGAAAAAAATGTGTTGAACACAGGGGAAATACAGAGTCATGACAAAAGGATTATGACATTGAAGCAAACCCATATTCCAGAACTATTCTTGTTTGATTTTAAAAAGCTAGCAAATGCAACAAACAACTTTGACATAGCAAATAAACTTGGGCAAGGTGGCTTTGGTCCAGTTTACAAGGTGACTTTCATTTTGCTTTGAAGTTTATCATCTTTCATTTCATAAGAAACTGATGTCTTTTATCATCTTATTTCAGGGAAAATTGGAAGATGGACAAGAAATAGCTGTAAAAAGATTATCAAGATCATCTAGGCAGGGTATGGAAGAATTTATAAATGAAGTGGAATTGATTTCTAAACTTCAACACCGAAATCTTGTTAGACTTCTTGGTTGTTGCATTGAAGAAGAAGAAATATTGGTATATGAATACATGCCAAACAAAAGTTTGGATGCATATATCTTTGGTTAGTGCCCATCTTCCATTCTTATGAGCAAATTGGATGTTTAAATGCTTTGCAAATCATAAAGAATAAGAAAAAGAGGAAAACTTGATTGAATGTTGATGGATATATCAAGAAATACGAGCTTAGTACTTCAAATCATATTACAAGACGTTATTACTTGACATTGCTAGAAGTTCTTCCCTTGTTTCTAAAATATGTGTGTTTTGTATCTTTTGATGTGCAAGTTCAGTTGAGATTGTGTAGAGTAATAGTTATGGTACAAGTAACTAAGTGATTACAAACAATCACCTAGTGTGCCAATCTTTTATAGATCCAAAGCACCAAAATCTTTTTGATTGGAGAAGGCGCTTCAACATAATTGAGGGTATAGCTAGAGGATTGCTTTATCTTCATAGAGATTCAAGATTAAGAATTATACATAGAGATTTGAAGGCAAGTAACATATTATTGGATAAAGAAATGAATCCAAAGATATCAGATTTTGGGATAGCTAAATTGTTTGGGGGCAATGAAGATCAAGCAAATACAGAGAGAATTGTCGGAACATAGTAAGTGCTCCTTTTGCTTTGCTTGAAATAATGATATTAATAATGTATGTGATAGCTCATCAAAGATGTAACATTTAATTACAGCGGCTACATTTCTCCCGAGTATGCAACTGAAGGATTCTATTCAGAGAAATCTGATGTTTTTAGCTTTGGTGTTTTGTTACTAGAGATTATTAGTGGAAGAAAAAACACCAGCTTTTATGAAGATGCAGAATCTTATACACTTTTAGGATTTGTAAGTCTCTCAAATTTACCTTCCTTTCTTGCAAAATGTCTTCAATGCCTTTTTTTTATGATTTAACATTAAAACTTGACGATTATATGTTTTTTCCTGTAAATTTTTTTAGGCATGGAAATTATGGATTGATGGCAATGTTATACCTCTAATAGATCTACACATATATGATGCAAGCTTTTACAAGGATATATTGAGGTGCATACATATAGGACTTCTATGTGTGCAAGAACTTGCAAAAGATAGGCCCACTATGACTTGTATAATGTCAATGCTTCAAAGTGAGATTATGGATATTCCTCCACCAAACCAACCTGCATTCATCCTCAGGCAAACCATGTCTAATGCAGCAGAGCAAACTCCAGACAACAATGAATTTTGTTCCATCAATATAGTAACTATCTCAAAATTTCAAGGGAGATAGACAGGGTTTTGGGGTGATTTTCTTTTTTGTTGTTACCTTTGCATTTGAAAGGTTCAAAACAGTTTATTCATTTACAAACGTACTTTCAAGATATTCAGCACGGTAACTGTACTAACTGTTTAATATGTTTGCTTTAATAAAATGATGTCAATGATGTAAGTGAGAATACTGTAAAAATTGCAATTTAGTTTGCCCATGTGTATTTATGTTCTGTATATCCATAAATTTGCTTGTAGTTGTGCTTTGTTGCTTTGTTTAATTCAAGAAATTTTTGGTAATGTTCTTGCACACATAAACTTTGCCATGTTCTTTATTTGATGATTTTCTTATGTATTAAATTTTGGGGTTAAAGTATTTTACCTTTGTTTCTATAAAATGCTCATATATTAAGTTTAATTTTTTTAAAAAAATAATGATTGTTATAAAGAATTATCATCTTTGGTCTTAGGGTTAGAAAAATAAAAAGAAGTTTAAATGATCAAACTCAAATAAAGTTAGAAGACAAAACGTGTAATTTTTCCAAGTTCAAGAGTTTTACCTGCTGCAATATCTCTATTAATTAAGAAAGCCAAAATATATTATTGTTTGATATATATATAGAGTCAACCGTCTTCAACATTTAGCAAGCATTGTTCATTGAAACTTTCTATCTTTATGTACTCATATGATATACATACATTCAAAGCAATGCCCCACAATTTGAAAATTGACAGATGCACCTTCAATGTATAGACGACCAATCTCTCTGATCATTGGCAAGTCAATAAGAGAAATCCTAAAATTGATACTGATTTTTTCTCTTGTTGAAATAACATGTGAGGCTATGACTTCTGGAATAATTTATTGAAAAATAGAAGGTATAATTATTGTTATTTTTATTTTAAAAAAAGAACCCCCATTTACTCTGTTTTCATCACTGTTTGATTGAAACATTGGTGGTTGATGGTTGGAGGAAAGCAACGTTATTTCAACATTAATTCTGCATTGAAAATATGTAAAGGGTTATGTATGCTGATACTTGCACCCTTTGCACATATCTCTGCTTAATGTATAACATGCCTGGAGTAATATATTGAATTAGTTAAGAAATTTTAAAGTTTAAATTCATTATTCCATGTAACAACTATGCTTTAAAAAAAGTTCCAACTTCCAAGTTTTAGTCTGGTCAAGGGCACTAATTGGGTCGCATGTGGCCCTTAGATGGCTGAACAACTCTTATAAGTGACCCTATAGTGATGTCTTACATTTGTACATATATATATATATACATGGTGATCATCCCTCACGACATGTGATAGGGTGTGACAGTGACATGCAGCTAGAAATAAAACCGTGGGACTGTAGTCTTCGTTATGTCGCTATGTTGAAGTCTTTTTTCCTCCTGTGGCCAAAAACAAAAGTCGTTGCTCTTCCAGTCAGTCTTCCTTATGTCACTATGTTGAGCTTACAAGCTTTTGTGTAGGTTTGATCATTGCCTCAGACTCCATTTCATCATCTGTATTCATTAAAGATTCAGAAACTGTAAGCTCAAAGAACAAGGCTTTCAAATTTGGGTTCTTCAGCCCCCGGAATACTACGGATCGCTATGTAGGAATCTGGTATGCCTTCAATTCCAAAGTCACATGGGTAACTAACAGAAACCAACAGTCGCAGGATTCTTCTGGGGTCATTACTATATCTGAGGACAAAAATTTTGTAGTAATGAATGAGAATAAAAAGAGTTGTGGTCATCAAATGTGTCACACAGAGCATCAAGTTCCACTACCCGGCTTCTTAATTCTGGTAAACTTGTGCTGATAGACCAGACAGGCAAGACATTATGGGAGAGTTTCTGACATCCAAGTGACATGGGCTATTTAAATTTGGCACTCCGTACCCACCAAAATCAGTTACTTCAAGAAAACATCCCTCTGAAAGAAAATTGGCTTACACCACCAGAACCAACAAAGTAGAAGAGCAAATGGTTCAAGACAACTGTGACACTATGACTACTCTGGAACATATGCGATCTGTGACTTTAGCAATTCACCAATCTGCAGTTGTTTGAAAGGGTTTGAGCCGAGGAATAACAACGAATGGAATAAGCAAAACTGGACAAATGGACCTGCGAGAGCATGTACGAGATTTGTTTCTGGAACTGCAGACGATGAAGGATCATTTGTTTCTAAGGACGTATGCAGAACCCAGTTCATAAATGATTGTTATTGTGCAGCATATGCCTATGTTTCTGCTCTTTCCGGCGTGTAACTTAAAACTTAAGGGACTTGGTAATATTGTCCAGTAGAGGAATTAATATTTACATCAAAGAATTCTATTCAGAACATGGTAATGTTATCAATACAGCCATACAGGTTGGAAGATGAAAGACTTCAAAGTTTGAAAGATTATATCTGCCCCGGTGTGAACTGCTAAATATTCTGGTTTGTTTCCCAAATATCTGTTTATTTCAAGGATAATCATATTCTCTTCATTGGTTTGTAACTTTAGTAAATACTTTTAACTTAATAGATCACAGATACGCTGTCTCTCTTTGTCATGTTTTCTGTGTAATAGAAATCTATTATTATCTTTGTCATCCAAAGAAAAAGGATGAGAAATTATAATCCAGTTACTATCTCGATTTCCTTTATTAATTTATTTTAGGGTATTTTTTATTATATCATTGTATTCAGCAAGAAAAAAAGGAAAGCAAGGCAAAGTTTTTTTCTGAACAATGCAAAACAAAAAGGCCCACTTAATTCGAGAAGCTACAATTGTTTGATTTTATAGTCATTGCAACTGCAACGAATGGCTTCAGCATTTCTAATAAGCTTGGACAGCTTGGTCTTGGTCTAGTATGCAAGGTACCTAAATCTTGTGAAATGGACCTTCTTTTAGATAATTGTATGACTCATATTATGTTTCCTTTAATTAATATAATAGTGGTATTGATGTATTGCACTAGGGAGAATTGCTAGATGGACAGGGAAATAGCTGTGAAAAGAATCTCAAGAAATTATAGGCAAGGGCTGGAAGAAGTCATGAATGAAGTGGTTGTGGTTTCAAAGCTTTAACATTGTAATCTTGTAAGACTTTTAGGATGCTGCATTGAAGAAAAGGACAAAATGTTGCTATATGACTACATCATTTATTTTATAGATCCTGAAATATCAGCACCAAATTTTACCAATGCACATTGAACTTCTATGTGGTGTAGAACCTGTAAGGGACAGGCTAAATACAAAGGAGTATTGACTTGCACTATTGAATGGTTGGGTGCCATTTTAAGCCTATTATTTGCATGACTACTACCTTATTTCAACACTGGCAAGTGGCAAGTACTTGAATAATTGACGTACACTGCTCATGTTCATGTACATTTGGAGTATGGTTTTATTTTGTGGATGGAAATCCACGAGATATACAAAGTCATAATTAAAATTGGTGACATGATCATTCTAATTGAAATCTTGAATTCATGTATTTCAACCATCTCTATGAATATAATACTTTTGAAAGAAAGTCTAAAAATTGGTTTTTAATCATTTAATATATATATATATATATGTATATATAGATTTCAAGAGTAACTTTCATGATTTTTTAAAAATGATTTTTATTATGTTGTGAATGTTTTCAAGAGGAACTAGACATAGAATGCTTGATTCTCATGGACTTTAGATCCACGTGGAACACCTTACTTTTCTACCTGTACCATTTCTTAGAGTGGCTGTTGGAACACTTGTCACGTCCATACGTTAGAATAGAGAGGAAAATTTTTTCGAAACATACATCACATCATTAATACACGAAGGTATACAGGTTAGAAATCATAATACATATACTAACAGTACTGTACATATACATGTCAAAAAAAAGGAAGCATAAACATTTGTGTCTAAACTCTTTCTTTTCGTTTGCCTCTTGTAGAGCTTTCACCTACATTGTGGAGAGGGTAAGGTTCCTGGAGAAACCTTAGTAGCAAAATCATAACCCATAGCTGCAAAATACAATGCATGTCATGCTATATACAATGCATTACTACCTCTTTAGTGTCCTCTCTCTCGGCACTTACTATATACCGAGAGCTTGCATATGACTCAACCCAAACTCAAACAGTCAAGACATATAAACAGAGAGTTATACATCTCATACATACATGCTAGCTCAACCAGAACACAATATTCAAGCATACAACAAACATCAGACAAGTAAGGCAATACAGGTTAAGAGTAGAGATTCTAACTACTGAGAACTCCTGTGCAGTGTGAGAGCTCTATTATCTATTTTTGGCGTCACTGGATTGCTGGTACACATCTCTGTAATGTCTATATAGACCACAATACAAGGCATTACTATATGCCCCTAGCAGTATACCAAAGACCCATCCTCTCTTTTACCCTTAGGACCCTGGTTTTTCACTACCTAAACCACATCCCTTCCCCCATCAATACCCCACAGTAGAACACCCTATGCAGCCCATCAAGCACTGACCTCTCCTTCTGGTCCTTCCCTACTGTCTAGATTGAGGCAGTTAAACAACATCTCCCCTTAAAAAGGCCTGTACCTAAGATCGATAGTTGGGCAGCATCTCCCCTTTAAAAATGCTACCTAGCCCGAGACAGTTGGACAACATCTTCTCCTTGGAAATGCTATTTTAGTTCAGGACAGTTGGACAACACCTCCCTCTAGGTAATGCTATCTAGTCCTAAACAATTGGGCAACACTTCCCCTTATGAAAAGTTATTTAGGCCAGGATAGTTGGGCAACACTTCCCCTTAAGTATACTATCTAGGCCAGCCCAATTGGACAGAACCTCCCCATAGAACTACTCTATATACTGTAAGAAAATAATGGAATTCAAAAGAGAGAGAAGACTAGAACTTACTTATACTGAAGTCCGGATCAGGGCTGCTTGAATTTCCTCCGGATTGCTTGGCTTTTGAGAAGGGCAGGGGTTCTTTACAGAAAGGGGGAGTCACTATTGGAAGAAGGAGGAGGGGGTTTATAGTTTTGATTTTGTGTCCTTAAGTATACTTATTTTGGGGCTTTAGGTATAATTTTCCCAAAACCCAGCATGTGTCACCTTTCTTCCTTTGACACATGTCATTTCTAGAAGCCCTTTTCTTGTCGTCCAAGCAGGCCAAAGGGCTCCAGCTTTTTGGGCTCCACAGGGTTTCCTATGACTCAAATTATATCGATAAATTTACCCGTATTAGCTTGAATTCCAGAAAATTCTAGAAACTTATGTACTTGTCTAAAAATTTTCAAAATTTGCCCAAAATTATCTAAAAATACCATGAGGCTAGTATAAAACTTTTAGGATTTTTGTACATCTAGAACTCCTAGAAATAATTTTTCTCCAAAAAGTCCATTTTACTAGCAATTAACCGATTTTATCAGTTTTTCTAATATCTTTGGACTTTTTCCTGACCTCTAACTAACTTCATAAATCCTCTAAAATAATGTACTAAGTTTTTCTAATCTCAATCTAGAGCATTCGGGTTCCTAAATATCTTATATTATCAATTTTTGACAACAAACCCAGTTTGGTTAAAAATTATGAAAATATTCAAATTCACTAAACCTCCTCCAAAAATTATTTTGATCATTTTATACTATTCTGGGCAATCTGTAATATTTTCTGAGATTTTACATGATTTTTCGGGGCTTTCGGACTTGATCGCATTTTGACGTGAAGCTCTTCGGAATTTTTCCTTTTTGTACATAGGTCATTCCCCATATTTTCCTTCAATTGTTGTGAGATCTCCTAATCCTCTATAGACTAGGACCCTTAGTTCATCCTAAATAACTTATATAGGGCTTCAAAAATATCAAGATGTTACACCATGTATGTTTTTATGGCTTCAAGCCGACCATTTAGTTAATTACTGTCATGGACTGTTGGTCCGTATTTGTTGGTCATAGCCTCAGAGATGCACTTATTATACGTAGCCTCCTCAGAGCTACGCTTGCTAATTGTAACTTTGGAGCTGTACCAACTTTTTACCCATAGTGTCGATGCTATGCTTGTTATACGTTTTGTATTGGTTCCTCTAATGAAATGAGTTTCTAAAAAAATTATTCATAATGTATTATTATTAGAAAGAAATTATCTTATTAAGTTTTACTTAAGTTGAGCATACTGTTAATTTCTTCAACTTCTACTTTTATTAAGTACAAGCACTAATATGATAAGGCTGATTTCATAGTAAATTTCATTTATTGTTTTGTTGTAAATGAAAGTTATTCTGCAAACTTACAGACATGATGTACAGCTCCTTACCTTCATATTTATGTTTATGTTGGGAAATAATGCACATATTCTAAAAAAAACTGGTTGATTGATTAGAGTAGAAAACCTATTGAAATCCAATCTTTGAAGAGATCTTACAATGTTCAATGAATGAATATTATAATTTCACTTGGATATTATATCAATGAAGTACATCTTGCTAATTGTGAATATAAAATATTGAAGTAAAAGGGCTTGTAAAGTGAGGTTACCTTATATTTCATACTTGTCACACTTTAATACATTAGGACGTGATGCCCACAACTGGAGGCTATATATAGATGGAGAGAAAAATGAGGCAAAAATAAGAAGGGAATATTAGGAACGAAAATTTTTAAAATGATAAAAAAAAAATTTACTATATTTAGAGAGTTTTCCCTCTTAGTACTTTTTTCGTACATAATTTTTTCTCTATCAAAACATATGATGCAAGTGGACATGCATATGCATTTTCATTTGAACATGCCATATATGTATACGACAAAACCTATGTTAAGTTTCTTATATCTTTTAGGTCAAGTTTTTTTTTTGGGTAAAGGTCAAGTTTTTTTTTTTTTTTTTGTGAATTACTAGTGTGCATACACATTTTAACAATTAACAATTAACAATAACAATATACGAAGTGTGCATATGAAAATTTATAAATCATAATTTACATTATAAGAGTTTATACAAAAATTTAGAGGTATTCATAGGTAAATTTATAAGTGAGCAAAAGCATTTTAACATATAAATATAGTATTATAATAAGTGTGAATGAAAAACTTCAACTAATTAATGGATATAAACAACTTAAAGATTTTTTCATATATACATATGCATATGATAACACACAAGACTAACTCCATCATACTCGAAATGTCCTCTTCAGATTTGAGTCCATTATCCTTTTTAATTGTATCACCGGCGGATGTCATCTTAAAAAATTAGTATTTTTGAAGGTTCAAATCGGAAGAAAAGGCAACAGCGAAAAAAGAGTTGCCTAAAATGTGTGTTTTGTGTTAAAAAAAAAAAAATTCATTTGCTCTCAAAATTAAACCATGCCAAACATGCATTTACACTCTAAAGTGTCTTGTCTGTTACTACGTCATCTTTCTTAGTAGCTCTTTCTGAGAGGAAATCATGAAAGGAATCCCTCCTTGTCTGATGAATTCATGGTTTTCCTTCGCTAAGAACGTAACTCGACTTCTCTGAACAAAAAAAAGACTTGGCATCTCTTTGCTTGATGGGAAAGATTGTTGAAAAATGGCTCCATATACATAAATTCCCTTCTTTTCTTTAAAAGAATAGTCCCTCTTCACATGCCAGATCCAATTGTGCAAGTTGCCAATGTTAGAATTAAATAAATATTGATTATATATATTATTTTTATTTAAATATATATATTATACATTTTATGTTATTATTTTAATAATGTATATATCACTGGATGTATCCCATAATATTATTTGTTTACGGATTAATCTAAGAGTTGTGTTCAGTAAAACCTTTCTAAGTCTTGATGGGAGGTTATATAAGAACTAGACTATGACTTAAACTTACATGTGAAAAACGATTGTTTGTTCAATTAAAGATTCCCTGACGGGTGACGGTATTCAACAGTCCATTACTATACCCAATCTTCCCATCCAGAAGAATCTAAGTTCAAATTCCTTTGAGATTACAGAAAATAACATTCAGATATA
>JBAGKO010000001.1:8942048-8954857 GCA_037177275.1 Acacia concinna | reverse complement strand
ACTTAAATCTCATATTAATACTCAATCATGCCCAAAATAAACAATTAAATCCCACAAAAGCCTAAGATTAATCATGGGATGATATGCAAATATTTGACTCTGTCACTGAAAAAATTAGTTAAAGTAGTTATGAATGTGTTAGTTTTTTTAAAAGTACACTTATGAAAAATCCCTTGAAAACATGTAAGAATAAGTTTGTGAAAAAAAATTATAAATTTGAAAGTCAAAGTGAATTATATATTGAGATATTAAATTTAGTACTAAAGCAAAGCTCTCAATTAAGTTCTATATTTAAGACTAGAAATTGTGTGCATAAATGTGCTTTGGAAGGTATTAATATTTTCATAAAACATAGTGACAATCTGGCACTTATAATAGTTACTTTTCTTAATTGCTATATATCAATTTGAATTCTTTTATAACTGTAACACACACTCTCACCAAAATTAATTAAAAAAATGAACGTACATAAATAAATTGAATAAAAGGAATCAAGCTTTGTGACGAAGGCTTTAATTTTAGCACTTGAATCTAGGAATCAAGAATGCATACTTCTATGGTAAAAAAAAAGCATATATACTTTGATTATTCTCAGAAATTCAATGAGATACACATTCTGGTTCTTGGATGTATATAGAAACGTAAACTTTGGTAGTTATGGGCCTAAGAACGCTCTCTGCTAGAGGGAGTATACAGTTGTAGTCTCTTATTCATATCAGTAAAGAGTTTATCAGCTTATTCCCAGCATTTCTTCTTTCCAATTTCTGGGTTCCATTAGGTAGGTAATTGATAGAACCTTATCTTTATATGGTTTTTTGAAGTGTTTTTAAATAGATTGCAACACTTTTATCCTCATTATGCATGGACTTGTAGCCTTTTGATTATATGGTCTCATGTATTGGATTTTGCTGTTTTAGGGGTAGAAAGGGGGTTAAATTTCCTCTCATTAATTGTAATTGCTTAGTTGGTCTTTACAAAGCTATGTATTGTGATTTTTAGGAAATTAAAGAAGAACTTAAGAATAGAGACAGAGCATTGATGGAGCCATCAAACTTTAAAGTCCAAAGTATAATTTCAAGTGTTATGCCTCCCCAATTTGTGACTTGAACTGTTGAGGTCACAAGCTGGATTCCTTTAAGTGGAACTAGGAGTTTTGGAGTTGAGTCAAGGCTGAAGTGCTCTTTGTCTCTCTTGGTCACAACATGACATTTCTAAGGTCACAACTTGAACCCCAAAAATGAAGCTGCATATTTTGGAATAGTGTTTTTACATCATCCCATATTTAAGGGGGAGCAGCCACCATGAAGGATTACATCCTCATTCTGCATATTTGCAATAGAGTAGCCACCATCACTTCCTCTCAAGTTCTCCTTGCCTCCATACCCAAAACCTTCAATTTCCCTCATTTCTCCACCATTTTCTACCATTCCAAACCATCTAAATCATAGCCATAACCTTCTTTTACATCTTTCCAACCCAGTTTTAGCATCACTCATGGATTCTCATAGTTGGAGCAATTGTGAGTGATTTGAAGGCATGAGAGGCTAATTTCTTAGCCTCTTGGTGATGGAAGACAAGGCTTGAGCTAAAAGGGTTTCATAGGAGAGTAATTTTCCAGTCTAAACTTGTATTTCACTTTGTGTTAGAGTTTCCTAGATTTAGGGATTTATGCATCTTTGTGAGATTGGATTTATGATTGTAAATTCTGAGATTAGATTTCTATAATGCATTTGGTTTGGATGTTGTTAACATTGGATCATTTACATAGACATATATTAATTGAAATATTGTGTTTAGTTAATTTGTTAGTGATTAGTGATGATTTGTCTGTATGCTTGGCATCCTCAGATTGTTGATTAACAATATGAGTATATTGCATCATCCATTTATTTGTACTCTAAGTGGTTTTCAACAATGTTTTTAAGAGATGTTAAATTAATTTTGATTAAAGTGACATTTTCTATCAATTAAGACATTAGACCCAAGTGATTGTGTCAAACTCCTCTTTATATTCAACATTAGTCAAAGTAATAGAGCGCAGTTCAAATAAGGATTGGAAATAACATCACAGCGTATCGTACTATATATAGTGCTAGCACAATACCATCCCTTACCAAAGGGTTTACAATTATTTATAAATCTAGTCCCAAAAGTTTGTTAAAAGAACTACATTAAGTTTTCAGCATCCGTTATATCGAGCATGTCTCACTCGCCTCGAGTAACTGCTTTTCCTTTAGAACCACTGGCTTCTACTGGGTTAATTTATATAAAAATAATACGGGGTGAGATTCGGTTCAATCCCAGTAGTAACAATATTCTATCATGCAAAATGCGATAAATAAATATGTAATGCACCACATTAGCAATAGATAATCATCACATGTATTTAGGGTCAACTGTACTAAACTGTCATTGATCCCTTATTTGTTTTGTACCACTGTGTGGTTTGTTCTATACCACTGTTATGGCTTGTTATGTTCTTATCTCATTACCTAAGGTAGGTCCCAAATGGGCCTGATGGTACTTATGCTTTTCCCATGGGTGGTACTTGTGCTTTTCCCACACCTCAACTAGGTTTAACATGTGTAGTATATTTAACAGGAAACCACAAGGAACACAACCCTGGCTTCAGCTATTTGATCAATGGAAATGTGCGCATGTATTCAGGGCCAATTGTTGCTAGAACCCTTACTTGGTTTGTACACAACAGAATGAGCACATGTATTCAGGGTCAATCGTAGCTGAAACCCTTACTTGTTCTGTACCACAGTCCATCGTGGTTTACCATAGTGCATCGTGGTATTGTGTTGTCATGACATTATAATTCAGAGTACCCACAAGCATCATATTACATGTATTGCATAAAGGAAAAACAAGTGCATATATAAATTTACATAAAGTATGAAAGAAAGTGCTACTACCTTAGATCCTCGGCTTTTGCATTTGGTTGACTCTTAGCCATGTGTTGACTTATAATCATAAAATTCCAAAATTCATGGAAACTGTGTCATTATTAACCCTTCCAATGTCATTACAATGATAAGCCAATGCAAATATGGAGAATTACTAAATTGCCTTATGGTGCTCGGTTTGAATCCCTGACACTTGGCCTAACTGTACTTTTCTAAAATTTATACCTCAGGTCAATCCTATAAAATTTCACATCTAGAATCCATTTTTGACTTTAGATTAGGAAAATTCAATGTAAAATTACTATAATATCCTTAGCAGTCCCAATTAGGGTTTTTAAGGCCTATTTTAGCCATTTTGTGTTCTAGGGATTTTCGAACTTTGGGACCAACACAAACCTCTCTTAATTTTCCCTACTGAACACAATGGAACTATTAGAGTTGTCAAATTCCATCTCTTACCCCCCCCATTGCCCCTGTTTGGCCAAAATGTCTCCTTTAATACAAGAAATGTGATTTTTCCCAAATCATCCAATTAAACTCGTTCCTTTCCACTTATAATCTTGGGTTTAACCATTTAAATACTAATTACATTCAATTTAGAAGGAATTTGGGTAGTATAACAGCTAGGTTTCATCATTTCCCCAAATAAAAAATAAGTAAAATACAATAACAATTCCAGCTGACAATTATTTACAGAAGTGGTCTTAATCCGAAAGAAATGAAGTTGTAGAAGTTACTTTTAATTTTCTCCACTTTCTCTCTCCAGGCAACAAGTCGTCTCTCTCCTTCCCCTCTGATTTTGTGTTCAAAACCACAAATTAATTCGAGGAAAATGATCAGGAGTGGTCCTAAGTACCGAAAACTACAAAAAATCGGTGTTTTATGGTAACTTACCTAAAGATTTGGACCTTGGTTCCACTTATGGCTTGCTACTATCTCTCTCTCTTTGTATTTCCTTTAGTTTCTGATCGAAATTGGTAGCTGGAGGAGGCTTAAGGACGACTAAAATTTGAAATGAGGGGTCAAATGACCATTTTGCCCTTAATTACTGAACTTTCGGATTTATGGACAAACTTTTCACCCAACTTTCAAAATTCATAATTAATTGTACAAACCTCCAATTGAAATGAATCCAAAGCTCAAATATCTCTTATTGAGTCTAGTTTTAAGGAAAAATAATGTGTTTGCTCAATTGGAATCATAAAAGTCCCAGTAAATTTATATTTAAATACTACTCTAGAAACTGGTGAATTTCATTGGTCTTACTTCAAAAATTCACATATCTTAATATATAAATCCAATTTGTGTGGTTAACCAATCAAATTAAAGCTTTGGATGTCTAATTTTAGTCTACAAAATATCATAATTTTTAGACTTCTTTTAGGCATCCAAAATCTTACAGAAACACAATTGCCTTCACAACACTCTTGTGGAAATTCTCCCAAAATTTTATATTTATTGATATAATCATTTACTACATTTCTATGTAGGAATTTTGGGATGTTACATGATCCACACAAACAAAGGTTAATTACTATTAATTAAGACTCATTGGGCTCCAAAGAACTCCATTTTTTAGCATGATTGAGAGTTTGAATTTTATGAAAGAACAAAATAAAATAATGTTTGCCAATTAATTATAAATATTCTTAAATTTTATTCCATCGTTTAAAATACAAGATACATAATTTTTTTTTTTTAAAAAAGCAATTAACTGTATGAGATTTAGGGCCTATTTGATAACTTATTTTGGGAACAGTTTTTTTATTTTTAAAAACACAAAAAAAAAACATAAAATTTGTTTGGAAAATTGTTTTTATCAAATTGTTTTTAAAAACAAGAAAGCAAAAAAAATTTAAAAAAAAAAACTAAAAAACAAAAACAGTTTAAAGTTGTTTTCTTGTTTTTGTTTTTGTTTCTTTATTTTTCATTTTTTGAGAATATCAATTACTCACTATCTACCCTACATTACCAATAATAACAACCACCATATTACCACCAACGGCCTTATTGCCTCATCAATTCAAAAAATATATTTTTAAAAAACAACTATCCAATCAGATTTTTTTATTTTTTATTTTTAATACCTGTTTCTAAAAACTATTTTACAGAACTGTCCTAGAGAACAAAAAATAGAGAATAGAATCAAATAAACCCTTAGTTTTATGGTTCTACTTATAAAGTTAGGAAAGTGTTTTTTTTTTGTCAAGTCACATCATTAAATTTTTCATATTAGCATACATTTGTTATTTATTTATTATCATATAGAATTTTTACTCGCGATACTTGTAAATATATTAAATAAAAATAAAATAAAAATTTTAGTAAATTTTGAAACAAATCAAAATTAATGAGAAATTTAAGATTTTTTCTTGATTTTAATAAATACGTGTTGAGAGTGACTTATGAATGCAACCAGACGAATTGAATACATAGCAGATATTTTGTGAGTTCAAGCAGATATTTTCTTGCCACTCTTTTGACGTGGTAACACCAGAGCAAGTCTTTCAAGAGACCGCAAGCTTTTGGTCTTTGGCAGTACGACAACGTATGCCTTGGGTTTCTTCGATGTTGACTATTGCTATTGACCTTTTGACTTAGAAGAGACGTGAAAGAGAGGGAACTATGAATAAAGGTAAACACGAATACTCCAACTAATATCCAAAACCTCCATGATGAAGCTCTTTTCGTCAATGCAGCTTATTCCGATAAGCATTTTGTTTCTCCTCCTCCTCCTCCTCAATTCTACTTGTCAATCGGTAACCAGGATATCCACAAACCAGCCCCTCAACGACGGCGATGTGTTGCTCTCTAAGGGAGAAGTCTTTGCCCTCGGTTTCTTCACTCCGAGTAATAATACCAAAAACCGCTACCTGGGAATATGGTACCACAATGTTCCCAAACAAACTGTTGTTTGGGTTGCCAACAGAGGAAATCCTTTGAACGATACTTCTGGAGTTTTCTCCATCAACACCCATGGAAACCTTGTTCTCAACCATACGAAGAATCAAAACCTTTACCCCATATGGTCTTCCAATGTTTCGGTCTCATCTAGCGTTGGTATCTTTGCTGAACTCTTAGATTTGGGGAATTTGGTTCTAAGAGATGGTGGAGCAAGGGGAAAGGTTCTATGGCAGAGTTTCGACCACCCCAGTGACACTATACTTCCGTTTGCGAAGCTTGGGTTGGACCGAAAAACTGGTTTAAACCGGATCTTGACATCTTGGAAATCCCCTGATGATCCATCGTTTGGAACTATAACCATGAGGATAGACCCAACTGGGTATCCTCAGTCTTTCATGTACAAGAACGGAGATCCATTTTGGCGGGTCGGGTCATGGGCGGGTCAAGGATGGAGTGGTATTGCCGCGATGAGACCGGACCCGGTACAGTCTGTTGTTTTTACTAACAATGCTGATGAAGTTACTGTAATGAATGTTGTCAAGATCTTAAAGGATCCTGCGACCTTTCAAAGACTTATTCTTGATGAAACGGGTCGCATATCCCGAAATGCTTGGCGAGCTCAAGAGAATAGGTGGGTCGTAGCCTGGTATGGTCCTGCAGAGGAGTGTGACAGATATAGGAGGTGTGGCTTAAATAGCATTTGTGATCCTTATAAGAGTGAAAAGCTTGAATGTGTGTGTCTTCCTGGATTCGAACCCAAGAACCTGAAAGACGGATTAAATGGGTGTATGAGGAAGAAGAATGTGTCCACGTGTCGAAGTGGGGAAGGGTTTGTGAAGGTAGCCTATGTGAAGGTGCCAGAGACATCAAAGGCACAGGTGGATAACGATATGAGCATGAGCTTGGATGATTGCAAAGAGAAGTGTTTGAAGGATTGTTCATGTAAAGCATACACAAGTATCAGTAAAATTACAAATAGAGGTTGTTTGACGTGGCACAGTGATGACATGGAAGATATGAGGGTGTTCAATGGTATTGGGCAAGACTTTTACGTGCGTGTGGATGCAATTGAAATAGGTATCTTTTTATTGTGTTGATTTATTTTTGTTAGTTAAGTGAGTGGGTATTTATATTCTCTGCTTGAACCTCTTAGGAGAAATAAATGCAAAAATTTACATTGAGAGATGAAGTTGTTGAGTTGTTAATAATTTATGCAAAACTTATTTTTGAAAGAATATAATGGCGTTGTGTGACACTATGTAAATGAGTAGCTAACCTCGCCTAATGAACTAAGATTTGTTATCATTGTTGTTGTTGAATATAGATTTTTCCTTTCTTCACTTAGGTGGTCCAGGAGCTGGAAATTAAGAATAATCTCTATACATACGCATAAATTTTTATTTTTGTTATTTGTAATGTAATGAAGTCTATCGTTGACTAACAATTGAAGAGTTCAAAATTTTGTACTTTCAACTAAAAGAATTTGAAAATGCGTGACAATGCCACTGCTCTTGCATAATCATTAAGTACTGATAAAGCAATCGCAAAGGTTAATTCAATGCTGCGAACTTTCTATAACAAAGCATGCAAATTAATAATATTATCCATCTATACTACAGTATAATGTACACTTATGGTTTGGCCTTGTAAACTGCTCTGATACAATATTAATTGCAGCCAAATATGAAAGGAAGCCCTACGGTTCTCTCGGCAAGAAGGGGTTCGCGACAGTCATAGTTGTTTCTATTTTCCTGTTTACACTTGTGGCAACCTTTTTCATGCACTGGATTGTAAAGAAACTGAGACATGGTAAGCTACTTAACTCAACATATTCATTACAATGCTCCTTGGGTCCTAGTATTTATATAACAGAGTGAGAAAGTTTATTTTGCTTTTATTTATAAGTCATATTATTAAATTTTCATGTGGATATACAATTATACCTTGCATTTATTATTATCTTAACTTTGTTTTTATGGGGTACATGCTACAGTCTTTTATACAAGAGTTTGAAATTTGTATTGCGTTGGTCCTTTTTATAAGATTTTACTTGAGGTTGTCTGAGTATTTAATGTGTTTTTACCATTTTGGCCACTTATTAATTCTATTCTCTCTTCTTATCTTTTTCTCATAATATTGTCTTTCATACCTCCTCTCTTTACTACTCTATTTTTCTCTTTTACTCGCCCCCTTATAAATAAGGACATGCTTAAAGAAAATTGGAGAATTGCATGTAGGTTTCAAGTAAAAGAAATACTATCATAAAATTAAAGTCCACATTGACAAGTTAGGAGCTTCAATTAACAATTTGAGGATTTATATTAACAAGTTGAAAAATTATCATGAGACTTATCAATAAATTATTTTTCTTCTTTGGGACTTAAATGTAATTCTCTAAAAAACACATTTCCAACATTTTTACAACTTTTAACTATTTTTAACTAATTTCTTAAACCACGTAATTAAATTTTCAACCTCTTATAAAGAGGACAAGAATGAGTATGTTATATATCAAATAATGGTAAAGTAGAAATGCTGTTACTTTTTAAGACATAGTTATTGAGAATTAAGATTTTTCTTGGTTTCTGTGAAACATGCTAGAAGTAACTTATAAATAGGATTATAAGGGTATACCTTAAGCTCCCACTTGGGGGCCCTACATCATCTTCTTTTTGGAGGGGTGGGGATGACAAATTGGATCAAAACTAATGTGTAATCATTTGTTGACCCAGCCAAAGGAACACATAGCAACTATGAGGTTGACAAAGAAGGCAATTCAGATGTACTATTTTTCGATATAAGTGACATAATTGAAGCAACAAACGATTTCTCTATGGATAATAAGATTGGACAAGGTGGCTTTGGGTTTGTTTACAAGGTAACAATTCTTCTGTAACTAGTTTCAAATTTCATAAATTTAATGAAACGTGTGTATGGGTATATAAAAAGGCTATGTATTTTGACTTCAGGGATTACTCAACAATGGAATGGAGATTGCAGTAAAAAAGTTGTCAAAGTATGCTGAACAAAGCATTGAAGGATTAAAAAATGAGGTCGCTATAATTGCAAAGCTCCAACATAGAAATCTTGTGAGGATTTTAGGTTGCTGCATACAAGGAGAAGATCACATGTTGATCTATGAATATTTGCCAAACAAAAGCTTGGACTCTTTTATTTTTGGTATGGTTTTTTCGTTTTCTCATGTGAAATTTTCATTTTTATTACTAGAATATAGATAAATCGATGAAGCGTTTATCATTTATAATAGTTTGATTTTTTTTATTCAGATGAAGCAAAAAAATTACAATTAGATTGGAGGAAACGATTCAACATCATTTGTGGGATTGCAAGAGGGATCTTATACCTTCATCAAGATTCAAGATTTAGAATAATTCATAGAGACTTAAAGGCTAGCAATATCTTGTTAGATTGTGAATTGAACCCAAAGATTACTGATTTTGGTATGGCTCGAATATTTGGTGGAGATCAAATTCAAGCGAGCACAAAACATGTTGTGGGAACTTAGTAAGTATCATAGTATATTCTTCAAAATCATAATTTAATTTTCCTAACTGTACACGAATGGGAAAAATTAACTAATTAAGTAATTGTTGAGTTTCAAGGATTTCAGACAACATCAATTTATATACAAGTTGAGTAAAATTTGACCAATGAGTTAGACATTATGATAATATTAGTTAGTATATACTTGAACTTAACATTTTTTAAGTAATTTAAGTTGAAAAAAAGCATTGTTAAATTTTAATAATGTTTTTTTTATAGTGGCTATATGTCTCCTGAATATGCAATGGAAGGATTGTTTTCAATAAAGTCTGATGTATACAGCTTTGGAGTTTTACTTCTTGAAATTGTTACGAGCAGAAAGAATAGTGGTTCTTATGATGGCATTAATTCTACTTTGGTTAAACATGTAAGTATCTATAAGGATCAACCACTCTAATATTAAAGTTTTCCTTCAGTAGTCTTATTAGCTAATGTCTTCCAATCAATTCAGATTTGGGACTTATGGAGAGAAGGCAGAGCCATGGAGATTGTAGATCCATCATTAAAATGTGACACATGTCTTGAACATGAAGTTATAAAATGCATCCAAATTGGATTGTTATGTGTACAAGAGTATGCATTAGACAGGCCAACTATGCTTGAAGTTGTTTCCATGTTGGAGAATGACTCAACTCTTCATCCTCCCAAACAACCAGCTTTTGTTTTCAAGAAAACTTCTTCCGATCATTCAAATCAATCTACTATGATTGAAGAATTTACCTGTTCAAATGGAATGAGTACGACAGTTATGGAAGCTCGCTGAAGGCTACTCTCAAAAGTATACATGATATTTGAATGTTGTTGTTTTATAGTGATGCTATTTGTGAACTGAATGTGTAACATGTATCTTGAACTTTCAGTGTTGGTTATATAAGTTAAGTTCAGTCAAAAGTTGGAAAATGTATGAATAATCCTATATGCACCTTCATATTTGTTGTGACCTTGACATATATAATTGATGTGTTACAAAGGGAACAACACGGATTCATAGACTATGCTTGAAACTATGAAATAAGCTTGCATGTACATGACTACCCAATTTAGTATCTCTTCAAATCATGGAGTTGACATCTAGAACTTCCAACAAATCCTAAATCATGTTCATTGGATATTTGCATGAATTATGCATTTTAAAAATAAAGTAACAATTTATATCTAAAATATAGAGCAACTGTAGAAACTAAATATACTGTATCAATATGAACAAGAAAAAAGCTGGAATGATATTTTTCTTATATGCATGATTTCAATAGCTTCCAAAAGAATTTCATATCACCATTGTTCACTGTTTCTAGAATTAATCATGAATTCCCAACTTTAGATTAAAAAAAATATGTAAATGCCAAATGATTAGTAACTAGAGCAATATGTGGGGTTTATCATTAAAAAAAATTTAGCTTAATGCATATATAGGGCACAAGTGTATATGGAGCCTATATTTATAGTTCCCAACTAAACAAGTGTAAATAACAAAACAGATGAGTAATATTTAACCTGTTCACTAAGCTGTTATACTTGTTTATGAATTTTTTAGGCATCATATGAATGAATGGAATGTGGGTCTGAGTGCAACGTAATGGCGATCCTTGATGAGGGAATTCACTAGCTTTACTTTTTCCAAATTAATTGAGTTAAATTCCTTAATTAGTTAAGTACTCAAGTTTGTGAAAAGACATTCCCAAACAATGCCTCTAATCTCCTTAACTCATCTAGACATCTAGAGTAAGTCTTGTTCATTCGATTCATCTTAATTAATTGGCTCCTAACATGTATTAAACCTCGCAGAAGGCATACTCAACACTTGTTAACGATGATATAATGGTAACCTATCCGGCCAAATAATAGCTTTAAACACATGAGTGACCAATAAGCTAATAGTTAGTCTAATAATCATTCAACCACATCATCAAAGTGCAAAGTATAATACAAATATCAATCTCAAAACGCAACAACTGAAACACAACCCAACACCAGTACAAATTATAATTCCTAGAGACTTAGTATCACTATACAATCAAGAAATTGTGAAACTGAAATTAAGGTAGAAGAAACTTTTTTATATATAAATAAACCAGTATTCAAAAAGTTCAATGTTATACACATTTTTTTATAAATAAATAAACGATTTAATTAATTTTTTAAAATTTATGTGAAGTTGTTATAAAATTTTAATTTCTAAAATTTCGAGGAGTAACTAAAAATTTCATTTAAGATTTCCCCCGAATAGTACAGCAAGGATATTTTTCTTCTATCAGACCATAAATGTTAACTGCTTACAATTATTGCTCATAAATACCTCAACAGTTGCAAAAATATTTCTGTCATTTATTCGTCCAACTAAAGATTTCGATACTTTACGATGTTTTTGAAAATTTTAGATATTTAACTATCTATAACAAAGTTTAGTACATGGAAAAAAAAGTTTATTAGCTTATGTCAAGCAGTTAAAAATTAAAGTCTATTACATTTTTTTGTCATGGAAGTCTATTACATTTTTTTTATGACAAGACAAAAAATAAAAACTATCACACCAAGTCAGAACACATAATATCATTCAAAAAAATCGAAACAACACTAACCATGAAAACCCTCCATAAGCTGATGAGCCTCCTTAGCCAAGCTGTCAGCAACTATGTTCGTCTTTCAACAACACCAGACCAGAGAAGCCTGCAAATCCCTTGCCAAAATATTCTTAATCTCAATTAACATTCCTCCTTTTTGGTGATCTTCCCCACATCCTATTGTAATCAACTCCATCACCTCCCAACAATCAGTCTTGACCATCACCTTTCACCAATTCCTCTCCCAAGCCCTTTTAAACCCCCAAACTACAACCCATAGTTCCGCTTGTAAAACTGTCCCCCAACCAATGATAAACATGAACCCCTCCAACACAACTCTTGCATGATCACGAGCTATACCAACACAAGCTATCCGTCCACTATAAGTTCATCCATCAACATTATATTTCATTGTATCCACAAACAATGGACACCAACAAGTATCTGAGTTCAACCTGACAGTTGAAAATATTGCAAAAGTTTGAGAACATGAAACTATTGCACACACATTAGCAAACACCTGAAGATGACTTAACCGATGTCTCTCAAAAACACCCATATTACAGTTAAGCCATGTTTGACGTGCTAATACAGCAAACCAAACTGGCCACTTAACACCCATAACCTTACTTTTTTGAGATAATTTCCAATCCACCCATATAAACGGTTGACTAATGGAGAAAAAATTATCTCGCAAAGGAGGTGGCAAAAGTAATTCTCACCCATCTCTAGCAAGATTACAATCTCTAATTGCATGCATGATATCTTCCATCCCAACATCACCAAAGGCACAGACAGGGCTACCACTTAAATATCTACTAGCTCTTGCTAGATTGTTAATATTTGAGAGGGTGAGAAATACTCCGCA
>JBAGKO010000001.1:8915680-8926451 GCA_037177275.1 Acacia concinna | reverse complement strand
TTATATTAACAATTTGAATATCTATATGAAAGACTTTTGCTTATGAAATTCAAACAAAAATACGAGACTGCCATAGCTCCGATGAATCATATTAACATGATTATCTATATTAATAACTTAAGTATCTATATTAATAATTATAATATCTATATTAATGACTTTTGTTGACACCAAAGCTCCAGTGAGTGACAAGGTCACCAAAAATTTGGTGACAGTCGCAGCCTCCAGGCACTGTCATCAGATCTCCATTGGCCATCAAAGGTGGGGAATTTTTTTATTAAACTAAAGACTAAAGGCATCATAATTTCCCAAATTTGTCATCATTTCAAAAATTCCAAATCAATGCTTTTACATGCCTATTTATCTTTAACATATTTTAATGGCATTTTTCTGTCTTTTGCGTTATGATATTTTCTACAAAGAGGAGTTAGTCTATAGCTGCTCACCCGCCGCCAATTGGGACAGAAATTAATAGTCAATTTACATTGATTATGACATCTTATGACTACATCATACTACCAATCTTCCAACTGGGGCGCATTACTTTGAATGCTTTGCTTTATGCTTTCACATTTGTTTACTTTTCCAGAAAACAAACTCAAAATTACATGACCATTGTAACAAAAAGGACAGAGAACACAAATATGCTGTTTACCAGGGCATTCAATACAAACGCTTGGAGGGCTACCGTCACAGAATTCCGAAACTCTTTTTCTGCCTCCATTTTGAAAGTCATCATGTTTATCAGGGCATTCAGTGGAAACACTTGCTCGTTAATTGCCTGTCTTATATTCCCTTTTCTGGCCTGTGCCTCAGACTCCGTCGCCTCATCTCTGCTGTTCCAAAAGCATCAAACAGTAAGCTCAAATAATAGCATGTTTACATTGGGATTCTTTAGTCCTCAGAATTCGACAAATCGCTATGTGGGAATTTGGTTCATGTCCAAATCCTTTGTTGTTTGGGTAGCTAACAGAAACAACCCATTAACAGATTCTTCTGGGACTCTCACAATATCAAAGAATGGCAATCTTCTTGTTTTGAATGGGCAAAAACGGGTTGTTTGGTCTACAAATGTATCACAAATTACATCAAATTCTAGTGTTCAACTCTTAGATTCTGGTAATCTAGTCCTCATAGATAGAACTACCGGAGAATTCTTGTGGCAGAGTTTCCAGCATCCTAGTAATGCATATTTACCAGGCATGGAACTCAGCACCAACACAAAAACAGGCAAGAAAGTGCAACTCACATCATGGAAAAGCACATCAGATCCATCCTACGGAGAATTTTCTTGCAGTCTTGAATCACATAATGTCACTGAACTATTCGTGTGGAAGGGAAATAATCCTTACTGGAGGTCTGGTCCCTGGGACGGCACAGCCTTCCTTGGGATGCCTTGGATGGTTCAATCTGTCTTCCAGAATGGGTTTCAGATTAAAGAAGAAGAAGGGATTTTTCACGTATCTTTTGTTCACTTAGACAAGTCTAACTTGGAGACTATTATATTAGATTCTGAAGGTGTATTGAAACCTTTCATTTGGAATCCCAGGACAAACATTTGGGATTTAAAGACCGAGAGGCCTTTCTATAAGTGTGACGTTTATGGCACATGTGGCCCATTTGGTATTTGCAACTCGTTGAACTCACCCATCTGTAGCTGCTTGAAAGGATTTGAACCAAAGAACAAAGAAGAATGGGCAAGGCAGACCTGGAGCAGTGGGTGCATTAGAAGAGAACCACTTAAGTGTGAGAGAAAGATAAATGATGGTTTTTTTCGGCTGGAGAAGATAAAACCACCGGATCATGCAGAAGTGATACCTTCTAACCCTGATAATACTATAGATTGCAAAAGTCTGTGCCTAAGGAATTGCTCTTGCATGGCTTATGCCAATGACAGAAGCCTTGGTTGCATGGTTTGGAATGTAGACTTACTTGACCTACAAATCTTCCCAACGCAAGGGGCTGATTTTTACATGCGTTTAGCCCACTCAGAACTAGGTATGTTGTTTTCTCTCTAACATGCGCTTGACACCCAAAAACAAAGCTTCAAAACTAATTGAAGCATTGTCTATTTTATCTCATGACTGTTTCGCATATCTCACATAAACACTGATACCTCCAAGCTTATTCATTAGATTTATAACATGGGTCCAGTTTTCTTTTGTGAAGTCAACTAGCAAGTGCTTGATTGCTAAAAAATGCTCACAGTCATACATTTATGACTGAATTTGAGAACAAATACTTGGGGAACTTCATTGTTTTGAAATGGCATCCGACAACGAGGATTATCTGAATGTTCTTCTCTTTGATACAGGTATAGACAAGAGGAAAATGACAACAGCTATTCTAATATCACTTTTGATAGGAATAGTTTTCATTGCTGCCTTTGGATATTTCTTATGGAAAAAAGTGATAAAGCAAAAGGGTGAGTTTCAGCTTCTAAGTAAGCACACCTGCTTGACATAGATATAAGAAATATAGGAGCATACGGTGACAAAAAGAAGAAAGTCACTGAAAAATTAATTCTACACAAAATCTAATAATAACTCTTCAGGGCAGAAATTATTCTTAGTTTTTAACTTATTTATAATAATTAATAAGGTGTTGAGTCCTTGTTTGAAAAACGATGTCAGATGTCTCCTTTTAATTTTATCTCTCTCCTTGTCTCCCAATATATAGAGGGAGGGAGGAAATGGAAGACAAAGAGACAGAAAAAAAACAGAGCAGTTTTTTTTAATGTTGAAAGGATACAAAGAAACATCATAAACATAGCCAATCTATAGAACATTTGAGTTTCATCATTTTGACACACATTATATGAGAACTTCATATGGTTAACTCATCTATAATAATTTGGTGTTAGAATAGCAATATATATTTTTGAATGAAATGCATATGCAAATTCACAGGGAAAATGTGTGTGCAAATTCACAACAGCAAGAGCATAAGGATCCTGAAGCCAGTCTACATTCAAGAGCTATCTTTATTTGATTTTAGAAAGTTGGCAACAGCAACAAACAACTTTGACTCAGCAAATAAACTTGGAGAGGGTGGTTTTGGTATAGTGTACAAGGTGATTTTCATTCTTTTTTTTTTTTAAAGTTTATCAACTTTTAAAACAAAACTAAGCTTTTTTTAACCATTCTATTGAAGGGAAAGTTCGAAGATGGACAGGAAATTGCAATTAAAAGATTATCCAGATCATCTAGGCAGGGTATGGAAGAATTTATCAATGAAGTGGAATTGATTTCTAAGCTTCAACACCAAAATCTTGTTAAACTTATTGGTTGTTGCATTGAAGAAGAGGAGATATTAGTTTATGAATTCATGCCCAACAAAAGTTTGGATGCACATATCTTTGGTTAGTGTATATTTTTGTGCATATGGTGGTTTACTAGATTGAATGTTTTTATACTTTCCAAGTTTCCTTCATCACTTTTTCTTGAGATAAACTTTTCCAGATCCACTAGGACAAAAGTCCTTAGACTGGGGAAAGCGTTTCAACATAATTGAAGGAATAGTTAGAGGGTTGCTCTATCTTCACAGAGACTCAAGATTAAGAATTATACATAGAGATTTGAAGGCAAGTAACATATTGTTAGATGAAGGAATGAACCCAAAGATATCAGATTTTGGGCTAGCTAGACTTTTTGGAGGGAGTGAAGACCAAGCAAAAACTAAAAGAATTGTTGGAACATAGTAAGTATTCCTTTAACTTTGCCCTAGTTAATAATATCAATGGCATATTGAGAGCTCAAAGATGTATTGCTTAAATGTAGTGGCTACATTTCTCCAGAATATGCACTACAAGGATGCTACTCAGAGAAATCTGATGTCTTTAGCTTTGGCATTTTGTTGCTAGAGATTATTAGTGGAAGGAAAAACACTAGCTTTTACAAAGAAGCTGAATCTTTTACACTTATAGGATTTGTAAGACTCTCCACTTTTACCTTCCTTTTATAAACTAACTCTAGAATTCCTTTGTCAAGAAGGGAAAACATAAAATTAAAGAGCTCTAATTTTTTTTTATAACTTTTTTAGGCATGGAATTTGTGGATCGATGGAAATGTTATGCCTCTAATAGATCCACAAATATATGATCCAAGCTTTCACAAGGATATATTGAGATGCATACATATAGGACTTCTATGTGTGCAAGAACTTGCAATAGATAGGCCCACTATGGCCTTTGTAATGTCAATGCTTCAAAGTGAAATTGCGGATATCTCTCCTCCAAGCCAACCTGCATTCATCCTCAGGCAAACCATGTCTCGAACTGCAAAGCAAATTCCAAATAATGAAGTCCTATGTTCCATCAATAATGTAACTATCTCAAATTTTGAGGGAAGATAGATATGATATTTTATATTTCTATTTCACTATCTAAGATATATTTGTCATTTATATATACTTTCAAGATCTTCAACAGGGTATGTATGAAATTTGGTTTTCTGTCTCATCAGTCCTAAATATTTAATATGTTCGCTCTATTGAATGAATATTTACACGTCATATTCCCTTCTTTGAATGCTAGTTTATAAGTGCAAGATGTGGTTTGTGTTTGCTCTGTGCACTATATATATATATATATTCATGAACTCAACTATACTGCTAGTGTTACAGCATAAGAAATACACCCAACACAGGAAGTGTGTAGGATTGGATGATTATTTCTTCCCATAAAATTTTGAAAAAAGGTCTGTTGTCAATAAGAACTCTGCAAGTTCTATCACACGTTCATCTTGACAAGAGTGTAAAACATATTAGACATAAAAGAAGAAAGATATCACATGCTTATACATTGGTCAATGGATCATTATTTATACATTCTTGAGCATTATTTATACATTCAAGAATGTATTATATGCACTCCAAGGAAGGCGGATACAAATGAGGAGTACTTTGGTCAAAAAGATTTAAACAAAGTAAATTAACAGTGACAAAAAGCAGTCTTCAAAGTGGTGCTTCCCAATAAGAATAAAAACAATGCTTTCTTGAATAACGAGCAATCAGATTTTTATATGCAAAGAATGCTACAAGTCCCTTTGGTTTTTTATATCACGCTCGCTGCAATTAACAAGCATTCTTCCAAATCATGGCAATCAGTTCATCTAAAACTTCTTACCTGTGGTTCTTGTACTTTCTGAGTTCTGTGTAAATTTTGTCATTGCCTTAGACACCATTAGAGCATCTCAGCTCATCAGAGATTGTGAAACTGTAGGGTCACACAATGGTGCATATGAACTGACATTCTTCATCCTAGAAAATACGGCAAATTTGCTATGTATGAATCTGGTATGTTTCTGTCTCCAATGTCATCTGTGTAGCAAACAGAATTTTGTTGTCATGAATGGAGATAAAGTGGTTATTTGGACATCAAATATATCAAACAACGCATCCAATTCTACTGCTCAACTTCTCAACAGAGGAAATTTGGTCCTGCTAGACCACATTGCCAATACACTATGGGGGGAAGGAGTCATTATAGTTACAGTGGCAGTAAGAGTAATTATCATTGTTACTGCATATACTATTTGTTGGCTGACTGCTAGACATTATGGTGTGTGTTTTCCATTTCTATATTTAAGTTATTTGGAGAATATTTGGGTTCTGTTTCTCCTAGCCAGTTAACTGTCTTTCTTGCATTCTTTTATTTTATGTTATTCATGAATTCAGCAAGATGGAAAGGAAATAAGGGAATATTATAGAATTACGGCTAACAACCCAAATTGCAAACCAAACTCAAGACATGAAAATAACCAAATTATAGGAGCCGCCACTATTGGATTTTGGATTCCTTTAAACCGCAACTGCACAAATTCAGTTCTTCTTAACAAGCTTGGAAGAGGTGGCTTTATCATATAATTATAATTTTCAAGGGATTTATAAGCTACTATTTAGAAGATTATTTGCTTAAAAGAACTTGATTATGAGTAATAAGAGTGACTGAGTGAGCATATAATAGAATAAATGCATGACATTAAGCAGCATTTCAAGAGTATTTTCGGCCAACAATAAATGGGAATTTTCTGATTGATACAGGGAACTCTTCGGAGTGAAAAAGCTGATAAGAGTTACCTTGGCGCCAGAACCGAGAAGCAGGAGATAAGGCTGGGGAAGACTTTCACATGGACAAGTGTGAACATCGATCATCACGCCTTCGCCTTCCGATCTCTCATTCTCTGTCAATCTCGATTCCGCTCTTGACCATGGCTGATTCAAACTTTTATTATGTTGAATCGATGAGCAGAAGCATGAGTAGATAGAATCACAGTACTGATTCAAACTTCTATTCTCTCGGAGGTGTTGTGGATGCCAAAGCCGAGCAATACTGGGGAGTTTTCTAGTTCTTTCTTACCCGATATGAACCTAATGGCCATTCTGATTCAGTGAATATATAATAATGTACATGATTTTTTTTTATTTTTTTATGTTTTGCTAGAACTGTTTCGTTTGCTATGAAGAATAAATTAGGGAGAATTTCAGAAAAATACCTCCCCAAATTCAAAAACTCTAAAAAGATGTTAATATTTCAAAAAGACACTAAGGTACCATGAACTAAATTGGGTTTTTTAAATTCGCTGCTATGAATAGTGACAAACACGAAGTAGCCAAAACTATTATTTTTCTTGCGAAAATTCAACATTATTCACGTCACAGGTAGATCCCCCTCTCTCTTCTGTCAGATGAACAATGTCAATGTTAGTATCAGATGAACAATGCTGACAGAGGGAGGAGAGAGAAAGTGATTAGTAGCGAAAACCTTTACTTTTCTTGTGAAAACTATTACTCAAATAGTGAAAATCCACTACTATTCACGTCAGCGAATTTTGAGGTGGAAAGAGTGATCAATACAGACCAACAAAGACTAGCGAAGTCTATTACTCTTCTTCTTGCGAAAACCATTATTCATCTTGCAAAAATCACTACTGTTCATGTCAGCAAATTTGAAAAACTTAATTTAGTCTATAGTACCTTAGTGTCTTTTTGAAATGTTAACATCCCTTTTGAAATTTTTGAATTTGGGGATGTATTTTTCTGAAATTGTCCCTAAACTTAACTGTGTAATGTTTTTTTTTCCCAATTAAGAAAAGGTTCGTACATGATGATTTAACATTTTATGCAAAATGCTACTGTAGTATAAAGAATGCTAGCATCTCGAGTGGAATCAAGTTCTCATATAAATCTAGAACCACATCAGGCTGTGTTTGCTGTGTTGCCAACATTTTGTTGGTTAGCCCCAAAAAAAAAAAAGAGAAGATTCAGGAACTCAGAACAATGATACAAACTGACGTGTTTAACATGGCATTTTGAGATCCGTTGATTTCTATGTTTGTAGCTTTCACATTCACATTTTTTTAAAAAATAAAAAATAAACTAGAGCTGCACCTTGTAGCTGCTCCTTATATTTTTAAATATAGCATATTGATATGGTGATTATTTTTTTTTTTTGCCTGGATATTGATATGGTGATTTGAAGTATAAAGCACAAGTTTTCTTGGATTTAGAGAAGTGTTTTGGAGTGATCAACCCACCCCGTATTTGATAAATTTGTGTGAGGATTAGTGGCCAATATCAATACAGGCTGATATTTCAAAATTAGAATAACATCATAAATTAATAATCGTGGAACTGAGTGAAATTCTATTTCTCTCAAAAATAATGTATCCAGACGAATTTAAATAGATTAGAAAAATGATTAATAGGAATAACCAATTTAAAAAGAAGCATCCATTATAAACAGAAATTTTTTTAGTAAGAAAATAAATAGCTCAATTTTGATTATTGATGTTTAAGCATCTGACATTTTTATCAGCCAATATCTTGTCAAATTTTACCCCCTTATACAATATTCTAAATGGCCCTCAGGAGAAGGGGGGGAAAAAAGGCCCTTTGTCACGGGTAGAAAAAAATAAAATAAATGGCTCTTTGCAGTGCTGTCTAAATTTCAATTGGGAAATAAATTTAAATTACCCTAACAATTTAAGGATGAAACTGATATACTACAATCAAGTAAAAAATATTAAAATTTTTCATTAAAAAATGAAAAATGAAAAATAATTTATGCTAAAATTTGCCTAGCTCGGCTGGGTATCACCTGTGTGATATGCTCAAAATAAATAAGAAAATCCAGTGAATTTTTATTTCCCCACCAATTGCATATATATATATAGATAAAATATATACATATTCGAATGGGAAGATTGTTTTGTGGGTTAGATACAATCTCTGACCAGTTCAACTGAAAATGGTGATGCCCAGTGTTGCTTTCACTCACAAGTGCATTGATATCTCCCACTCTAACTTCCTTTTTTTCTTTTAAAGGATTAAATTAAAAATACAAGCACAGGAGTCGGGGATATTATATATATAAAGCAAAACAAATCTCTTGAGATCCAAAGCCACAGCGACATCAATAATTTTTATTTCTTTGGGATCATCTTTGTTATATTATTCTCGAGAATATAATAAAGCGACAAATTATTACAGGTTCTTGAGAAAAGCAGGGTCGTAGTTGAGTTTTGTCCTCATTTAATTGTTTATATTATTATATTCCGCTAATCAGCTTCAACAATGCACCATTTGTTATATTTTTTGAGTGAGTCATTTTTTTTAATCTTTTATTCGTTGCGCTAAACAAAAAAACCCACTAAACAACACCGACTTCACATCGCATCTTTTGTAGGTTGATTATTGTCAAAAATATAAACCTTCCTCCTGAAAAGCTACTTACGAAATTTTATTAAGTTTAATTTTATCTATAAGATCTTACCCTTTTAAAATGTTTTTTATTTGTTTTTCCCTTGAGTTGAACCTACCGGGTACAATTAAAAATTGTAGCATTTCATACCTACCTAAAATGTGATTGTATTAAATTATATATCCACACAAAACTAGAGTGATAATGCAAACTATGATCATGCTATACAGCAAATACTACGCTTATATAGAGAAGAGAAGATAAAACTCTTATGTGAGAACATTTTGCATTATTCTCTATCTGATATTGTTTGTATTATAGAATCCCTCAATCTCATATCTTATATGTCCCACACATATGGTTGCGTGGAATATGTATAACTCTTATATGATTACGTGATAATATGCATAACCCTAAAGGAAAATAATTGATTTGATTTTTCAAAAATACCCCCTTATTTTAATACAAGTAATTAAAATAAGGGGGTATTTTTGAAAAATCAAATCAAAGAGAACAGACTCTTAAGCACGAGAACAGATCATGAATATATAGATTGACAATCTTCTTATCAATATAATTTTTCATGGTTTCTTTGACTATTTGGCCTTGGAATGACATTATGTCTTCAGGTTATCAACACATTCAACTTTGGACCAATTCAAAGTTTACTTAATTCATTAGTTGAGCGAAGAGAGATATTGGCATAACATATAAAATTTATATGAAGGTGCATTATTTAAACGTCATGATGGTGGCTTTATTGCTAAATAACGCGTATTTCTAGTCCAAGTGTGGAGCTGCACGTTTTATCTTCCATAAATATAAAGAGTGTGTGCATTAAGTTCCTTCTGATAGATAAAGGATGTTAAAAAAATAAAAACCTTGACAACTTATTTTAAACTCCATGTGAGAATATAACCAATAGGATAACCACTCAAGAAAGAGTCAATGTGAACTTAAAATAGTGAATCAATTCACATTTTTATAATATATAATATAACTATGATGAATAAATATTCATAATTTCTCGTGAATTTTAGAAAACCTTAAGGACTATTCCTTTATCTTAAACTTATATACTAGCTTTCTTCTATTCAATCTGGGAGCCAGAGAAGCTGATTGTGATGTGATTGATGCCTGATGGACCTCCAAAGAAACCGTGGGACAAAATTATAAACATTATTCTTAGCTAAAATTGATGGCATCGTCGTTATTATTGTTATTATTTATTATTATGGGTGAAGATTTGTGGGCAGCTTTATTTCCACAAATAATAATTAATAAACACAAATGCAAGATACTCCCATAGTTGCCTGGCCCATGTTGTCCCCTCCTCCTCCGTCAAAGGCATTTCTCATTCCATTGCTTGAAAATTTCATAATTTGCATTCCTGCCCAAATAAGCCACTGTCCCCAGAGCAAAATTGCTTTCCCTGGCAAAAATTAACCAAAAAAAAAAAAATCAAGATCTCTTGATTTTGCTTGTTGACCTTATAATGAAACTTTTGTTAGTGCCATCTCTGGCTTCCAGGCCCAACAATAGGGACGATAAACCTCCAATGTTTCAATTCCAGAAAATGTTACCTCAGCCTTCAAGTAATCTTGTACATTTGTCTTATTCTCAGTTCAGTTGGTGCCATGGTGAGGGGCTGAGGGCAAGGCTATATTGAATAAGTTACAATTTTCAAGTGTTATTTCTCTTCTGTTCTACCCTTACCCTGGTAGGACCGTAGGAGGGACCAGATCCCTCCGATCATTCTATAAGTGAATGTTGGATTCAGAGGTCCAATAGCTAGCAACTTAGTGGGCCTTCAGCCCAAAACAGTAGTGATCAGATTTGCTTCCCACACATGCTGAAAAAACTTGATGGTTGACTTGACTTGATTTGATTGCTCCTTTTCAAAGGGTCCTTCCAGAGCACTTTGACTGGATTTTTTAATCATGTAATTGAGGGTTTAATATTGGAAAATTTACAGTAAGGTCCCAAATAAGGGACTTTACGTCAAAGAGGTCCCGTGTGGGAAATATATTACTGTCAGGTCCTAAGGTTGTCAATATAGCCCCTGGGGTT